>JAGFZM010000001.1:1474411-1515146 GCA_017657215.1 Limnothrissa miodon | reverse complement strand
TATATATATATATATATATATATATATATTAAAAACACGTATGCATACGGTTTCTCTCTAAAAAGTTTGCTTTGAATTAGGTATTCTACACGGCTTACGTTAATTGCAAGTTTGCGTCACCATTGATTCGGTTTGATAATGCGGTTTGACCGACAATGCATCTGATGTTTCCCCGGAGTTAACGTTAATGGCCCTGATGGGCCTAGACTAGATCTACTGTCAACATGTGGTTGACGGGGAATTCGATACATGCAAAAAGTGATGTTTTGGATAGCCTGTTTTAGTCTTATTCTACACCGAAAAGCTTTTTAAAAGACCGAGTGAGGACCACTTCGGCACAGATGGAAAAGCATCAAGGCCACTAATACACGCGCTTAATCCTTTCCATCTGGTAAAACGGGCATGTCAAGTACCAGCTGTCTGTTCGAAAGAAATTGGAGGCATGTTCTGCTGTACGGTGTATTAACCCATTTTACTTGAACAGTGATCACATTGGCAACCTTACTCTGTGTTGTAGATCTGGAAGGAAGATCAGGAAGACGCGAAAATATGACATAATTACTACACCTGCAGAAAGAGTCGAGATGGCTCCTTTAAACGAAGAAAATGAGGATGAGGACGACTCGACTCTCTTTGATGTAAAGTACAGGTGAGCAGATTGAGATCAATGTTGCCCAGTTTGTCTCGCGTAAATAGCCCGGTGATGACGCCACACTCTGAAGTGTGCGTTGCAAATCGTTTGTGTAAATGTTATATGGTAGCCATTCTGCATCAGTCTATATACCTTATTGGGGCGAATCTAAAATGATCTTAAATATGAATAAAAAACGTTTTGGTTGTTTGTATATTTATTTAAAAATTATCCTGGCAATGCTGGCGAAAACATTGTAAAAAATTTGCGGTTAATTGTTTTTAACGTCATTAAAATATTATAAATGCATGGTGGGCTACCTTATGGATGATTGTTTACACTTTCATGGAAAATAATAGACCTAGCAAATGTCTATTCTATTTATATTTTTATTATCATGTCATTTTAGATGCTCAAAGCAGTCACCATTCAATATTGGTGCACTGTTTGGGGGAGTTGTACATCCTCATCCACTTCATTGTGTAAAAAAGTCTGTTTGAGAATGTCGGTATTTGACTTCTCCCTTCCGCCTATTCAATTGTAGTTTGGCACAGGCCCCATTTCCTGGCCTCTAGTTTACCTGGCATGTCCTCCAATGTCCAAGAATCCAGCTTTGGTTTTTGCTTTCTAAAAGAATGCTAAAAGAGGGGTAACAAGGACAGCATATTTTTCTACCTCATTAAATGATTTGACCGTCCCACAGCACTTAGTTTGAACCACAGTAATTTTGCTTTTGCTGGACCTTGAAAACAATTTCTGTCAAAGGGCCATCATTCCAAGTGTACACTAAAAATAACATGTTTGGTTGTTCCAGCTGAAATTCCATGATTGTAGGCAAATTAAAAGTGCTTCAAACTAATGCTGTAAACTTTTCTTCTTTTCACCAGGTGAATACCATTATGAAATCTGTTTGATGTTACAGCACATGTTGAATTCCACTGGACATACCAAATTAGGACTTTACCCACTGTGTCCCTCCAATGATCATTTCCAGTCTGCGGTGGTGTAAAGCGGGACATTGAAGGAAGGTTGGATCATCCCAGCATGTTTTCCATTTCATGGTTCCAATAAGTGGGACATGGGGAAAGACACATTTTCTTCCACCCTTTGTGTATTATGCCTGTTGACAATCCAATAAATTTTCCTGTTAGGACTTGCCTAGAACCTGATGCCTGCATATCAGAGGAAACGTGAATTCAGTAATAATAATTAACTGTAGTTCATAGTTTATGACAGAAAAGGAAAGTAATTTGTAAAGCATCTGTTGTACTTCATCAGTCATCAATAATAAGATTCGCCTAATCCATTAATTCATTTTGGAATGCACTGATAAGATATATTCATACCTGTAGCTCATGTAAAACACTGCTGGAATCATTTTGCTACTGACTGATTTACAATGTATGTTCTCACCTTATTTTCAGGTTACTGTACATTGCGGTGCATGCTCAACAGATAAACATGTGGTTTTAGACTGTGTTATTTTTTTAAAATCCAGTAGATATTCTTATTTTTGGCATGATTCCGGTCAATCATTTTAAGTAAGCAGTCCTTAACAGGAAAGCAAGCAAGGATGCAAACAAAAACAAAATCCAGACTGTGACTGTCTTAAAGCTGTCATTTAATATGTTTTTTTTTTTTCAATCAAAAAAGCTATACAGAAATCACTACAAATGATCTATTAGATCTTTTGCCAAATTGTAAATACTGAAACCACTAATTAGTGCGTGCATACTGCCTTTGAGTCTCCCTTGACTCTCCCTCTCCCCATGTCTCTGAGGAACATGAAATGAATTTCTGTGTGGTTCCGCACTGTCCACAAAGGCTTTAGTTAGGTCTGTTTGGAGATCTTAGTAAGATGTCAACCGTCATATGTTGATAATTGCTGTTAACAGCAAAATAAAACAAACTAAATAATTTAAAAGATAAAACAAGCAGGGTAACCTGTATAAAGGTTTTTGAGAAGTTTAGAACACATTTTCAGATTGTTCCAACCCAATTTATGATAGATATGCTTATGTACAAGTTTATAGCTAGCGTAATACTTAGAATGTCCTATGTCTGTACATGTACACTTACACGTATACTGAGAAGGGCATCTCTGACTGATAAAACTGTCCTAATTTGGGAAATGCAGCTGTTAATGATTGACTAGGGACTCATTCATTGCATGCCACAGACTCAGCCAGCCCATATCACAGCAGGCAGTGGACACTGATCATAGGGGTTTATTTGAAGATGGGTTTTGAAATCATATTTGGTAGACTAATAGAATTTAGTGAGGGTAAATAGATAATAAAAACAAGATGCTTTGTCTTGAATTTTTAATACAATTCATCGCATATAATTGCAGTAACATATCTGTTATCCATTCAGTAAGTTGAAGCATTGAAAAAGTAATTTGCATGGCAGTTTTGGTTTTGGAAGGGAAGTGTATAAAAGATGTTGAAATGATGGTGTGCGTTATCAGAGGGGTTGGGAGCGGGGCATTCTTTTTGGTCTAAGTGTTTGAGCCTTCTCAGATAGTCTTTAACATGGAATCCATGTGAGAAATACAATGAGTGGATTGCTGCATTAGAAAAAAATGTCTCATTGGTCAGAGTGGCTTATAACAACTGGACATTATACCCTGACTAGTATTGCAATCTTAAAAAGTCATATCATGACATAAAGTTCCATCATGGTTTTTGACCAAATGTTTCTATGTAATCCTCCTGCACTTTAGACGAGGGTTCTATATGCACCCTGTTGAAGCATCAATCTACTAATTCAATGGTGTTGTAAAGAATCACTTAAATCGCTTAAAGAATCATGCATATTGCCACTGACATAGATTTTTTTCTTTTGTTTTTAATCATTAATGAACATTGTTCTTTTTATTTGTAATCACATTCTAATGTGCTGGTTGTGATCATTTGTACTGCAGTTTGTGTGTTCATTTTGTTAACCAGATTCAAATCATACATTCCAATTCATTTATAATGATTATTTTGACATTGGTCAGGTGACTAAGCAATTCATATGCTTTGTAGTTAATAAAAACTGGAATTTTGACAATTGTATATTTCAATGATTTAAATATTTTATTTTCATAAAGATTGTAATAAATTAATATTCCTCCTCTTGTGTTGCTAAAGTAATTTCTATGTACATGTCATTCTCTGTGATCACTTAAACGCGACTTTACCCTCTCACGATGTCTATTGTCATTCACAGAATGGACTTCAGTCTCAGTAATGGAAATGTGCCATGTTGCCATACACCTGAGTAGAACAGGCTGTAAGCCTGCAGCAGTTGCATTTGCTACAGACTGTATTTGAGACTGAGACTTACGATGAATGTCTTTGATCCTAATTTGAGTTATTCGGTTTGATGATTGTGGTGAGCAAGAACACACAAATATAGAAGAAAATGATATCAAGTGTCAATTCGTGTTTTTTTTTTTTTTTTAAGTAAGGCCTTTGAGTGGCCCTTAGAAAACAACTTCAGTGTCTACAAATGGACTGAAAAATAAACAATTTTGCAAAAACACGTTGCGGTTTAGGATAATTTGTGACGTTCCATCTCAAATTACTTTACTCCCCCTACATCGTTAACCATTTTAGCTGAGTTCATGTTGGCCATTTTTACTTAGGCATAGAAAATTATTTCACAGATTAGCCTTTCAAAATGCAAATAAAATTATCCAGCATGAACTATGTATAAAAAAGAATGATTTACACATGGTACATTTCTAAGAATTCCTTCAAGCACAAACAAAGGGCCTGTTAAGTCTTCCAAGAAGGAGTGTTTTATCTGTCTGAAAAGTTTATCTGTGTGCTTTCTAACAGCCTTCTCGCTGAAGGACAGCATACAAACAATGATTAACACCGTTGACACCAGGAAATGTGAAGATCTCTCCAGAACATCCTCTCAAGCTGTGACCTCGACGGCTGGCTCTGGTCCTCTAATTAGGTTTAGTACTATTGGTCTCAGGCTGCTTCTATTTTTGAGGAACACAAATGCGCTTTTTATGGACAAATGTGTTCATTACTCCGGATGGTCTGCTGACGTCTACAGCAAGTCTATTATCTATTTTTAGCTTAACCGGAGGCATATTAAGAGCAACATGGAACATCTCAGATGTTTCATGTCCAAACAACACATTTTTATGTGGACACATCACATGGGATGTTGCTAGCCTTTCTGGTGAGAACTTAGAATTTTTAAAATATTTTCACAAATTTTTGTTAAGCCCAGCTTCTACTTTCTTATTCTCCAGAGGCTACCACAAAAACCACTGCTTGTAGGAAAACTCAGGAATGCACAACATACTGCTAATGTCTGGGGAAAATACAACTCACTGAAAAACATTTCATTTGGCTGTTTTGATACTACATGCACTTGTTTGTTAAGTGCACTCTTAAGAGGCCACATGTTAGACAGATGAATAATCATGCTGAATTGTTTTAATGCTTATTTTTAATGAAAGTGGACAGAAATAATAAAATAATTGTCAGAAATACCAAACATTTGCATCTATAAGGAAAAAAGTACTATTCTCTTGTCCAGTTAAAACTGACAACAATGTTGAAAGATGGAGTGTAAACTAAATTAAGGGCAGACATATCTTGTTCATGGTGCTTACAAGTACAGAGGAAGGAAGCTTGGAAGGAAAGCTGAGGGAGAATTTGCTGCTGCCCATGCCTGTGTAAATAGCATTGTGTGAACAGCTGGGCGTGTTCTCAGCATAACCTAACCCTGTTGGATCTCCTAGACTTTGCATACTACTAAGTGCCTCTCCAGAGTGTGGCCCCACAGTCCGCACACATATTGTGTTTCCAACGTGTCCACTCTCAGAGAAATATGAGCTGATCTCTTGGTTTTGATGCAATCTGCTTCCTTAAACCCAATGTCTAACCTGTTCAACTACTCAAGTAAAATTTTAACCGGAAATCCCAAGAAGGAAATTAACTTTCTCATGCTATTCTACATTCTAAGTATGTGGGTGGCTTATAAACGTAGTAAAGAATGAGGATGCACTTATGGAGAGTGGCATAATTATGAATAGTCTCTTTAACCTGCTGTTGTGGTTGTTGTTAATCAATATCATGTGACATGAAAAATAACTTAATTGAACAGTTTAATTGAAATAAATGAATTAAACTGGCACTTATTTACTGTAAAAAGGACTCTTCACAGCTTAAAGACTTCTGGCAAGCAGTCCCATTTTCATTCCCTTAGAATAGCTCCCTCCAGTGGCAAGACATACACTTTGCAGGCACAAAAACAATATAAAAAACAAATAGGCTTTCTAAGATAAATTATGCAAAATAGTGAATTATTTTGACATTCGTGGATTATTAATAACACAATTCATATGCAGATGCTCAGAGTGGGCTAAGTAAGTTCTAAAAACATTCTGCGTGTTCCAGTTACAGTTTGAGGTTGTTGGAACTTAGGGTAATAGACCATAGAAATCTCTAAATGCCATTCAACACAAATAATTGTGTTGAGTTACTAATTATTTACTGTGCAATCTACATTGTTACAATTTCAATGAATGAGTTTTATCATATTTGAAGCAGATTAAAGCTGTTAAAAGTGACGCCCTAATACACAGCATGAACGGACATCACGCACAGGTCTGCATTATGGTTATACAATTGAACAAAGTTCTGTACAATTGAAAAGTACAATTGTATACAAGTTCTCAGCAGTACAAACTGTAGCACCTAATCAGTGTTTGGGCGAAAATCTGCAGTTGCAAGTGTACTGAGGCCTAATTTGTATTACTTTGCTGTTACATCACTGTAATGACAATAATGTTACTTATTGCAATATTTCTTAAGAAAATATATAATTTCATGACAGTCCTACAAAATTGTCTCCCCATTTGGATTTTTATTCAGGAGGCACAGACAATAGAATTTTAGTATCACACTGGCATCCTAAAACTTCCAGTGACTATAGAATGTACCGAAGGAAACAGCCAAACAAGCAAAGACTGTGAAAATCCCTTTTTTGGCAGTCAATACATTCAAAATGTAAATCCATCTCTTGGCAAGTAGAGCTTAAGTCATTTCACAACATTTAACCAGAGAGCTCACTTCAGGACCAAACAGTGTGCTTGCAATAGCTCAATTCTAAACTGTTTTCCTTCACGTCAGCTCTTCCAAATCCTTCTAAGCTGGAATACAAATACAGATGGCCTTCCTAAGATGTCTCCACCAGCCTCTCCACCATCACAGTTAAAACAACACAACAATTTCTTTATAGCAATGTCTTTTACTTGCTACAATGACAACTGGAGTGTTCTTTGGGTTTTTTTTAGGACAGTACTCACTGTCTGCCCAGCTAAAAGCATATAAACCTGCTCTCAACCAAACGTGACAGGTGCACCAGGAGTGGCATTATTCTCCTAAACTGTAGATGTCACTGTTCAGCTAATAACTAATTACAATCGCCCAAAACAGGGTAACTGAGACAGAGGTCGAAAGAAAATCTCAGAATAAAACATAACAGGATGGCATCCATCAATGTTGACTTGTGGATTACACCAAATGAATCCTTAAAAAATTCTGGTGAGTGTTTACATTCATTCCTCTGGCAGTGTGAGAAGTTTATTTCTACCATCTTTGATTCAGCTTCAGGCTGCAGGGCTACTACAGGCTGTGGTATGAAGCCTTAGCGCCCCCTGTCTGTGGAGAGAACTCAGCGTCCGGAACTCCAGCGGCATGGTGTGGGGGCTGGCACGAGATGTGAACTCGTACGTGAGTGTGTCGTAGTAGTGATATTTCACACGCTTTCCCTGACGATCCCTATGGAATGGCCAGAAGCCATACAGGTGTATCTCGTCACAGAAGCGTGTGGCCATGGTGTACATGAGCAGACCGGTGGTTGGACGTTTGATCTGCACATGATTGGTCAGCCAGTAACTGTGGAGAGAAAGGTTTGTGATTCACTTTAATGTTTGGTGTCGCCACGGCATGTTAATGAGAATGTAAAGGTTGCCTGATTGACTGACTGACTCAGAAGAGGTGGTCACAAAAATGTGTTTAACTCATGAAATCTCATAATTAAAAAATAAATACATCAATAAGTGAGTGGATCACATTGTGAGTGGAGAGAAAATTAACAATTTCTGACTCACACACACACACACACACAGTCAGAGAGAGAGAGAGAGAAAGAGAAAGAGGGAGAGAGAGAGATAAAGAAAGAAAGAGAGGGGGGGGGGGGGGGGGGGAGAGCTTATTCGCACACAATGCACAGGCCTGCACAGAGGTGGGCTCAGTGTCTTGTCCACACAAAGCCTCAGCTCTGTGGAGAGACCACTTAAGAGAAGCCCACCATTCTAGCAATCAACAATATCCATTAAAAAGCACCAAACCCTCCCTATTCTCAGGTCTACAATAGTGTTTCACTCATCCTGAAATAAATCCCTACAATGCATCATGGCCCCTGTCACCATGTGGTGCCTTTCTCTCACAAGAATGTGAGAGCCTGAGTGAGGCATGCAAAGTGTGTGTGTGTGTGTGTGTGTGAGAGAGAGAGAGAGAGAAAGAGAGAGAGAAAGAAAGAAGGAGGAAGAAAAAGGTACATGGGGGGTATACAAGTGGCCTCCATGTGTGGTTGCAGGGACTGTGCAGTAACACAATCCTTTGGTGACAGTGGGACATAGATCACCACATCCCCCATCTGGTGCTCTCACTCACGGCTTGAACTGAAGGGCCCCCACATTATAATGACAACAGTGGCTGGCCCTCTGCAGACCTGACTGTGGCTATTAGCAATTTACTAGCCTTTCCACCACTGCACAACATCTACGAACAGGGCAGAGGTGCCAAAGGTAGTGCGTGGTCTGGCATATGATGCCTGACCTTTACCACTCTAGTTTCAGGCAAATGAATGGTCTGCATTTTTTACCAATCTCCACTCCACCAACAACATTGGTAAAAGGTTTCTGTGGGCATTGGCAGCAGGATGACATCAAGATAATGAGGTGAACAAGGAATAGCCACCGACAGAAAACAAGCTGGATTTATTTTTCACTCTAAGGCAGGCCATTCTATATAAATGGCCTGTCGTGTGCTAGTACTGAGTACTAATGTACCAAGGTGTAGATATGGGTGAAAGTCATTTCACATTTTTGTTGACACTATAGAAATGTGTGCTCAGCGTGACAAATAAAATACTTTTTTATACACATTATTCTTATATGTCTACTGATTATGATCATGTTCCTTTTTGTCACAAAACCTATCTATATAAATAAGCAAAAGAGTTTTTATTATTTAAAAGCCTTAAAAGATGTCAACAAATACTTCTGTACTTAGTAAGAGCTAGCCTAAATGTGGCATTTCAGGTGTCATGCATTGGAGCCTGCATTGGAGCCTGCAGAAATACTGTGATCTATAAATTAGATAACTCTGAAAATATAGGACCATAGAAATGAATCCATAGCCTGGCCTTGCATTCAATAGCACTTCTGCTCAATTTTTCTCCCCGCTACAGTGCTATGCCTGGATTTGATCCCATTGAGATCATTCCTCAGGAGGCTTTTTATCTGAACAATCAGGCTCTTCTCTCATGGGGAATGGTTCTTGTTTACAGTCCACACAATTTCCGGTAATCTCACAAACAGGCACATTTGGAACCTCACAGAAACAAGCGACTTACACCTTTGAAAGCTGGATGGCATTTTCATGGTATAAGCAGATGTTGTCTGTATATCTAGAACCTCCCAAAACAATAAAATATGAATATCCATGCAGTTGCCTAAATTAACCTCAGGTTTTGGCTTCAGCTAACTTAGTGACATCTATAAAGGAATATATTGAACCACACGCAAAGACAGAAACATATCAAGGGAGATGGCATTTAGGCCTGAGAGTCACAAAATGGATTTACATGCAGTACTCTCAGATGGCAGATTTGATTTTCTTGGCAGCACTGTCTCTGAATCTTTTACTGTTGCAGCTTATTATTTTACCGCTGGCATGGGAGTTACAGGCTCTGAAGACACAGATTCCCCCGAAAATATTTTTTTAATTATTTTCAGTTTTAGTTTATTTGAAAACTAAAAAAAAAACATACATGGCACATATTAATGGGTGCCATATGGTACAGCCCACATAGAGCTAGCATTTTTGCAGGCTAACTTAAATTTGTATAGCACACAATTATAACAACATGGTTGTTAAAAATCTCTCAAAGTCACAAATACATTAAACACTGAATTTCTTTGTCATATTCTTCTGATTTTAGGGGTGACAGTCAGGTGGACAGCTGCAGGTTTTTGTGTTGATACTACAGGCAGTGGCAACCTGTGGTGACTACAGGTGGCTGCCAGCATTAAGTTCAGGTAAAAATAGCCTGCTGAGACCTTCTAAAGCTGTGGGATGAATGTCCCTCCAGGGTATGTGTGATCATTAAGGTTTACACACACACACACACACACACACATTTTATCTTTATACTCTAGCAGCATGCTACTTTCTCAACAAGCAAAGAAAGTGTTGGTCACATTAACCACATGCATGAGAATGAAATGGATGGCTGACTGCAGACACACACACACACACACACACACACACACACACGCACATACACATACAGTGTCCCTACCCTCTGACGGCGTGCAGTAGCCTGAGCGAGGGAAAGGCGGTGCGCACGTTCACTGTGTGTGTAAGTATGAGCTGGATGACCCACTCCACCCTCTCTTCGCCTCCCTTGGCCATGAAGGCGGGGATCCAGAGCACACTGCCGCTCAGATCTTGCAGTCGACGAACAAACCGCTGACGCCACTCCTCGCTGGACAGGTCCTGGAAGGCTCGTTGCACCACCGACGGGTTCATGGTCACCAGGTTGGTGCGTCGGCCCACGTCCGTGGCGAACTCGTCCACGGGGGCCAGGTTACATCTGAGAGCCAGCACAGAACACACACAGCTACATTCGACACCTTTGCTGCAGACATCCACATGGCTCGCTATGATCTCTAGCTGCAAAGCAAACCGATACAAACACTGCCCAGCAACTCAGTCTACTGTAACATTTATTTCTAGGACTCTTGTTCTGTTTCTAAGACAGGCCCCCAGGCAAAGAGCTGAAGGGAAGGTAGCTGGGAAACAAAGACAAATCAGTTTCACAAAGGAGTCAGCCTACAGTTTCCTACAGTCAAAAAGCCCAAGTCTTCCTAGTACTGCCAAGACAGTGGAAGTATTCAAAAGCAAGATAACCATAATGCAAACTTAGGCATTTCACTTTGTTTGCATTAATCTATTATGGCAGATTAGTAGTTTCCAAACATTGCCAGGTCAGTATCTGGACAGTATCATATACATGCATTCTTTTTACAATGCTAAGACAGTATCTAGATCCAGTTTATACCCCCTTTAATTCAACAAAGGCTGGAAATTTTGAGGCCCCCATGGAGCTGTGAACACAAACAGCAAAGCCAATACATTCCAGTCATTTCCCAGTACCATCCCATATTTCTTTGCCACTTGTTTCCCGCCTCTCACAACGCCTTTCAAAATCTGTCATAGGCAAATTGTATTGTTCTGTGGTTGTTTGCCAATTGTAACAGTAATTCAAGTCTTATTTCTCTATGGAAAACATTGCAAAGCTTTAGTTGTTGTACTATCAATATATCAATAGAGGAAACTACATGAACTGTTTGTTCTGGAAAATTAATGAGACAATTGATTAAGTTGCGGAAGAAAACAGCCGTCTGACTGTCTATTCCTATTTCAGTCTCATTTATTTATGTTGTGTAATGTGTATAGTGTAGCTGCAGGTGGTTAGACATCTAGGCCTTGGGGAAAAAAAAGCTCCCATCTCATGTCTTTCTCATTACATAGACACCTTGGCCAGTACTGGAGATAGAAAACGAAAGAAAAAGGCAAAAAAACAGGGAACGGATAAAAGACAAGAGGTGGAGAATATCAAAGAGGAAAAGTGTGGTATATGCTAGGCAGCAGGTGCATATCCTGAGGGCTGTAGGCGCTCTGTGAAAAGAGGTTATCAACTTATTCAGGTAACTTCTGGAATAACCTCTGATCTTTTTAGAGAACAGTCATTTAAGCACACTCCTCGCATTCTCTTTATAATACTGCCCTCAGAACTACTTCTTAACAGAATAGCAAATCCATATGATTCAGTAGTAATAGTCTGATGTACCCATAGGAGTAGCCAGAGTAAAAGCACACAGGGTTAGACCTATAGGGAGGGAAAGGTGGTCTTGATCTGGCACTAGTGTTATCTACGAGACCACAGCTGCAGGGGAGGTGAAGGCGCTCCAGTGTCCCAGCTGACCTTTATCACAAACACATTCGCAGCTACACTAAACTCACAAAAACGAGGCCACACAAGTTTTCTTCCTCTAGTGCTGACACTGTGTGTGTGTGTGTGTGTGTGTGTGTGGGGTCAAACTGAGCCAGGCATTTATAACACCACTAGAGTCTTGGAAACAGGCCCACTCGCCCTGCTAATAATATCCTATTAACAAACGCCTCCTGGTTTTTCTCTCCTTGCCACCACAAACACACACACACATATACACACACACACACACACAGATACAGATAAGCACATCCCGTACACACAGTCTTGCTCACACATACAGGCAAGCATGCGCAATAACCACAAGAATATACTAAGCACATCCAAGCTCAACTAATGATATTCCCCTAACGACACAAATCCCGATCACCCATCTCCTCTCCCTCCTCACCCCGACCTCTCATCCCACACGGATGACCATCTGCTAAGGACGAGGGTAATGAGCTAGCAGTCGTGCCTTGATCTATCAAAGTGGACGGACGGGTGGATGGCTTGCAAGGAGAAAAAAGGCAAATGAAAAAAGGTGCAAGGATAAAAATAAATAAATAAAAAATAGTCTACTCTGGTGGTGGTGGTGGGAGAGTGCGCCGGCACAAGCTTTATCTCCTTGCCTGAGTACCCCAACAAATCCTCGCAGCCCCATTAGCTCAATGTTGGGGCAGCCGTGGCCCACCGGTTAGCGCTTCAGACTGGTGACTGAAGGGTTGCCGGTTCAAACCCAAAAAGTGGCTGAAGTGCCCTTGAGCAAGGCACCTAACCCCTCACTGCTCCCCGAGCGCCGCTGTTGTGCCGGGATTAGTGTGTACTTCACTTCACACTGTGTGCTGTGTGTGTTTCACTAATTCACAGATTGGGTTAAATGCAGAGACTGAATTTCCCTCACGGGATCAAAAAGAGTATATTTCTTCTTCTTGTGCCCACTCCTAGCTGACTGCTCTGGTTAAGCTACGTGCTCAAGTGCCTACCTGCTCGGCCGCCCCTGCCTACCGGCTCAGGTGGGATGGACACCAAAGCATCAGAAGTGGGATTTAGGCCCCTTTGTGACTTGGGTGAAATGACCTCACTATTGGCCTGGAAGCAGAAAGCCCAGACTGGAGGGGTTGGGGGAGGGGGGTGTATGGATGTGTGTTAGGACATAAATGGGCCTTTGGTGACAGTGAGGCTTTCCAATACAAAAGACTTTGAAATAACAACTATGGCTTGCCATTCATATGCTGCTCAAAGACGAAGGAACAATTACAGACTCTCTAAGCTGCCTGCTTGGGGTTTTTTCTAATTAAATTGCACACAAGAAATGGATTTGCCTCAGGGCACAACACTCATTAATCACACCTGTATTTTCACACAGCACACCAAGTCCAACTCCAGAGTGTATGACTGACACAAATCATCCCAGTAAAAACAGCAGTGCCACTGGCAACTCGTTACGCTTTCAAAGACTACAGAATTTTTGTAAAAATGGTCTCAGCAGGTTTAAATGGCACTCAACATCTCAGCAGAATATTTTTAGAAAAAAAGGACTGATATTGTATGAAAAAAGAATCTGTTGAATGATTAAAGAGATGGTAATTAACTGCAATAACAGTGAAAGACCAGCTTAAAATGCATTGGAACTTCCAAATCAATATGCGCTGTGTGCGACGACCTACCGGATGACAAAGTCATGCAAGTCGATTTCAGCTCCACAGCTGCTGTTGAGAAGTATCCCAGAGTTCCCTACAATGGCGCAGCGCTTGTGGTGCTGGTTCTTCATAGGAGAGGCCGTAGGAAGGAGACGATAAAGGTTCTCAGAGACATTCAAGGTGCTCTGACGGTCAAAAATGTAGTGGATGACATCACCAGTCTTCAGTGTTCCCTTTAGGATAGAAATATCTCTCTCGGGATCTAAAAACTTCAGGATGTTCTTTCTGTATAAGAGAAAGACAATATTTTATCATGTAAGGCTGTATCAATGGATTCAGTGTGACATTCTATTTAAACTATGTTAGTATTTCTGAAAGTTTTAAAGAAATGTGTGGGGCTTTGCCTGATCATGTTGGACAGTGTTTTATTAAAAGTCCATTCTGGAGGTGATTCGGTGGTACTGTTTCTGGCTAACTGAGGAGAGAAGCTGTTGACTCCTTTGGATTTCACAGCAGGAATGGGGCTCGGCACCAACGCAATACTCCTGTGGAGAGATAACAGGCAAGAAAAGGACAACAAGCATTAGCAAAGCTCCTATGGTCTCTCTGGTAAGTCAGTTGCACAGAGCTTGGGAGGTAAATACTACAAGCTGAAGAACCATCAGAGAGAGGCTTCTACAACCAACAAGCCAGTTCCATACCTGTCAATTTGTCTTCAAAACATCAGGTAAATTATATTTATTTATGCAGACCATTTGCTGACAATATTTTTTCTATCTCACTTTACATGAAAGGTACTTGAAAAAAGCAACCAAATGTATGATAGTCATCAGGAATATTGCTGTTAAACACTGTTCATTTAACAGATGTCTGTTCCAGAAACATTACTTTGATGAAAAAATACAACAAATTATTATTTTCATATAGTTAAGCATAGTTTTTATTTCCTTTGTTTTTACGATTTATGTTGCAAAGAATAAACATACTTTCAAACTGCAGTCTAAATAGTTCTAAATAGAACTTAGTATTCTTTGTCCACCAGCTTGCTGGTACAGTACACAGAACCAATCACTCTCTACAAACCTGTTGAGTTTATTCTCAGAGCTGGACAAATAGTATTTCTGGGATTCTCCAATGTTCCTGGAATAGGGAATACAGAATCAGCGTAAAAAAAAAAAGATTCTTACAGTGTACACTTGGTTGCTGCTGTTTGTGTGGTGTGCAGAGTCCAATATTTTGCTCAGTTTCATTCTAGGAGTCAAAGGTGACTGAAGCTGTCCGAGACTTTGGTGTCCCCAATATGCATTTAAATGAGGAAAGCACTTATAAGACAGATGTGAGAGATATGAACAGGCTGCCATACATCAAAAAAGATATTAGGGCCAAAAAACAGAACAGCCATTCCACTGATGTGAGACTTCAGAAGATAGAGGTAGAGATAGAGGACAAAATTATCATTTGAAAGACTGGCTGGACAGGTGCAGCCTCTGCAATCAGCAGCAGCCTACACTTGAAAAGTAAGGATAGCCTGTGGCTGATTACATTTACCCGCAGACCACCCAGACAAACAAATAGGAAGGAGAGTAAGGAGAGCCTTTTATACCACAGCTGAATCCCCAAAATTCATCTTCTCAAAAGTTTATCTCTGAAGGCAGTGAATTTGACAAGGAAGTGGACACTGCCTTGTGCTGCCCATTGTGATGAACAGTGACTGAATACACACAAAGGGAAATGGCTATTAACTTGCTTGAGTGACAATGACAGATGTGACTGACTATGATATGAGTTTGCCTCATAGGATACATGCGAACTGCGGTCTCCCACACACTATTGTATGCTGTAGGACTTAATTCATTTTGAAACATCGTGGAAATTATGAAGCAATCAAGAAAAATACAGCTCTTTTAAACTATCTTGATTGCCAGCAATCAAGGCATATTTTCAGAAGTGAGGCTTCAAGAGAAGATGCATTTACTTCAGCAAGACAAAATATAAGTTGTGCGGTGCTGCCAGTTACAAATGCACCTGACATTTTCAGACTCTAGTTCTAAAATGAGGGTAACTTGATTAAAAATAAATAATGAGGATTTTACTTAGGCGCCCTTCAGCTCCCAATGGAGGGTGAAAATCCTAATTAGGAAATGTACAACTGCATCTAGCACTACAAACCATTCTGGCAAGCAAACAAGGAGTCTGAAGCCTTTTGTTCAATCTCCCTCATGACTGGCCGTGGGAACATGCCATTCCTCAATTATTTGTGCAGAAAAATAATATAAAACCAGTGAATTACCACAGGCATCGCATCCAACAAAGCAGAGCCTGACTTATCTTATCAAAAATAAGCAAACAACTGCACTTGGATCCCTGTTGGCAACGTGCTGCTCTGTTGATATCTGCATGCAGCAAACAGCCTGAGGTGGTTTCTTGTCTTTTTTCCTCCCCAACCTCTGAAGTATTTGATTCTCAAGTGTTTCAAGTGTCGCATCTCTTATTTGGAGGTCTTACTTTGGGTACGACTGAGATAGGAGAGTATCTTGTGCTGAAGGGGCTCAATTATATGTGGTGAAAGGCTGGCAGTTCCCTTTATTTATTTTTCTCCAAGCATTTGCTCACCCTCTTGCTAACAAATACAAGAGTAATCCTGTCTCTGCTCTCAGCCATCCTTCAAAGCCCATTTCAGCATGTAGCCTACTGAATGAATCTCAGAGCAAACAGAATTCTGAAGTGCTGAACCACACCATTCATTGCTTGTGCCATTTGTCACTGCCAGTCACTGCCAGGAGGTTGCTCAGCTAAGGTGATGCTTTGAAGATGCTATTGATTCAAGGTTTGAGGCAGTTTGAGCAGGTCATGGTGGTTGAAGGTGTCCCATAGCATACCTAATTTTACACAAGCAGTGTCTAGAATGTGGATTCTGTGGATGGTAAGCTCTGGAAAATATCAACGCTCTGTTGTTCATTTTAACAGAAATACTATCTCCCACCCCACGGGCACTTGTTAGACATCAACCAACAGCTGTGCAAGGCGTGCACGCACACACACACACACACACACACACACACACAAATACATACATACATACAGTACATACATACACACAGACACACACACACAGAGAAAGAGAGAGAGAGAGAGACAGAGAGCCTACACTGTTGATTATATACAGGGCATTCAAGTTCATACACTGAAATGAACAAAGTTGCTAATAATTAAAAAATCCCTATTAAGCATTGCATGAAAAAAAAAAACATTTATTTAATAAAATCTTAGGTCTTAAAGTATAAATTCACAAAACCTTACAATGTTGTGTCAGCACATGGCGCTAAATATAAATAATATAGCCTACTACATTTGACAATTGGTTTATCCTTCGTTATAACATACTTACGTTATTTCTTCTTCTACTTCGGATATGTCAGCAATTATTAAAAATATCACCAACAGAGTGACAATTCCAAAAAGCAGCGCTCGAAATTCAAAAGGCATGGTTTGACCAAGAAAGGCTCCTGGTCCAGTGGTGGTCCCCTTGAAGAAAGAAACAAACTATCATTCCGTTAACGGAGCATAGATTTCCCAATTCGCCAAAGCGCAAATCAATTCTTTCCCAAGCATATCCTATTGCGATTCCGATATAGTTTTGGTTATCAATGGACTTCAGTCGCGGTGAATCATAGTTGTAGTCCAGTTGATTCAGATTCTCCTTTGTGATAATATTCTCCTCTACCAACCGCATCAGTCTAAGGGAACAATTGCTAGTCTCAAGCCCCCTCGCCCACTTCACTGTCTTCTCTGCTTGTTATACTATCTCTCAGGAATGGTCTCCTTCCATCCAACGCACAGCTCCCTAGTCAAACTTTTCCGATAACTGCAGAACTACACCTATCCAACGGATTTATCAACAGCACTGCAACTGACCTTAAAGGTACATAGCCTACCTTCAATGTGTTCCGTGATAATCACGTCAATAAAATCATCACGTGTTTGGACGACAGTTATCAAAGTCACTGCTGCAGTCTGGTGGTGAAAGGACTTGCAACTGACGTGTTTAATACAGTACTACTAATAATCTCAATGGATGTAATCTTACGAATAAAGAGATAAAGAATCCGATTAGCTATGTATAGTCCCGTGCACTGAAGGCTTCTCTAGTCTTTTCTAAACCAACTCGATGTTTTGCAAGCTTAGCCTACCTTGCATTTTATACACCTAAATCTGTAAAACATAACTGGAAACACTTTCAGTCGGTAGACCAACATTGCCTGACTTCTGGCAACATTTTTTGTATTACATTGATTTGGTGTGGTGCAAAATCTGTGCCAATGTTATAGCCTACCTGATATCTCTATTGTCCTGCATGATTCAGTGATACAATTCATAGAGATGCATTTAGAATAATTTGCATATTTGCACATTCTTTAAAGACCAATATTTTCTGAAATTTCATATTGCAGTACCCTATACATTTTCAGTGTTATCAAAATAATACAGCAGTTGGTCACAGGGTTATTAATTTCAAAAAAAGTCTTCCATGCAAGCTTTTGTTCATGTCACAGGAGTCTATAAGATGAGCAGTAAGAATTGGTTGCTGTGAATGATGCTTTGGGACCCCTGTCAGCCAATAGTGAAGGGTATGCTTTTCAAAGCATGCTGACATTTGCTCTATCCGCCTGTTCAGAAGAAAGGGTTATGAGTTCTCCTGAGATGGCAGTGGACACACACTCTGCAGCATATGAGACAGCTCTCCTTAGTGTACCGTATTTATTCACTGCACCTCCTGGAAACACAACGTGGTATTCGTTGCACTCAAAGACAAAAGCAAAAAGGCAAATTAGAAATCGCTTTCAGACAAGACAAAAGATGAACAAAGACAAGACAAATAAATGAAGATGAGCAAAATAGGTGCGTTATACTATGGTCAACAGCTTATCATCAAAAGAAAGGCCCTCTCAAGCAAATTATTTCAGACTCACCATTTGCATTGATTATAGTGAGTAGGCAAAAAAAGTTCTCTGATGAAAAATTAATATCCTTGATCGTGGTCAATACTCAGCCAGAAGCCGCCGTTCAAAAATTACACTGCTCAATTGTTTTATTGATACGGAGCTAAGCCTGATTACATAGTCAAGCAACCATTACTGATTTTTCAGGGACATGATGAGAAATATTTCAAAGGCCGATAGATGTTGCTTACAGGAGAATTATCTCACTGATGTTCTCACTGTTCTGGGATCTGTAGATCACAGAGATGCCAGAAGCAGTGTGGGTATCCTTCTGGGTTATGGTCTCCCAGAAGAATAGGATTCTGGTTAGCCTTCGGATTAAAATCGAGGATTACTGTCAGTCTAAAGAGACATATCTTTTCTTGATGTGTGCAAAGAAGAAAGACATTCCCACTCATACAATTTGAAAGAATTGAAAAAATTACCTAGTTTGTGCTTTCATCTGCATAAAATCTGATTTATTTTACTTCAGTTAGGCTAAGTTTTTGATGCATGTACAATTTTTCTGTGTAGTGCAGCTTCGCCAGAAGCATATTAATTAAAATCTTACCAAAGAGTTACCTCCCTAATGGTTTCAGGTGCAACCTCATATAAACATTAAAATTTAGAAACAGAACATTGGTGGTCACAGCCTATCAGAAAAGAGAAATACATTGTCAAAGAATAGCCTGCTTCTACATTGCTATCTCTGCTGAATGTATATTAATTTAAATATTATCAATGCCAGTCTACTGGAAGATCAGTGTTTTGCACACTATCCTAAAGCTGATTTTGAATAGATTATTAATAGACCAGCACACTGGATCAAACTTTGTCTCAAACTTCCACGATTGACACAAAGAACAATCCACATCTTATAGATTATCATAGCATTTTGTTTGATCAACTGTTACTAATGCATTGTATTATCTGTTGTTTCAAAGTTTTACAGATACTTTTTTATACAGATGTTGAGTATTTTATACACAACATGCATACACAACATACATATACATGCAGTTGGATAGTATATACATACAGACACATGACATCCACATCCAAATCTTACAAAAATACAAAGGAGGATATTTATTTTATGTCACAGTAAAGTTGGGTTGTAACATGTTAAAGGAGCAGTATCCATAAAAATACAGAAAGGTGACTATTAGCATGCATTATTATGCATTATTATGCCCTTTTAAATATATTGTTTATTGTGTATTTTGTGTGTTTGTTGTGTTGGTTGTTGCTTTCTTTAAATACACGCAGTTTATATGAAACACTACTGCCTGTTCATCTCATCAGGAAAAGCCAACCAAAACCAACAGTTATATTGTTATGTAGTAAAGGTGTTCATTAGCCAAACTGAATCACGGATACCATCCTGTGCAAACATAACTTCAGAGCTTTGCTTATTGGTGACGCATATCAAAGAGACTGTGTGACGTGACAGTATAATGCTGTTCTGGGTGTCAATGTGATTTCTAATGCTGTGCCAATATCACCATAAATTTCAATGACAAGCTCTGGTGCATTCAGTCATGAGTCTAATTGCTTAAATTTGCATGTCAACTCAACCAGACATTCCTCAAAAGCAACTGAAATATGCCCAGCAAAAAATCTTTAGCTGACATCAGTATAAGCATAATGAAACAGACATTATCCCTATTACTATGACAAACAAGATACAATCTGTTGGGCTGATCAGTTAAATTTGTTTAATCAAATTTGTTTTATGCACGTGAGAAAACGAGATTGAAAAGAGGACACTGCTCATACTATGAAGAATACTATCACTTTAAGACACGTTTTCTTATTTTTTTCTGAAGATTAAAATCTTTAGTTGTGAGTACAAAAAGACTAGTCACTGCTGTTTTCAGCAGTTGAACCCTTTTGGTTTGCTTTGTGCATCATTCTGACAGAAGCATTTATTAAATGAACAAAGAAAATGAAGAGAGAGCAAAATCAACATTGATTTGGCTTCAAGCTACCTCATGGAGGATGTAGAGATGACATTTGATCTGCATCAGATTTTTTTTTTTTTTTTGCAGAATGCGAATTGTGTTTATCTGATTAGCATCCCAGACATGCATCTTGTAGAAATCTGTCTCCTTAATTGAAGTTCCACTGATACAGAGACCAGCAATCATATTGCCATGTTTAATTGTGAATCTTCTTTGACATACAGAAATGGTATATAAAAGCTATGCTGCCAACATAACCAGAGAGCACCCAGCTACTGATCTGGTGCAGAGAAGCCTGACAATATAGCTCTTTGAGGGCAAAAAACAGGGGTGAGAGGCCTTGTGTGAGAGATCCTGAAACACATCACGGCACGCGTGTCAGTAATATTGGTCTGCATAAAAGAAGTGTGTATGTCACCGGAATAAAAAATGTAATCCTGTTACCAAACTGAATTCAATCATACCTTTTCTGCTTATAAATCAAAGCTACTGACTTCAAGGCAAGTGTAGTCATAACAAAGCACCACTGTTATCCAGTGGTTTATAGAGCAAAAAAAATTACTGTGACCTTTAGCAATCTGATTAAAATGCAAACCAGGAAAGGACAAATGCCTATTCAGTAAAAAGCTGAAGATTCAGTCGGGAAATGTGTAGTAATTGGATTGATGTTTTGAGAATACAGAGAGGACTAAAAGCAAATAGGTGCCACTGAGACACAGGCTGGGTTGTTTTAAATTATGACAGATCAGGCAATGAGTCTCAACAGAGTGGGCATGCAAATCCACCGCCTCGATGGTTTGTGTGGATAAAAATAAGCCATAGTTGTCCTGCAGCTCATGTCACTATTCCCAAGAGTGATTAGACTCCACAATTAATCCTCAAATTAATTATGTTCACTAGAATACAATAGCCTTATGGCAGAGTAATCACCATGGGGCACAAAAGAAAACAGATGCAGCTCAGTACCATGCCCAAATGCACACAAATACACACAATATGCACAGCCACACACAAAAAGACACAAACACGCAAAAACAATAGCATTCATTTCTCAGTTAGGAATGTATCACCAAAATACTGATGCATTTTAACTTGGCATTAGCTGTCTATACACTGCATTAGACATTATTATTATAGACCATCATACATCACATGCACTATACAGTATGGATATTTCTTTGAAGGGACTTGAAGGAGTGTTGTGTCGTAAAACTCTAGAATAAGAATTGATGCATACAGTCAGGGGTTAAATTGGGATTTACAGGGGGGGGGGGGGGGGGTCAGAGCGAACAATCCTTTTTTTTTAACACACACACACATTACTACACTATGTTTTTGTGCATTGTTAACTCACTCAGATAGCCTACTATACTGGGTATTTTTAAATACAGATTGGAGTCAGAATTGGTACTGGCAGAATTGGTACTGGCAATTGGTATAAACTCATGCTGCATCATATGCATGTATCAACAGCAACGAACCTTTTTTTCACGCTTTTCAGTTAAGAGTAATTATTAGGCTAAACTATCCACCTTATTCCTATTGTTCCGGACAGCCCCGGCCCAATTTAATCCCTGCATACGGTTATGAACATGATTGTAGATCATGTATGCATTATGGCAGACGCAGTACTCACTGAATGATGAATCAAGTGCATTAGGTCCCTCAAGGGCATTTAGAGAGCAAGTGGATTTAGTCTCCCATGGAATCCCTCCATCATTACAGACTGATAGAGGCCTTGGCAGGTTGAGTCATTATTATGGTGCACAGACAAGGTGAAACATGGGTGCTGAATTGATAAAGCCTTTGTCTTGACACCACACAATGGAGCTACAGGTAATGCTGAATTACATTACTCCTGGGCAGACAGAGCTGCACAAAAGGCCTTAATGACCCGGTTGTGCCAATACTGAATTTATTATCATAGTAATTCACTGAGGGACTATTATGAGGACAGGCTCAGGGACAGCCCATAAAATGCCTGCTTGACTCTCATAAGATTAGTGTATAGAAAGCTTGCAGGTAGATTTCCTACGTTAGTATTCTGCTACGGCAACATGTTCTGGCATTTATAGAGGGATATTACTTAACAAAGCATTAACAAAAAGCTTTCAGCTTTCAGACCAAATGTAATTAGAATTTTAATTTTTTTAAAAAATTAATTTTTAAAATAAACAACTGAACTTTGTTTTTTTTTTACCAAGGACAAAGTCATCTTCAAAATGTACACATACAATAATAAAGTTATCTCAACTAAAGTTAACTCTTTTGATGTTATCTTCCTTGATGTTACTTCAAAGAATTATCCAAATGGCTTTGAAGGTGTTATGCATACTATATAAACACAACAAACACGGCATGCTAAATTGTTGAGTTTTTCTTTCAAAGATTGTTCATCAACAGTGTTTGGTTTCTCAAATTTTACCCCCCTCTTTCTACCACTATCTCCCCAAACCAAGCATCACAAGAGGAAGTGTAGGCATGGAGAGACTGTCAATTCTTCTGGATCTAGCAGGACGCAGATGCACATTATACTGCTAAGTTATTACCTTCAGAAACTCGGCCTGCTGCTCTGCCAACAGTAATCATTTGTCATTGATTTTAATCATGTTTGAAATTGCTGCAGCAGAAGAGTAATGCTTTTCTTGTAACAGTCTGTAGAGGGAAAATAGCCTCTTTGTGTGGTGACAGATATTTTGTGTTTGCCTCAGATGTAAATAATTTACGGAAGCCCTGAACCGCAAGTGTAAAAAAAAAAAATTACCCCAACAATTTTTTTGTTGTTATTTTGTACGACATTATCTCATTATTTTGAGATAATAAGTCGTTATTTCAAGATATTATCTCGTTATTTCGAGATAATTAAAAAAAAAAATTTTTTTTTTGGAGGGTGGAAATTTTTTTTTTTTTCCCCAATATTTTATCTCGTTATTTCGAGATAATAAGTCGTTATTTCGAGATATTATCTCGTTATTTTGAGATAATTAAAAAAAAAAAATTTTCCCAAAAAAATTTTTTTTTTCCAAAAAAATTTTTTTCCCCCCAATATATTATCTCGTTATTTCGAGATAATAAGTCGTTATTTCGAGATATTATCTCGTTATTTCGAGATATTATCTCGTTATTTCGAGATATTATCTCGTTATTTTGAGATAATTCTTTGCTGTTTCAGTTGAACTTTAAACCAATATCAATGTTAGCCACTAGATGGCAGAATGTGTTAACAGACGCACATTCAAAAAATCAGCACCACCTACTGATGACAGCCTGTTAGGTCCGACCACCAATTTGAATGTTAGTTTCCCCATTAAGTTCACTTCATGTTTTATAGTGATGTCATTGGTAATGGATTTAATGGCAAGTAATAATTATGGCAAATGTCTTCGTTATGATAAAACTTATCAGGGAGTGCCTGTGACATTCCATATCTATCAAGTAAGAAGACATCAGATCAACTGAAGTAAGTAATTTCATTTGTGTGTTATCTTCTAAATGATTTTTAAAAAAAAACGCTATTTACACTACCTTTTACAGTCTGATTGCATGACCGTGAGTTGTCAACTATATATGCTGGGTATAAAGTATAAGCATTTACATGTTCTTTAGACATGACTCTTGATATTGCCAACCCTGTAGGCAAATATGCTTGAGCGAAGCTTAAAACATTTTTTAGTTACCTACACGTAGGCTGCGCTGATATAGATCTTGAAGGCAGCTATTTGGCTATGAAATAAGGTAATGGAATATTGAAATGCAATGCTGTTCTATACTCTTTGATGCTATGAAATGAATTGAGTTTTAAGGAATCTCAACAACATGTATTCAGTGGTATTATAACTTATCCTACACTGTTACACAACATAACAGGCCTAGTCACAACGTATATAGGCTACTGTTGGCCTAACGTGGTTTACTGCGTGTCCAAACCCAAACAACGTGGGTGACGTGACAACTCGTGGTCATGCAATCAGACTGTAAAAGGTAGTGTAAATAGCATTTTTTTTTTAATCATTTAGAAGATCACACAAATGATATTACTTACTTCAGTTGATCTGATGTCTTCTTCCCTGATGGAAATGGAACGTCACAGGCACTCCCTAATAAGTTTTATCATAACGAAGACATTTGCCATAATTATTACTTGCCATTAAATCCATTACCAATGACATCACTATAAAACATAAAGTGAACTTCATGGGGAAACTAACATTCAAATTGGTGGTCGGACCTTACAGGCTGTCATCAGTAGGTGGTGCTGATTTTTTGAATGTGCGTCTGTTAACATGTTCTGTCATCTAGTGGCTAATATTGATATTGATAAAGTTCAACTGAAACAGCAAAGAATTATCTCGAAATAACGAGATAATATCTCGAAATAACGAGATAATATCTCGAAATAACGACTTATTATCTCGAAATAACGAGATAATATATTGGGGGGAAAAAAAATTTTGAAAAAAAAAAAAATTTTTTTTTTTTTTAATTATCTCAAAATAACGAGATAATATCTCGAAATAACGAGATACTATCTCGAAATAACGACTTATTATCTCGAAATAACGAGATAATATGTCGAAATAACAAAAAAAAATTTGGGGATATTTTTTTTTTTTTTACACTTGCGGTTCAGGGCTTCCGTAAATAATAGTAAGCAGTTGTGTGTAAATAAAAATAACTAGTGTGCTGCTGGGGCACTAGGACATGCACTCCATTATCTAGTGAATATGTCTTCAGTTGAGTCCACACCCCATTAAGTCATCAGCTGGCTCCTTCCCTACCTTCACTCAGCCATTTTCCCCTGTGTACACCCTATGTACCCCTATATACATTAGAGACAGGTCCCCCCCCCCTCCCCCCCTTCACTCCTCACACCAACCTCTGGCAGTCGGGTTGGCCCCTTGAGTCGTGGTTCTGCCCAAGGTTTCTTCCTTAGAAGGGAGTTTTTCCTTGCCCCTGTTGCTCTTGGGTGCCCCTTGTTAATGATTGGGAGTAGTAGTTATGACATAACTGTTGCCTCTCCACAGTTACCTTCATACTGTAGGCCATTCCCATCTTTCTACACTATTACTTTGCCTCATTCTTCACCCTTTTAATGCACAATAGACAGACAACATCCACCATTTCACTACATTATAAAACCTTTTAAAAAAGTATGTGACAATAAAATCCTTGAATCCTTGATGTAATGCGTAACACAGTTCCTCCATTGCTTTGTTACTGCCAATGAGAACAAAAGTTGAGTGAAACATTTGGGACATACTGTATATTTCCCTTTGATAAGTAAGTCTGCTTCTATCTTGGTTAAAATTCTTCAATGTCTGTGGGGTTTTTTGTGTGTCTGTTCACAATCTCATTGAGATTGCTATATTCAGCGTCACAGAACAGAGTACATTGCAGCAGTCTTCAAACAGGAGCTTTTGGTGCATATACGTTTGCTTGCTGCTGTGTGCTCTGTTCAAGGCAGTGAATCAATGAGAAGAGGGTGAGGGAACAGAGAAAAGAGACGAGAGGAGAGAAGGGAAGAGGAGAGAAAGAATAGCAACCCCAAATAAATAAACACCTGTTTCACTGGCAGCAGAGTTGTCAGGGTCGTGTTTCTGTTCCATTCCTGAAAAATCCAATTGTCAGACCTTGTCAAAATAAGACTTGTGTTTTGACTGCATCTGCCAATGTGCGCTGCTGTTGTGTGACATGACTAGGTTTGGATTTTGGCACTAAATCCAAGCCAATCCCGTACATCTTTCATAAACAGCCAACAAACTCACTGACACTGTCACTGACAACAGTGTCTATGGAAGATAGATTAAATGAATAATTTATCTTAAAACATTCTAAATTTGTGTTATGTAGTTTTTAATTGTCACACTGTTATTATCATACTGACTGATTGATATTAAAGGTTTCAGGACAATGGTTGGTCTTTAGGCAACATACTAAAACCTCCTGTTATGTATATGGACAGACACATACTGTGACACATGCCTTTTTTCCTATAAAACACTAAGACCTTATGTAGCCTGCCTTCCCTTGCAAGTTCACTATTTACTGAAATTAATACTGAATTATTGCTAATGTGCAGAAAATGAAGAAAAAAAATTTGGTGTCACATACAAAATATTACTTTTCTAACACTCGGATCAACATGAAGTAGACTCCCTCTACTACCCGAGGCATACTTTAATCAGACAAATGCAATAGGGTGGACAGCAAATTCTTTATTATGTTTTGAAAACCTGTGTTGTACAGCATTGTGTTGTATGTTCACAAAGATTCAATTCAATTGAGTGTTGAAAGTCTTTTGAAAGAGCCACAGGAATTTAATCTTAATAGGATGTCAGAGTCATAACTGCACAGTGTCTTCTTGCTTTCTGCATTTCAGGAACTGAACTCCCACCCTACAATCTGTCTGTGCTTGCAGAATGGATGAAACAGTGCTATTAAATCGTTTTGGGTCACAGAGGGTTTCAAGGTTGCCTTTGAACCAGGGTTAGGAAAGAACCCTTCCACATCCCATATTAAAAAGAATTATATAACAAATTAAATTCTTTCAAGGTGTGTACCTTTATATTCTTTGTCATATGACATATGGAAGTTATTTTCATTCTGCACTATTTTCATGAAATTGGCAAATCTAACAAGAGCATATAGGAACTTTAAACTGAATTCAACTCACAGGTACAGTTCCCACCAGGAGCATTAGCTGCACAGTCTTTTAAAACTTATTTTGACATTCCCCACTTTCAAGCCACACAATCACACAAAAAGTGCCACCTGCCCCCCATCACTTGTGCCAAATTATTCCGAGATAAATACCTTATCTTTGCACACTGAGTTTTCAACACATTGTGCTCTGGCTCCCTTTTGATCTGATCTTGTTTTGCTAGTGGGTGCCTGTTTTGTTTTTGAGTGTATAATCTAATCAATGAAGAAAGGTGTTACAAAAGACAGGCCTCATGTTAATCACACCCCACCTGTCATGTCTGTCTTGGCCACTAGTGGGGCCTGCCCTGCATGCTGGAAAACATGGAACTAGAGAAACTATCACAGCATATTAAGTATATTATTCCATTGTGCAATTAACGATTTCCCATTTTAAGAATTCTCACTTTCACAGATAATTAACTTGTGCACTCAATACTCAATAATTTGCAGAATGTTCATTAAAAAATAGTTTAACCGACATGAGATCAGATTGCTCTCAGACCCTAGGCATCTTAAAGGAAATGTCTTGCTTTCTTTGTGGCGTTATAAAAAAAAAAATAAAAGGTAAAATCAGATTGTGTGCTGGCACTATTGTAACACATAGGTCATTGTGTTGATGCACTGCAAAGTCTTCATGGAAAAAGAACGGTATATTCATCTGTAATCACCCTGAATTTATCAAGGTTCACACGCACTCACACACATAAACACAGTCATGGACATTGACACACACACACACACACACACACACACACACCATAAGCATGACAAAAGACACTCTGTGGTATACTTTTCTGAAAAATAATTTATTTTTGCAGAATAAAATAAAAAGATATTTGCCATACAAAAAGTATAAGAAAAAAGATACTGCCTACCATTTTACTGCAGAGAATTTAGTTTGTAAAACAAAATGAGTTTCCTATCAAGCCTTAAAGATGTATTCAAAACAAATTGTGTGTTCATGAATACAGAGACTGCATGATGACAACTACTTTTATATCCCAAAGGCAGTTATGTACCTTTAATACTGCTACAGTAGACTCACCAATAGCTGTATCTCAACTTGCAAGGTTTACAGAGAGAAGATGCTAAGTAATTGCCTTAACACGTTTGCGTTTCGAAACTGTCATTTCCTTTTACCTGAAAAGGGCTAAACATATTGTTTGTTTACACAGAACTGGACGCCATTAAAAAAATTACATCTGTCTGACATCTGACATACATTACTATTCTGCTTGACACATACTCTGCTGGAAATACAATCTACTCCCACCTTTCTCTTGAGAAGAATAAAAAAATATATACATACATACTTCTATTCCCATTATTAGCTTCCCCTCATATGTCACTGCCAATATATCCTCTAATAAACAGATGTTAATCTCAATAGCCATAACTTAATAATAAATGAACTTTTTTTTTTGCTTTTACAATACAATATGTCTTCCCACTCATCTGCCAAAACAGCAATATATTAATAATTTATATTTCCTTTCTGGACAACCCTTTACATTTAAGACGTACTAAGGTTCAACAAACAATGTCATTTATATGCGAGCTTAAGGAAATTGCAGGCAAAAGCCGACATAGAGATCCTTGAGAACTCCTTAATGCAATGCTAAAACAAATGTCAGCAATACAGGTATTTGTTTAGAATGCAATGGTAGCGATAGACATGAACTGCTGGATAAAAAGAACAAAATAATTGCTAAAGAAAATAGAGAAAAAACACACACTGTGTCTTGGCCTCAATGCATACTGTATAGTAATATTGTGAGTCTGGCAGCCACTAACACACTAAGACACAGGAAACAAGGCTACTAATTTCGTTTTTTGAACTCCCCTGTTGTGTGGCCAGAGGACCAGTATAGCGTAGGCCTATGTGACTGTTTCCATTTTTATGTAAGAAAGTGACACTGAAGAAAAAGTAAGACAGTAACTCTAATTTGACACTTTTGTTTGAAGCACAAACAAACCTGTTCTTCTAGAATTGACTATCATAGTCAAAATAAAGAAGAATAAAACTGGCTTGTGACCATTCAGCTAGCTACAAGCTGAGGACAAAGCCAAACAGTACAGTAAGTGTCTACCACAAAGAATCACGACAGAATTCACTGTAACAGGACAACACTCTCGCTGATATACAGTATCACCCCAACAAAACAATATGGACCCTATAGAACGACATGATGGATTCATAGCAAAAAAGTGCAGTAACAGTCTTCTCTTGCAGGGTCCTGGACCATATGTTTTTTAATATAGTCAATAATAGTCAAGATTTTTTCCATGAAAACAAAAACAAAAAAAATCAAACCAACTATCTTTAGAAAAGCAAGATTCAAGACATCAATATAATCCATCAAGGATGTAGCTTGTGTTCGGTTTTAGTCCTGAACCCAATCTCCAGCCCCCGACTATAAAACGGACTCCATGTTCTCACACCACTCATGGTCCTCCAGGTTGTATATAAATTTTGTCCTACTTCCTGGGCCATCCTTGCTCAAGCTGTCCATGTTGACGTTGGAGTTGTTGAACATGTCGGTAGGACTTGGGTAGCCCTCGTTGTTTTTGATGTACTTCTTATAGTTCCTACGCAAGCACTGCCACGTGGTGGTATAGAGGAGGAAGGCTATCACCTTGAGGACGATGGCCATACTCACATACAGGCGCCGGTAGGACACGTTGTCGTACAGCAGGCAAGCACCCCTTGACTCACACTCCGTGCTCCAAAAAAGGCAGGTTGAATCAATTCCAGCGCCAAAGATCAGAGGAGGTGGGATAAAGCCTGTAAGAGACGTGCAAAGATCAGATTGTGGGTGACTGCTCACAACCAGGGTAAAAAGCTCTGTCTGCTGGGAACTTTCGGGAGAAAGAGTCCAACTTTGTTCTGAAGCCCAACCAAGGCCATTGATTTTTAATGGTGTTTCTTCCCTAGAAAATGTTCTAATGTTCAAATTCCCCGTTTACTCCCAACTGAATTCTAGATGAGGTTTGACTTTGCCCTTCCACAAGAGGAATCTTTTATGAAAATGTTCCACATATTGTATTTAATATCATCTACAGCAGAATTCAGAATTCAACAAGAAGTGACATCACTGCGGCCAACTCACCTAGTAGTCGTAGTAACAGGAATAAAACTCCAAGGGCATATGACTTCAGGTCTGGGCTTACCGTCCTAAAAGACAGGAGATTAACACAAATGCTTATTAATTAAGCCACACAACCACTTATTTCAGTAAAATTACAGCAAAATGTGCACATGTGAGTAAGTTGGGGGTGGGGGTGTACACAAAAGCAGAGAAAATCTTTGACTGGAACCATTCTGACCTTTACAGCGTCAGACTGACAATAATAGCAACATTTCTTTTTTGCCTAATGTTTTGGTTGTTCTCCATCATAATAGACAGACAGAGAGTGTGACTGTGTATAATTGTGACTGCTATTTTGTCATACAGGGGAATAAAAAGCTGTACAGCTACACCACATTTTCAGCCAATGATACAAAGCTAGTCATTCAAACAAATAGCATTAGCAAAGGCAATCTAATGACATTTACACATCATTTACAAATGCATTTAAATGTCTTAGTTGTGAGGACTGTATTTTCACGGTAAAGTCCTACAAAAAGGATCAAATGACCCAACTTTCATTCCAGCAAATGAGCCATGTTATGAATAATGATTGGGAGAATGGTTATTGGCATGCAAAACTGCCTGATCAGAGACATTGTAAGCCCATTCTCTAAATCATTATTGTTTCAGAAAAAACATTTGCAGGATTATATGTGACCTATAGAGAAAGGCTAAACATGCATGTCTGGGAAATACACCGAATGGGCAAAATCAGTCATTGAGAACTTCCATCCATGAACTATTTTTTTTTTGGATGAGACTAGCTTCACTTTGTTTAAAAAGTCTGGACACTGAATAAGAATATAGTTACTTTGCTGTAAGCTGTTTGTTTAAAGTTTAAAGCTATAGGTTCTATTTTCAGTTTTTGTTCACGGACTGGTTGCTAGAATATCGACATGAGAAAACCAACGTTTTTGGAAAGTAGATGTACTGTACTACAGTAGTGAAATGAAGTAGTTGATTAATTCTACGGCCCTGGAGCCCGATCGGACCTCCAGCGAGCCGCGTTGGCTACCTGATGAGGATGATAACGGAGGGGGTCTGAGCCATGGCTCCAATCATGCTGCACGCACAGATCACACACAAAAAGGTGAAAAAGGCCTCCTTGCAGCCAGGACTGGGGCATTTCCCTGGGACCGCTGTAGCCGAGTCACTCTCGCTGGAGATGCATGAGCATCCCGACAGGTTCTAGAAAATTCCAAAGCATAAGATACAAAGTCATGTATACTCTAATACATGTAAGGGTTGTTAGCTGCAAACCAGGCAAGTGGCCAGTATACAGTGTGCACCACATGAATACAAACTAGATTATGATCACACACACACACACACACACACACACACACACACACATATATATATATATACACACACACACACACATACACATACACACAATTCATGTTAAAGCAATGAACAATGGTTCAGCACTGCAGTGAATTCCTGCTGAATTACAATGCCACACAATATAATTATGCGCTGTGTGCTCTATGTGAACATATGTTTCATGACAAGGGACATCAGGAGAAAGCCTCCTCTCCATCTGGGGCTGAGAGTTTGCTTCAACAAACAAAGCAAACACCGAAATGTAAAAATATAGAAAGAAATCTTTCTCCTCCTCTCTTCCTCTTTCCATGGAGACTTGAACACGCATACTTGTTCATCTGCAATGGATAAAAAAAATCTAATATAACCACACTGGTCTTCTGTCAGAAACAAATAAAGGACCTGATATTTCATCTGCGAAAAGGTCACTTGCCAGCCTCCCTCAAATCTCAGGTTGATAAGGCTCATAGAAGGGTCCAGCCTGCAACTTGCCTGCTGCTACTGCTGCTGCTTTCCCTGACTGTGATATGAGGGCATCCAGCCTCTCCACCACTGCAAGAATCTGCCCACCTGGCAACAGGCCAATAAGGAGAAGCAGCCCTAGACAATTTTTCCAGTGAATACAGCTGTAGATATGCTAGAAGTTCTGACTGAGCTTATCTCTACTGGACCTACAGCAGTTTGAGATCAAGAGCAAAATGTTGTCTGAGATGTACTAGATTTAATGATGATTGGGTTCTACTAATGGGAGCCCAAAAGCAGTTTGGCATTTAAACCAATGATGTAATGGAACTAAAGATGTAGACAGCTCTACAGATAATGATGCTAATATGTATGTCTGTATGTCTTTGAATTAGTGCAACATTGAGTATGTTTGTGAACCTGTGTGTGTGTGTGTGTGTGTGTGTGTGTGTGTGTGTATGTGTAGGCATGTGTGACCATATGAATTCACCAAGGACACCATATTGTGCCATGCCATTAAAAACTCATTAAAACCGAACACTGTGTCCTTTTCCCGTGATTCATAGCCAAAGGTGCCTCATTGTAATGGCCCAAGCATATGTAGCCCCGTAGAAAAACCTCCATCTCTATGCATCACAGCTGTGCAAAGAAAGAGAGTGAAAGAGAGAGAGAGAGAGGTGGAGAGAAAGCAAAGGGAATGACAGGCTAATGACCTGAGAGAGTGGGGGAGGAAGCCCTTTTTTGGGTGAGATTTTGGTGCAGCCGGCAAAGCAGGATGACAGGTATGTGACGCCATTGGAGCCGCACACAGGACTGATGGAAGAGGTGAAACAGTTGCAGTTACTGAGGCAGGTCGGCTCTGGCTTCTGACCCACATTCAAGGTCCTGGACAAAAAAAGACAGAGAGAGAGAGAGAGAGAGAGAGAGAGAGAGAGAGATATTAAAACCCTCTCACCTTCGCACAAGTTCTCATTGAGTTACATCAGCTTGATTTTCAAACAGTTCGGAAGTATGAGACACAAACAACAGTAGGCAGGTAGCTAAATCCACAACCCGAATGGGACTATATCCACATTATAATGTGCCAGCTGGTTCTGATGACAAGAGAATGTGCAAACTGTCAGGCCTGAAACAAACAAAAAAAAACATAGACAATGGCTATGCTTACTCGTTGCCATAGGCAACAGTCACCCCGGCGACAGGTACTGTGTCGCAGCCCAGGAAGAGGAATGACACGTAGCAGGCAGTGGAGATGAGGTTGACCAGCATGGCCATCCGGATGGCCCCCAGGGCAGACAGACTCAGCTTCTTCACCAGCAGCCCTCCCAGGAAGATCCCCAAACAGGCACACGGAATGGCAGTCATACCTGTGAAAAACATCCACCAGTCAGTCAGACACATGATAGCTGACATTTAGGATAGGTGTGGTTGTGCTGTGTAATTTTGCAACATACGCGTTTGCCTACTCGAGAATTAAAAGAAGTTTTGGAAAAAAACAGGCTTCTGAAGGAAGGAATATTATGCAGAACCAGTGTCAGCACCAGTCAGATCAAGGTTGGCCAGTAAGTTATGTGATGTTCTTTTTCAGAAGTTACATTGATGACAGAATATCTCACCAAAAGAGATTTAAAATAGGAAAAAAAAAATTTGCCATTTGGACACTGGCACTCATATCAAGATTGCCATGATGAGTTTTTGTTCCTGCCTACCTAGCAGCTGATTGGCTGAGGTTGTGGTGAGGTTGAACTGCTGCTCCAGGTACTTTCCCAAGAAAGCAGCAAAGCCGGCCACCACAGCAATCTCCATACACGCTGCCAAGATGATGCAGGTGAACACAGGGTTGGACAGGAGATGCTTAGTCACCTTAGGAATAACTGGACAGAGAGATACAGACAGATAGATAGATAGAGTTAAAACCTCACATGCTCTCATAGTTACACATTCTCACATGTTCTCATAGAGATACAGAAGGAACAGAATAGCAGAGTTAAGAATTTTTACATGGAGCAAAGAGCCATACAAATTGCTACTTGGAAACTTTTATTCCCCACCCAGCTGTTCATCCACTGACAGCAATAGAAAGACATTAGGTTTAGGCAGTTAGGTTTTTGACAGAAATATTGCAGTTTCAGTATGTGAAATGTGACGCCAAAATCAGAGCTAAAAATACCCACCCAGATGGGCTGCAGTACAATCTGTCATTCAGGCTTTAAAAGTGCTTTGAAGTATATTTCTTTCCTTAGAAAATGGGCATACTTCAAAAGAAGAGAACTCCCTGCATAAACCATCTTCTGCCTTCAGCTCTTTTCTGTTTTGTTTGTCTGCCCCTGTTTTGTATGTCTACATGAGCATTATGTGACTTTTAGGACATTTTACTTTCATACTCCCTCAGAAGGGCCATCAACACCCTTTCTTTGACCACAGTCTGTGGCTTTCTTGCCCTTCTCCACTGACTAGGCAAGGTCTGGACGCAATTTTATTCTCTTGTTGCGCATGAGTAACATGCATCTAATTGACCTAACCCCCCCCCCCTCCCTCAAATGTAGATTTTTTTTACAAGAGCCACATGTAACAGCCAGTGATGTCCATGGCTTTCCGACATAAAAGTTTGTCACGGCTTTCGATACTTGTAAAAGCTCTTTTCCCTAGTAAACATGTGGCAGTGGGAAGCATGAGACGAGAACAAGTTTTCACTGCATATTCCCTAGTTAAGTAGGCTATGCAGGGCTGAGCGATGCTTTCCTTTAACTGTGTGGTGACTCTGTTTTGGCAGACAAAATTCAAAGTCATCCTCAGAGAGTAAAAAAAATGCTTTCTGTCCTGTTTCTCTTGCTCTGCTGCTCCTGATTTTCAATTCAACACCATATTCTTCCACAAACAGACGAGCAAGAATCATCCTGAATGATTCAAATGAGCTAATCAGCAGAGGCAAAAAAAAAAAAAAATCGTTAGCGGACTTCATAAATCATAATAACCAATAACAAAAATCTGGGTACACTCTACAGCGCGAGCCTAGAACCATTCATCACTATCTGTTGACAGACTCCACAGCCAATTACTGTGTTGGAACTGAACTCTGGATCGGTTTACAGCTTTTTTTTTATAGTTTACAGCTCCAGCCTGCAAAGGGTGGAGAGTGATGGCCAACTACACAAAGGCCAGTAGAGTGGTCAGTGAGGTGAAACAGTGGCCCCACAGTAAGGTGACTTGTGTAAACATTCCTTGTTCAAAGGCCAAATGTCTTCTTGTCATCCTAGCAACACATCTTGCACAGCCAAACATGGCTATTGGTAATAAATCTACCACACCAGAGAAAGGCAAGGCAGAGAGATTTACTGTAAGGCTATACTTCTCCACTGAAGAGAGCTCTGAAGAAAACTATTTAATATTTCAGTAACTGTGGCAAAACTAGTTTCGGGCCTTTTTTGATTAGTTGTTGTAAGGCACAAACTACTCCTCATTTAAATACTCAATTCACCACAGTGCTCGTCTTATGTAAGTGCAACTGCAAGTGGCTTACAGCTAATCTTAAGAACATCTCGTAATGGCATGCACCTCTACATGGGGTAAATTACACTAATTGATTAATTGAGCAATAATAAGCTTCTCAGGGTGCAGACAAGGTCGTGTGGAAAATGAGGATGAGGAGACACAAATACAAACACAAACACACACACACACACACACCTCTGAGCTGCTGGCAGCAGGAGGCGCTGTTGCTATTGTCATGGTGACCGGCGGCGACCCCGTTGCTAGGCTTGCTCTGGTCGTAGTCCTGGGACATGCTGGGGGAGAGCATGGCCTGCTCGCTCTCACCCCGGGCCTCCCCCTCGTGCGTGGCGAGGGACTGGGGGAAGCCGAACATGAAGAGTGCAGAGAAGAACAGTAAGGCACCGCACAGGAGGAAGCCCCCCCACCACGCACCAATCCAGCGAGGGTCATCGGGGGTGATGTCCAGCTTGCCTGCAGAGGATAGAGGACAAGGGCACACAATCACACACACACAAACACACTTATAAACTAGGCATTAAAGAGCCAGTGGGAGGGACACCTGTGAACAAGTGTGAATAAGTGAACACCTAAACCATCCTCACAGTGAGAGAATGAATAGTCTTCATTAATTAATAAGGAATATAGCTGCGTTTGCATGAGAGTTAACATGAACACAAAAAGACACGTCATCTCTTCTACACTCAGAGACCACAAAGAATTTGGCCTCATCTCGTGCATTTATCCGACCTAATTGTCAAAGACAAACACCCGCTCCATGGACCTCACCCAGCTGATTTTCCACTCTAATCTCCCTGGCTTTTAGAGCAGACGCCTAAATGGATGAGGGGCCACTATTCAACCATCCGGTGCATTAAGCGGCGAAGACATAATCAAACATTTATTACTGCATGACAGTGCTAGGCACATTTAGAAAAAGGGAAACATAACCTGGACAGTTAGATATTAAACTGTGCAGGCCTAAGAGTAAAACTGGATGTTCTTGAGTCAATATGGCAAAGACAAATTATGTATGCTGAACGCCTTTCAAATAATAACGGCATAGAAATAATAGACCTATTATTGTAATGAGGGAGATGGGGGGGGGGGGGGGGGGGGGCTATATCAATATGAAAGCAGAGAGCAGAACAGAGGGGCTGTCAGGGCATCAGCAGGTGTAATTGAAGGGGTATTAGTTGTGCTTTGCTGTGATGCTTAAGCGTGCAGTGAATTGATTCACAGGTTAGTAGGGATGGGGGGGGCGAAAGAGAGATCAAGAGAGAGGGAGAGACAGAGAGAGCGAGAAAGAGAGAGAATGAGAGAGGGAGGGAGAGAGAGAGAGAGAGAGAGAGAGAGAGAGAGAGAGAGAGAGAGAGGGCAATCAAATGTTGGAATCATCCAAAAACCCTTTGGAATCATCCAAAAAACCCCACAAACAATTTTAAAGCTATACAGGAATTGAGCAAATTAAACTGTGTCCTTCGTTAGCTGGTCTTGAGCCTGAGTTGAACAAACTAACTTCACTGTTATCATGCAAAGTGATGAAGAGAGGCTTCCATAACTGAAAGAGGAATGCCGCCTTCATGCCAGCCACTTTGTGTACACATGCCATATGCAGCACAGTACAATAAACTGCTGAACAATTTACATTATCAAGAAATATTATAGGTATAACCAAATGTGCACAAACACACACACACACACACACACACACACACACACGTACACACTCAAGAATACAGTATAGTGTAGTATATTGCCTTCATGCTAATTAAGATTTTGAGTTAAAGAAAATGGAGACAGTGGGTAAAACTCACTGGTGTCAATGAAGATGGCGTCCACGTAGAACTTTGTGCAGACGGACCCCAGGATGAAGCCGCAGGCTGGGCCGAACACCAAGGTGGAGAACAGGATACCTGCAGGACCACAGGGAAATGAAGTGAAATGTGCTTTAGTGGGATATCAAGATTAGCTGCTGGTGAAGGCGCAAAAGAGATACAATGACAGTCTGGGGGGGGGTGGGGGGGTGAATAAGGAAAAGAAAATGAGAGCTTTGCCTGCGGTGCACCATCAGACTTTCAATAAGCTGCAAATGATAAACTAACCACGCGTGACAGAGAGGATGAGCAAGTTTCAAGAGGGGAGCATTTGCAATGGAATCTTTTATCGGAAGAATTGTTAGACTGCATGGAAAAATACAGAGTATAGTTCACAGCGCTCATTTGAGTCCAAGAGGAAAATTTGGCCTCTGCATTTATCTCAACTGTGAATTAATGAAATACACACATTGCACAGTGAACATAAAGTGATGTGCAGCAAAGTGACACCCAGAGAGCAATGCAGGGTTAGGTGTCTTGCTCAAGGACACTTCAGCTGTAGCGTAGTGGGAGATCAAACTGACAGACCGAAACCATAACCAGTGGGCCACGGCTGCACCCAACACCTATGTAAAGACAGTGCTTCCGAGTTAAGGTGTGTGTTTGTAAACAGAAAAAAAAACTATAAACATGTTATCTTTAAAATGCAGTGTAAGCAAATCAATGAAACAAGGAATCATTCATTATGCTCTCACTGTAAGATCCTACTGGTTTCTAACTCCTGCTAATGGTTAGACTACTTGCTCATCCACGCAAAGTGAAGAACAAGAGGTAGAAGGTGACACATATACACATCACCAATGGGGGTCTAGGAGTCAAACAGGAAATGATATATGAGCTGGCAAACCACGATACTGCCCGTTCTTCAAAGGTTCCACGCTCATACACAGGCTTCTGCTGCCACCTTCTGTTCCGATGCATGTAATAGGACAGTGGTGTTATAAAACTGATGGGGGCAGATTGTGGACACAAACTATTTCCAAATAAAACTGGCAAAGTGGTAGAGAGCCAGGGAAATACAGTAAGCAATACAAAAAGAGGAGAAGGAAAAGGAATTAGACTGGACGAGGAGGAGAAAGTGGTTGTGCACACAATTTAAGAATAGCCTACCGATACATTGCCCCATAAACTAAATACAATGTCAGTGGATAATATGTGAAAATGGTAGGCTATAGCCAAAGAGAGAGGTTTCAAGAAATATTCTGCTGTCAAAATCTCTTGACTGTCACTGAGTTCTCTTAAAGTGATGTTAACCCCATTTAGCCACATGGGGGCACTATTTGCCAAAGGAAAAAAAAACAATGTTCCTCTCTCATTTAAGCTGTATCGTTCTTTTAAGGCTGTTACAAAGGCAAGATGGCACAGTGTAACTTTATGTTACAGATCCTCACACTGTTAAATGTGAATGTAAAATGTGTTGAGCATCCTTACAGTAAGATCAATTTATCAGTAGTCAGCAGGTTATTGAACCTCCTAGGAACACCTCTCCATTCTCCACTCTGGCCACTTCTGTGTCTTCTGTGATTCTGTGAGCCCCATGTGACACAAACACAGAGCACCAATCAAATGTGCCGGACATCTGGGGCAGAAAAATGTGGCCGCAAATCCCCTATTAATGCGCCGGCGTCCAAAAGCATGACATGCCTAGTAAAGAGAGCCGCGCAGCGGACGGCCTCGGAGATTACCGCTGGCTTCATTCAGCCCACTTTCATCATCCTCTCTGGGCCAAATCTCTCATTAAACCATATAACATATTGCTATTGTTTCGCATCAGACTCACTCAGGTTGTGTGTGTGTGTGTGTGTATGTGTGTGTAGTGCGTGTTTTCAGGCAAGTAAAGTTGACTGGTATTTACCAGATGTTTTATTGAAACAGACTTGTAACACTGGGTTAAGGAATCACACGTCGAGTGTGTGTTGGCTCTGCTGACAATAGCAATCACACAGTAGGTTGTAGGGAGCACTGACACTTTATACATCCCCAGAGCTCAGAGTTCACAACTCAGACTGCTCTTTGGAGAGACACGGCCTGTGGTCTTCTGGATCTGCGGTTTTTACCACTCTACTCTACTGTATGTACTAGGCGTGCACACACACACACACACACACACACACACACATTTCCTCCATAGCTATTTTGATGTATAAAATGTGGTTATGTAAAAGAATTTCAGTGTGTTTGTGTGTGTGTGTGAGAGAGAGGGACAGAGTGTAAGTGTATGAGCGGAGTGAGAGTGTGAGGTGAGGGGCCATATGATGACTCAGGATGATGCAGCAATGAAGTAGCACCCTTGGCACTTTCCCCACTTCCACTCTGCTGCTCAGACCCCACTGCAGGAAAACAAGATGAGGACCCAGAGGTGCCGTGTGTGTGTGTGTGTGTGTGTGTGTGTGTGTGTGTGAGAGAGAGAGAGAGAGAGAGAGAGAGAGAGAGAGACTGTGTTTGTGCTAAACTGTCCTGTATGTTTGTGTATTGTGTATTGTGTATTAATTGTTTGCAATGAATTTAACAGCAGGCACATGATGTAAATTGAGTGTTGTTTTTCTGGTTTTCTATTATGTATAATGAATTTCTGTTTTTGTTTGTGTGCGTGCAATGTAAATGTCTATATATGTACGCCTAGTGTCTGTACATGTGTGTGTGTGTGCGAGTGCGGGCGCACACTAAATTTCTTTGTCTTACTGTAAGTTTGTGTGTATGTGCAACGCATTTCAGGGTCTGACGTAAGTGTGTGTGTACTTGTGTGTGTGTGTGCAGTATGTGTGTGGGTTGGAGAGGGGTAAATAGTTAGTGTCTCCACGTGAAATTCACTGGGTCCATCTTACTCCCCCTGTGGGCTGTGGGTCGTGGCAGGCAGTGGGGCAGACGAGGGTGGGGTGGGTGGCTGGGGCCCCGTGCTCGCTATGGCAGATGGTCCTCATACGCCTGGAGCCGCCAGTTAATGAGAGCGCAGGGAAAAATGAGTCAGTTTTCAAGCACTCGCTAAATTACAACGCCCGCTGATCAAAGCCGCTCCACATCACACACAGCGTGTGTGTGTGTGTCTATGTGTGTGTCTGTGTGTGTGTGTGAGTGTGTGTGTGTGTGTGAGAGAGAGGGACAGAGAAGCTTCCTCTTATGTGTGTGTCTGTGTTCTTGTGTGTGTGAATGTGTGCATGTATGTGGGTTTATGTACATGCACATTTGTACCTTTAACAAGCAGAGAAGGGAGGAGTGTGTGTGTGTGT
>JAGFZM010000001.1:1457435-1473025 GCA_017657215.1 Limnothrissa miodon | reverse complement strand
AACTGAAGCCTTAAGTGTGTGCATGTTTGTGTGTGTGTGTGTGAGTGAGAGAGAGAGAGAGAGAGAGAGAGAGAGAGAGAGAGAGAGAAGGGGAGAGAGGATATGCACCTCTGGGATACTTAGTGAGGTGTTAGTTACATTCATCATACTAATGAACCTTTGACTTCAATCCACAACCTCACACACACGCACGTACACACACACACACACTCAGAACTGTTTTTTTCTCCCCTGTTCTTTTTCTCATGGGTGATGCTGAGAAGCATTAACAAAAAAACACACAAACGCACCTTAGCTGTTAAACCACAGCCTTCCTGAGAGATTTTTCAAACACTAGCCCATGTCCTACATTCTCACCCTACATGTGGCTGGGAGACCTGAGAACAACAGCAAAAAACAATCTGAGAGTTCTCTTGTGTCACCGACTTGGTTTGACCAAATATTTTATAGTGGGCTTAAATATACCAATATGGTTTACTTAACTGCTACATCATTCCTTTGCAAAAAAATCAAATAAACAGCATACAGTATAACACATACGCGCGAGCGTGCGTGCACACACACACGTGCACACACACACACACAATAAACCAAAGGTTTTTAATGATGCTCTCTGGAATGAATGAGACGGGGATCATAAAGCATTACAACCACAGCACTCAGAAATGTATTGTACATTTCCATCCAATCATTATGATGCAGGTAATGAAATAAAAACGCTGAGCAAATGCAATGGCTAGCGTTTTTCATTTTATGACTCAAATCTTCATTACAGCCAAGAGGGCAGCAGGCATCAAGAAAATGGCTGCGCTAGTAAATGCCTGTGATATCCTCACTAATTGCTTCTGAATTCTGCTTCTCTCTCTCTCCACCCCTCTCTCTTTGCTGTCTCTCGACTGGGTACAAAACAAACTTATTTGTTCCAGGACATAAGCATCCCAAAATACTTTGAGCATGCTGTGAGTTAGCCTGTGCATGACACACAGTAGTAGAGACAATCTGATCAGGAAGCCTTTTCCTTGTTTCCTGTGTTGCCTCTGTCTCCCCAGTAATATGTTTAAGGCCACAGTGGCTGGTATATTGGTACAACAGAGCAGAATGATCTTAGGGCCGTCTGGTGCCTAAGCAATGCTAATTAACCTCTACATCTGTTCACTGATCTATTCCATTACAGGGTCACACATGTGTGAGTGTGTGTGTGTGACCAAACTGTTCAGACCACATTTTCCAGTGGTTCACTACAACGGGTGAGGCCGTGGGAGCCCGTGCAATGCATGACGTTAGTAAGACCTCAAATTGGCCCAACCGTCCACTCTTTCCAATACTCCTCCCATGGCGCTGCGGTTTATTGGGCATCAGCTGTAACAGGCAGTGAGCTACTGCAGGTAATCTCATCCCAGGCCAAACAAATCCATACCATTCACTTTGTGGCCAGCAGGTTAATGTGGATAAGTAAGCTCCCTCCACTGCCACGTGCCAATGATACAGCGGTCAGAGAACATCAATCTTTTATGCCCTTCCTCTCTCTCTCTGTCTTTCTCTCACTCTCTTTCTTTCTCTCTCTTTCAAGTTCTCTCCTACTCCCTCTCTCTATATACGCTCTCTCTCTCCCTCTCTCTTTCTCGCTCCCTCCTCTCCATGTCTCTCCAAAGCAAGAAAGAAGTTTGGATTTAATACACCTCTAAATTAGGAGTGAAATTGGATGTTTAAGGTTATGATGTTACCATTTGCCTCAGGTAATGTGTATTCAGAAAAGCAAAGCAAAGGGACCTCTGTCAAAGCAAGCTGCTTTTTAATAGATGTCTCCCTCCATCTCCCTCAGCACAGGCGAAGATATAGGCCATTCCGACTCCATCCCAGCCAGGGACCACGCAGTAATGGAACTCATAAAAGACAGCCAGCGACCTTGTGTCGTTCACACCGTGTTATATAGATCACTGTTACATCCAGGGAAGCCTCCAGAGGAACCATTCAACATGAACTCCCTAATGAAACCAGAACATGCTAACTGTTCACTTCCAGTCCTGATTTAGTTTGGGTCCAAGAGTCAGTCTCAGATTTTTGAAGCATGAGCATCAAAAATGTGGCAGGATGGAAAAAGCCAGATTTAAAATAAATGCAAAATGTCATGAGTTGACTATTTCTACGTCTTTGCCAAACAGCAAAAAATAAATATAATATTTCAGTTCAATGCCATTATGGGACTCAGTTTCTCAGTTTGAATGATGGGTCTAATGCAAGTCTGCAACCAAAGGTTATTCAATAACTAAGGCAAATCAATCCTCTAATTTAACCCCATGAACAAGACCTTAAATGGAAATATTGTTAGCTCAATGCCTCCACATGCTTCATGATCGCCTTACCTCACGCATGAGAGTTTTTCTTGATAACTTGAGACCTTAAACTTGGCCTTATTTCAAAATGATACCACATTTAAATTGAGTAATCATTTTCGTCATTTAATCAGAAGGCGTCCACACAGCGACCTAAGACAGGATATCAAGATCGTTTAAAAAAATAAAAGAGTGAGGTTGAGTGAGATGGAAAGTACACCGTTCAGATGTGGTTCTGTTAGAGAAAAAAACCTTCACACCTTCTTCCTCTGCACCGGGGATTCCTTGCAACCTTGTCATTAATCCCACGTGGGCTTGCTAAGCACCTCAGGGGCACTAATCCTCGGGCTTGAGCTTATCGAGCACATGGAGACGCACTTAATTAGCCCCAGCCACAAAATGGCCTCTATCATCTCCTTGGCGCAAATCCGACCAGCACCTGGAGCTGCTTCGACATGCTCCTCCACCCGACTAGAGGGTTAACCGCGGGCAAAGCCTCAGGTGTCAGGAGAGAGCGGGCGAACGTAATGATAAACATTGGATTTGGGGAACTGTCCACATGCCACATGTCAGACTGCAGTGGGTAGCCTATATGGGAAGACACACACAGACATGCATCCATTTATCAACTCCAGCAGAGGTGGAGTTAATACAGGGAGAAGGGAAGGGAGTCTACAGAAGGGTTTTTTTTTTGCTAAAATACAAACTCAGCTTTAATAAAAAATTGGGAGTGTAACAGTGCTGACCTTAAACAGCTGAACCTAAACATCAAAACAAACCCTGTCAATAAATCCAGCATCCCGTTCAAATAATAGGTTAGCTTTTTTTCTTGCTGTGCTAAGTGCAGTGATCCTCCTGACAGGAGTCTGAACTTACAAGTCTGAGGTGAGTCTTTCTGGATTGGATGCAGTGGAAAAGGCCCTCATGGGTGTGAAGGGTTGGGGAGGGGGGTCGGGGAAGTTGTTCATGGCGGTGAGGGTGCGAGAGCGCTCGCTCTTTGCACGGACTGTTCTCGACATGTCCGCACAGAGGTAACTGACAGCAAATAACATCGGAGCTGACAGGTTATGAATCAGATGGGACAGTCTGGGGTGGTGCGAGAGCAGCCAGGGCTGATGCTGTTGCTGCCGCTGCTGCAAGGCGTGTGAGGGTGGGACAGGATAGGCTCAGAGAGCTGCTGCCCTTGTTCTGCATGAGGTGATGGAGCTGCAACATTTCCCTTTTTTGGGGGCTCTTTTTTTAAGCTGTCTAAAACAATGAACACTTCAGCCAGTACATTTCCTGCTGCTTCAAGTGGAGGTCAAATGTTCCAAAAGACATTACTAAAAGACAAAAAAATATACAAAACCAGTCTCACACGATTGTCCTGTCAAAAAGAAAAAAACCTTCTTTGGTTCCCTTTCCTTTGGTCTTTATTGTAAATAGTTCAGAAAGGTACTGCAGCCAACACCCTAATACTTGCAGTAGTACTCAAGAGTGCCAAAACAATAGATGGTGTGACTAGTGAACTTTGCAGAAATTAATGAGGGGCTTTTTTTTTATAACTACTCCATGGCTCTCCAAACTGCCATTTTGATCAAAAGCAAGGATTTGACAGCTCAACTCTTCTAGTTTCCTGCTAGCACAAAATAATATTTTCTCCATAAACAAAATGCTGACCGGTGTTTCCACAGGGAGTGTTATCATTTTTTGGGAGGTTGAGTTCAAATGTGCCAGTGAATTCTGTGCTTTTGAAGCCTGCAGTGCTTTTGAACTTGACGTTTTCATATAATGTGCTTTTGCAATCGTGTCAACCTTTTCCATCCCAGGGCCGCCAAGGTAAACTAAACTGAATAAAACAAGCCTTCCCTCCCACCAAAGGCACGTCTAAGTAAATAAACTACATCTAGCTGTAGTGGTACAACAGATTTTACAACTCAAAAACCCTGCTGTAAATCTGATGATGATGATTTACTGTACTTTATTGCCATAGCAATAGCCTCTCTTTGTGTCCATAATTTAAGACATATAACCACCAAATATAATACAGTATAACAAATTGTGACAGATCTTATACTAAGAATTCAACATATCAATGATCTATATATTTATGTGTCTTTTTTTTTCAAAAACTAAGCTCCTCCATAGAATAAAAGTGCCAAAGCCTGTGTCTGTCACCACAAATAGGCCAAACTTTTTTATCCCTGCAGCTTTGTGTGCGGCCTTCGGACATCCTCCCTGAGTTAATGCGTCGAGGTCAGGCAGGCTTTCGCTTTCTGCCCGCGCACGTTGAGGCCGCGCGGCTTACACAGGCAGCGGCCGACGCCCTCCCACTTCCTCAGGCTTCCTGCTCAGCGGGAGTGGGAGTCTGGGCTAGAGCCAGCTGACAGCTAGAGCTGTCACCACACACACTTCAGCGGGGTTTGCAGGGGCACAGTCACATTATATAATTCACAAGCAGCTGTCTGACCCTTCTGTGCATGTGTGTGTGTGTGTGTGTTTCTTTGAGTGTGTGTGTGTGTGTGTGTGTGTGTGTATTTGTGTGTGTGTCTTTTCATAGAAAGTGAAATTCTGCTTTGGCCATTCTGGATGTTCAATAATTTCTAATGTGATTATTTATTAATTAAAAAAAAGGTAGTGTGGCGATTATGCCACGTGGTGATGATATCACTGATGATGTAACCTGATGAGCTCTCTCTCTCTCTCTCTCTCTCTCTCTCTCTATATATATATATATATATATATACATATATATATCTTGCCCACTCTTTCTATCACACACACACACACACACACACATACACACACACACACACACAAAAATGCATATACAAGGAACAAGAAATAGTCTAACTAGAAAACTGAAAAGCTTCCCACCCTGAGAGATTGGTGAGAGAGTGATTCAGGGGAGGATCTGGTGTGGCACGACAGTGCTGCTCTGTGCGGGGCCAAACACCAGAGGAAATCCAGCGGCGTAATTGCAAATCCAATGAGGAGGCTTCGCCACAGCGGAAGGTTAGGGTCAAGCACACAAACTCAGCTTGCATTAGCAAAATAACATCTGATGTTGCCAGGAAGGGATAAGAGCCTGCCGCATCTCTCTACAACCCCCCCCCCCTTCCTCCTCCTCCTTTTCCCACTCCTCATCCTCTTTTGCTTCTGCCTGGCTGAGGAGAGCAAGGCCCTCTGACAGTGGCCGCACACTTCATCAGACATCGATTTCCAATGGCTACCTCTCGCTTCCAACAAAGCTACATGTAAAAAGGCAGCCTGGCCCTGACCACAGATCAAACCTACGCAAATGGCGAGGACTGGGCTTCTTTGTCTGGGTGACTGGCCATGTGGACTGCATCTGGGTTCTCTCGGGGGGTTTGGCCCATTATGACAAGAGAAGGAAAACTACATCAAGTGCTTAGTTCCTAGGAGGCCTCACAGGACACATCAAGTCACATCATCTGCCTAGCATTGCTAAGCCAAAAAATCTAAGTTGAAACGGGAAAGCTTTTCTTAAGAGTAGGGGGAAATAAATATGTCAGAGGGTGCAAAAAAAGACTTTAACTTTAACTTTGCCATTATATTTCCCATGTAACTAGGATTCTGTGTGCAAAAATAATGTTTCAATGTTGAAATGGGGCAATAGGGAGGTGGGGCTAGAAATGTATGTAAAGTAACTCTCATAGAAAACCACAGACTTCAGATAGTGAAACCTGGGCATCATTAACATCATCTCACAGTACGGCAATGTCAAAAAGACATGTATCACTAAGCCCAACATACTGAAAGTGCAGAGAAAGATAAATAGAGAGAGAGAGAGAGGAGAGAGAGAGCATGCAAAAATGTGAAATGAGGATGACATGACCTTACAGTATGTCCTTGACTTGGCATGTGGGGAGGAAGAACTCTCCCTTAATGGGTGAGGGAAATCTAACAGTGCCAGATTTGTGTGTGGGCCACTGGGCTACACTGCAGACTTGTTTGTGATTCCGCAACAAAAACAAGAGTAACAGTGATAAACAGTAGTATTAGTAACTTCTAAGTGCAGAGAGAAAGCCACACAGAGAGACAGAGAGTAAGGGGTTGGGGGGCTAAACTTGGCGTACATTACGTTTAGAATGATCTTAGGGTAATGAGGGTTAGCTCGTTAATAAACTCTCTTTCATAAGCCTAGGTGATAGCAGGCCTACGTATTGACCTAAATAACAGAACAAATCCACATGCTGTCAAGAAGCTCCTCATCTCAAACTGTCAACTGCCATTAGTGCAAAGACCATCCTTCCTCAGCCTACCTTGGCTGCTAACTTTCCAGGTCAGGCAAACACGTGGTGCAAACTGGGCTTGAAAACACGTACAACAGCACAAGGAAAGCTTACTTCAATATAATTTTTCATTCCGCCAACCAAAACATCAAGTAAAACAAGTTGCACTTGGAGTTTGCTGTGAACTTCAATGCGGCACAGCTCAGCACATGAATAATAAATGCTTTAGGATGCCTCAATGACAATGTTCATTCAAATGACTGTTTATTTGAACAAAGAAATCTGAATTGTGATACAGTAGAGAATACAATATTGTCCAAAACAGGATACTTAGACTATTGCATGATAAAGAAAGTTCTCACAGTTGGGCTATTTTCCATGCCGGTTTCTGGAAGACAAGAAAGCCAATTAGATTTATTTTCAAATGTGCTTAACCGAATAACTCAAAGCCATGAGGTAGCCGAGGGATAGATTACTGAGCAGCCTCCTTCAGATTCACTAATAACTGTAAAATGAGTTTATCGTGTTGTCTTTAGGCAAGAGTTTTATTTCAAACCATTCTGTATCGTCATATTTATATAGCCCACTAGAATGATTACAATGTAATAACAATAAATACTATAGCTGTGTAAAACACAATGAGAAAACTTATCATCAATCATTAGCGACTTGCCACAGAGTGGCTTTGTGAGTTCCCCTTCCATATTTGGCATGACGCCAAGTTGTCCTGCGTCTACCGAGCTAGCTTTCCATATCTTATAGATGAAAGCAATCTCAAGCAAAGACAGAACGCACTTTTGCTGTGAACACCAGTGTAATAGGAACAGAAAATAAGAAAGGACCAGGAAACCAACAGGCATGCAACCGACAGCACAGATACTCTGCTCAGATACTGTGCTATGTAGATACAGCTACTCTGACTCCTCTCTGCTCTGCCTCACTCGTCTCTCTGGTCCTGAGGAGTTTCGTCACACTGAGTTATGTCCCTGGTCAGGCTACACTTCCACGGGTTTGTGACCCATGCCACATCTCAAGTGCCAGGCTGGGCACAGGGCCTCGGCTTCTGAATACATCCAAGTTGCAGTATGCCGCATCCTTGCTATTTTAATCCCGTCACTGCACTTGACTCTTGGCTACACTCTGACTGCTCTCGAACACATGCAAACACATACGTGCACGCACACACACACACACACACACACACACACACTCACACTCACACACACACACTCACACTCACTCACACAGAGCCAAGACTTTCAGCTATGCCTCTATCCTGTCATCTCACAGGGAATAATTGGCTGGGACAGGGGACAAAACACTCATGAATATGCCATTATCGCTATTGTTTTGTGCAGTCAACCTTGCTTTTCCTCAGCCTTTGCACTGGAGCCAGCAGCACAAACACCCGTGCTGGAGACCGCGTGCTGTTATATCTGCACCCTCGTAGAAATAGAAATGCACCATGAAATGAGTGGCTGTTGCATATCTCATCTCACAGCAATTAGGCCTACAAGCAGAGCTCTACATTATAACGAGGGGAGCATCCCGTATACTGGCTTAGTTAAAATCCCTCAGGTGACATTAATACCTGTTGAGTCACTTTGGCTGGGCGTTTTTTTTGTTGTTGTTATTTTATTAATTTCTTTTTAAGTAGTCTTGGTCTACACAGTGTTGTACAACAAGCAGGGCAAGGTTTCTGTGAGAAGCTGTCAGATGGTAACGCAGAACTAAATATTCACTGCATCTGTAAACAGACTTCTTTCCCCAGCAGATGAATTCCAATAAATCTTCATGTGGCATTTACAACAGAGTGTAGAGGTACCCATTCGAAAACCCAGACGTAAACAAAAGCCCAGATAATTACTGAGAGTTTCATCGAGCGCCCTCTCTCTCTCTCTCTTTCTGCCTTTATTGAGTCTGGGGACAAGATAGATGATCCACGGAGAAATGAGAGTAGCGACTATTGAAAAAAAAGTAGGATGTCTCATGTTGTCTACAATTACAAGAAAAATCAGACATTGCCCTTTTTAGACTTGAGCTTCATAGGCACAATCAATCTTATCCGCTGTTCATGATAGGTGCAATTAAAGAAGTTATCAACCTTTAAGAAAAGCAATCCTGTTTGGGTGCAAGTTCCATTTTTTCTCTCCTCTTCATGCAATGCACGACTGTTTGGATTTAAAGGTCTTAAGCTCAGTGGAGCTTAACTCTCTGTTTAGTGAAGATATAGCTCGACACTAAAAATACAGCCCCAACCTAACCTTCAATAGGGACCATTTAAGGACAAAAGATCTCTTGGGAGATGCAGGCCAGACCCTCCCTCCCCCTCCCCCCATAAAGAAAAATAAATCTCAGTCATGGATCTGTGACAAGGCGCCTTTTCCCAGCCTGCATCCAGAGAACCAGAGCACAAACCTATGTTTGGAACGTCTGAGAAAGCACAGAGACGGACCAACGGTGATGGCAAGCACACCCTCAAAGGCCCATGTTCCCGACACAGAAAAAAAAAGATGTTCACAAAACTATCAACTGTCTTACATGACAATGTAGCTCGTACAAGCCCATAGTTAACTGCCCTGAGGGAAGAAGCAGGTATGAAATGAGAAAACAACAACAACAGCAAAACAACACACTCAGTAAGCCTTATCATTTTTCATACTTTGCCAGGGTTTAACCCACAAGCAGTATGAATGTCCTTCATTAAGCCCCAAAGGTACATTTGAAGAAGCCCATAAATAAGTGAATGCAGTCTGTCTCACACAAAGCTCAGTGTAATATGGTATAGAAGAAACTGACCAAATATGTCACCAGTTATTTAGGATTGTTGCATGCTGAGGGACCGGTATGTGCTTACTATTTTCAGAGCAAAAATAGGCCTATATGTTTTTTATGTGTGCTGTGTTGTAGGCAAGTGGTTTGTAATTATTTTAATGATGGTGCATTCACAATGGTAATGATAGTGTTTCAGAGCAGCGAGATTGCATAAACAGATCTGACGTGTTTGCAAACAGCCCGGGCAGTGATGTGGAACTACAATGTCGGTGGCGTTCCTGCCTACTCAGGCAGGATATGGTTTGAGAGAGAGAGAGAGAAAGAAATGGATAGAGAGAGAGAGAGAGAGAGAGAGAGAGAGAGAGAGAGAAGAAAAACTGTGATTACAGGATGTGAACAACATAACAAAATTAATGAATGAAAAAAAATGGATAAGGATATGACGTAAAAGAGTGATTTTATCTGGCCCGACTGCTGCTGCTGCTGCTCTCTGAGGCACTCTGTGGCTTTCCATTCCTGGAGAGTACTGAGCGCTGAGCCCCAAGTGCCAAGGATAGAGCCTAGCACTCGCCACAAAGCCAGGGACAGCCTGGGACAGTCAGGCCCCACAACCACAGCACTCTAAAGCTCAAGTGCTCCCAGCTGCACTCCTCACAGAGGAGAGAGGGGAGAGGACAGGAGGAAAGAAGAAAGGAGAAAAGTGATGAGAGGAGTGGAGAGGGTAGAGAAAGGGAAGGGAGGAGATGAGAGGAGAGAGATAAAGAGAGGGAAGGAGTGGAAAGAAAGGGAGAGAAGAGAGGGAGAGGTGATATGGCAGGGACTGGAGCACACACAGCAAGGGAAAGCAGGCGGCACTCTGGCTGCAGCTGCCACCAGCTTCTTCTTCAGCAGGTGGTCTGGCCTAATTGCTGGGACAGGCAGGCAGGCGGGCGGGCAGGCAGGCAGGGGGGAGGGTAGGAGGTTGGGTGGCCTTGCCAGTGGCACGTGTCCAGACCCTTTCCCGGAAGCATCCGGATGGGAGGAGGCACACGGCGATGCCATCGCACAGCTGGTTAGTGTGAAGTCTGCCCTCCAGACACTCACAATTAGACGCTAATAGTAGCGCATCTTTAGGAGCCAAGAGCCTACTGTGGTTTGTTAAATAGCAGGGCTGTCGATGGGATACATAGCTCCACTGTCCTCTTCCTCATCAGTGGCCATTCAAACAGGAGTGATCAGTGAGAGAGCTGAGGGAGGTAGATGTGTGGAGGATGGATTGTGAAGCTGTGATGGCTTGCAGCAGATATCCTGCCTGACACGGTATTGATTGGGTCTTTAAGCACCGCAGACATGCGATCCTGCCGTTTAGACGGAGCAGAGAGCACTGGCCTCTGTGCTTTGTAACCTGAGCTTCGGTTTCCACTCAGATGCATTTTACATTGTGATCCCCTTGATAGAGAGGGCTAAAACAGCCATTTCTCCATCGTTTCAATCTGGCCAGCGTCTTAGCTCGGTGAACACACACACACACACACAGCAGAGCAGTAGAGACTCTGGCCTCACCTAATAAAAGTTGACTCAATTGAACAACAAACTGATCGTTTGTAATAATTACAGCTTGCCCTATCGATCCCTGTCCATTCAATTAAGCAATCTGCTCTGTCTGTCTCTTTCGCTCTCCCCTAACGGCAACGTGGATACGCCGGATAAAGTGCTGAACATGCTACTGGGTAATCCTGGGAACCCGCCGAGCCACTGCTTACAGACCACTCAATCAATGCGGCCAGGGATTTGCCCTAATGCCCGGAGAGGGAAAGTGGATCGGCAGGCTTTTCAGACAACCATCGCTCCGCAATGCTAAAGTGAGCAGCGGCAGAAGAGAGGCAGCAGAGGCAACGATATCAACATCGATGGCAGCCCACCACGGGAGTATTTAGATGTAGAGTGTAGCAGAAGAAAAAACGGACTTTCTCTTTGCATTTTGTTCCGTGTCCTTGTTCTTGTCAGTCCTTTTTTTTAAGGGCACAGCCGTACAGTATGTGTTAATGGGTGAGCAGGAATCTGTGAGATCCCCTAGGCTCTGCGGCAGCTGCACATTTCCCAGCAGGCAGTGGGCCAAAGCTGGAGAGCTGAGGCAGCCTGGGAGCAGAGGAGACACTGACTGACTTACTGACTGACTGACTGACTGAATGGCTGTGCATCACAATCCAGCAGAGAGCAGAGGGAGAGAGAGAGAGAGAGGGAGAGAGAGAGAGAGGGCGAAAAAAAGACAAGTGTCTCCATGGAAATGGCCTACTGATGTTAGGTTTATGATGCTGCTGCTCACTCCCCCTCCCCCTCACCACAAACACACACACACACACACACACACACACACACAATTCACTAAAAAAATCCCTTTTTTTAATCAGCAGAGACGGGACATGACCCAGATTAGCATGGGGAGGCCGCATGGTGGCGGGTTTACTAGGGCCGCGAGCGAGGATGGCTGAGGGGAGCAGTGAGTGCACCGGGAAGGGAAGGGAAAGGGAGGGGAATGGGGATCAGACTCACTACCCCTGTCTCTGGGTCCGCATTTCCAGGCAGCACATCTTCCTCAAAGGCTCAGACAGGACAGCCCAAACACTTTAGCAAGCCAGTGACCTGGCAGGACTAGAAGACAGACAGACCAGACAGGCAAAACAGAGACTTGGGACTCCTGTTACATTTTTTTTGTCTTTTTGTCTAGTTTCTTTCTTTGACCCCCCCTTGAGTCTTTTTTTTCGATGCACACACCCCTCCTTCCTGCCCTTTCTCCTCCCGTTCTCCTCTGTTTGATTCGGCTGCGTTGTTCCTGAGGTGGAACATGATAAGGAGGATGTGATGGGAGCCTGGAGGCCCCGGCAGTCCTGCTGCTCGCGCCACGGAAGTGTCAGGCCCTTGGGGGTCTCTCTTAGCAGCCCCTCCTTGTTCTGGGCGCCGGCGCTGACCCACTTCACAGAGCAAGAGGGGTGACCCATTTTAAGGGCTTCTACCCCAAAAACCCACCACGCCCCCACACCCGTCACTCACTCACACTTTCCCTTTCCCCCTCCTCTCTCTCTCTCTCTCTCTCTCTCTCTCTCTCTCTTTCCCTCCCTCTCTCTGGCACACAAAGCTGCCATGGTGGTACTCATCTGGAGTTAGCGTAGCGTACCTTAGCATCCAGGACACAGCATAGAGTAAAGCCACAAGAGCTTTCCCAGAATGAGACGGGGTGGGGCAGGGCTAAGTAGAGGCATGAGGAGATATTGATATCTGGCTATATCATCTACAAGGTGATGTTTTGATTTAGGTTACACAATCAGAATAATGCTGCTTTGATTTCTGCCATCGTGTAATAGCTCTGCATCTACAAAGTACATTAACATATCAAACATGATCAGACAGACTAATCAGACTAAAAATTACAGCAGACGAAATTACAGGTCAATTACTTTTCCGGGATACAATAGACGCTTTTAGGCTACCTAGCCTATGTGATGTAATAATTACAAACAACATTAAGCAATCAGATGTATACTTAAAGGGAATACCTGTCTGGAAAAGAAGGATCAACCACCCAATGAAAGCTCATACTGTAGGTACAGCCAGCAACTGCAAACTGGGGACTACTATGCATGCCGATCACTGTCAGCCAGACCTCACCATGCACTTCAGCTTATTGGCAATGATTTGCGTGGCACACAGCGACACTGAGAAAAGATATTGAGCAATATTTCTGTGACTCTGGGCCAGTGGGCCAAAGAGAAATGATCCCCTCTGGTTCCACCTCTAGACTGCAGCTACGCTTTCAACGCGGCCGCCCAATCAGCGTAACAAATTCATTGGGCCATTTGTCATTTATTCAAGGTGGCTTCCATTGTCACAGGCATGCCCTTGGTGAGATGTGGATCTCTTTCCCTCTCCTTCTCTCTCTTCCTCTCTCTCTCTCTCTTTACCCTCAATTTTCTCTTTGTCTGGTTTTGGCTCCGTCTGTGGGTGTAATGGAGGACAGTAATGTCACAGACTGAATTGGTTGACCAGGTCTGATTCTTGTGCCCGAGTCTAAATGTCTCTGTTGTTGGGTTAAAAGCATCTGCTAAATACCAACATAAATATCATCATTTAACTTTAACTGCTTCTCTGTCTGTCTCTTTCTCCCTCCCTCCTCCGCCTCACCGTCTCTGCTCTCTGTTTGAGGAATCGGGCAGACAGAGGTGACAGCAGATCCTAGGACACTCAAACGAGGTACACTGAGACTCAGCGGCACCATCTGAGCCTGTTTCCCAGGTGCAAGACACGGTCTGCAGCAGTCCAGCTTTGCAAAGGCCAGCAGCCTTCCCTGAGCACCATCCAGATTCGTTCTGTGACCAATGTCGCATTTCTCCGGGACCGACTTGGGAGAGTGCAAGAGCGGGAACCAGTAATTTTCTGCACCAATAACAACTCAGATGTCATATGCAATGCAATGCTGAGGCTTTGTACAAAAGCATTTGTTTTTCCTAAAGCCATAATGGCTGTAATGTCCTTTCCACTGTGGCTGGAAAAAATGAATATGCTCCTACCATAATGTTTAATGGAAAAACAAAACAAAAACAGGTTTATTTCACCGTATACACTATAGCCTAGTAGTTTATCTTTTATATAAGCACATTCAAAACTCCATTTTTCAAAACTCTATTCCTAATCAACATGTATGTTAACAGACAAATAGCTGTGAAGTCGTTTACAGGATTACAAATTCACTGTCAACTCTATAGTGGGGAAAAAAAACTTAGCCTACTTCTTCCAGGAATATTCTTCCAAAGACCAAAAGGTGTTCTAGGTGGCCTAATTCCTTCAACAGGCTTATGATGAAGCCCCTAATTGGCTGTTAAACAGGTTTTTGCGGTGTGGAGCTAGTTTGATTGTTAGCATTAGACACAAGGTGGGCAGGTAAGTTGGATGGGGGGACATATATTTGTCCTCAGATCAACCAGCCTAAGCAAAACAATAGGAAAATGCTATGGCTTATGATAGACCAGCCCATCCTTTTAAACTTCATTTTAAACAGAAGGTCTGGTGATTTGACAGTGAGAAACAATTGCTTAAAAAAGGTTGGAGCACCCTTGAATGATAGCCTGCCTTGACCGACAGCTTAGCATTTATGACGGCACCCCCTGTTCACTGATTGGATGTGGTAAAAATGCCACCAGCTCAATGGGATCAAATCCAGACTAGCAGTGTAGGAAGACCATAACTGAGTGGAAATGCGTAGGAAGGTGTAACCAGGCTACATAGGTGACATTATAGGCGCAGAGTTTAAGTAGCTTATATAAAGGCAGCCCGGCCAGAGCTTGTTTGGAGTTAGAACATTTAAAGCGGAGATGTTGACAGGCATCTGAAGGAGGCCTTGCTGTCTGCATTCCTATCTACAGCTAAGAAGCTAAGAAGAGGGACACGCTTACAGACAGTCAGACAGACAGGCAGATTGGGACAGAGTTGGAGATTTAAAAATATAACACATCTGTGTAAACATCATATCTGCTGCCAGACAGCATATTTAAAACTATTAAATTATTGAAAACAAAAGAACTTGGAATGTCTATAGCTACACATTGACAACCTACTGAAAATGGATGCACACAAAGGTTTTACGAGCACCAGGGCCCACTGGCATTGCTACAACTCCCACTAGGATACCAAATAACTGGGCACTTTGGCCGCTGTTGACTTGGGATAAAAGCCCTAGGTAGAGTAACAAGGCTGCCGCTGTACTGGGTAAACACTGCAGTCAGGCGCACGGTTTACGAGCTGAATAAGACGATTGTGATTTCTGTGCATCAGCTGTAGGCTGTCCCAGAGGCCCCTTCTAAAGCCCAGGCAATGGAGAAGAGAAGGAGCTTTGTCTCTCTCTACCTCATCCCCGTCTGTGTGTCGGCTCTCTGCAGCGTCTGTGTGTCGATTGGGGCTTGGCATGTCGCAGGATGACAGGGCACGCAGCGGGCGTGGGTGGTGGTGGGGTGCTGAACAGGACAACAGTGCAGCACAGCATGACATGTACACAGGCCAGGAGAAATGTGGGACAGGCCAGGCATTCTTCACTGTGCAGCATGCATTTGTGCTTGTGTGTGATAGTGTGTGTGTGTGCGTGTGTGTGTGTGTGTGTGTGTGTGTATGTGTGAGAGAGAGAGAGAGAGAGATAGATAGAGAGAGATAGATAGAGAGAGAGAGAGAGAGAGTGAGAGAGAGAGAGAGAGAGAGAGAGAGAGAGAGAGAGAGAGAGAGA
>JAGFZM010000001.1:1446468-1457425 GCA_017657215.1 Limnothrissa miodon | reverse complement strand
GAGAGAGAGAGAGAGAGAGAGAGAGAGAGAGAGAGAGAGAGAGAGAAAGAATGTGTTTGCCATGAAGCAATTATATGAACACACACACACACACACACATCAAAGTTCACCGATAGGCAGCTGATTTTTCCAAGCCTGTATAAAATTCATCGAACTGAACTTCAAAAAGATATAATGATTATGATATCCCTCTAATACACAAGTAGTAGGCCTAGCTGTTGCCTTTTAGATCTTCCATGGCCCTGTCAATCAACTCCAGAAAGACTTTTGAAGAAAGACTCATTTTGACAAACACGTTGGGTTACGAACACATCAGGATAATCTTCCATTAGTGTGACAGAGCCCATCAAATGTGGCGAGGTTAATTAGATGTCAGGGAGAGCAGATACATGGTTATGATAACCCTGCTTCCCTTAAAACATTAATCAAACATTAATTATTGCCCACTTCCTAGATCTACTCCTCACACACCCAGCAGCAAAGAGGGAACATTCTTACTGTAATTAGGCTTCTTGTGGAACAACAAACACGCGTGCGCACACACACGCACACACACACACACACACACACACACACCTTCTGAATGGAGGCACTCCTCTGAGTCGACTCATAGGCTTCATGTTACAACACATGACTGCCGGTGTTAAAAGGCCTGTGAAGCAAAGCGGAGTGAAGTCCTTCGGGTGGATATCATGCATTATTGAGTGCCATAGTTCAACCCCACCCCTCCAACCCCCCCTCCACCCAGTTTCATGTATGTATATTTATGCAAGAGGCAGTCTGTTGGGACATGCCAGAATTAGAAGTGGGGAGTAAAAGGTCAGAGAGTCCTGGGAACGAACAAAGTGCCTGTTGACTCGAGAAGACCCTTCGTTTTGGATTTGTTTGACAGAAAGTAAATGAAACATACCCAGACCAAAAAAAAAAAGGAGAAATGCCAACGTCTAGACAGGGAAAATAAGATAATCTTGTAAATGCTTTGTTTATCAGCAGCACTGTCTGAAGCGATCCTGGCTTGTCACCATGTTAATTTTAGCCTGATGGGACACTTGGGGCAACTTGCCATTCTGCCTCAGCAAATTTAGAGGCTTACTGTGGCCACTTGCACTGTACGTACTGTACTTTATGTTGAGATGGAACAATATTCCCCGAGAATGTGGAACACACACACACACACACACACACAAAAACAAACCCAAACAAAAATAGGTGTATCAAAGAGGTCTGTAGGGAGTGATCGCTAACCCACTGTTCCACTTTGAACCAGGAGCGGCACACTTGAACCCTCTTAACCGCTCTTATATTTGAAGCAGTGGAGTACAGTAGCTCCTCAGAGGCACAGAGAGCTGCAGAAGCCTTGCCGGTGGGAGTTGTTTTTCGCAGGGGCCGCAGCATGCGCACAGAGCTCGGGCAGTGCAGACCCACCTCACTGCTGGCTGGCTGGTTGGCATTCCAGACTCACTCTGTAATTACTGCTCCACTCCTACATCTCTCTCTCTCTCTCTCTCTCTCTCTCTCTCTCTCTTTCTCTCTCTCTCTCTCTCTCTCCCTCTCGCACGCCCTCTCTATCTTTCCAGTCCTGCGAGTGCATTTTTAACAGAGCTCGGCTGCCAGTGATGTAATGCTCTCATATGGCACGGGGCAAACGTTAAGCGCTTTCTGGCATGCCCACTGACTGACTAAAAAGCTCTTCCTTTTTTTCTGTTCGTCTCCCCCTCCTGCTTCAGCAAAGAGTCTAGATAACGCAGCTGTCCTGTCCATTCATTCATTGATTTTACCAGCAACGCAGATGGTACATATTTCACAAGTGCTTTAAAAAACAAGTCAAATAAGAAACCAAAACAGCCAAAAATTGGACAAACTATGCCGTTTGAAGCCGTGCAGGCCACAGTCTCCTCTGTGACTTTGCAGCGGTTTAGACTCTGCACGCACAGCCTTTGATAACAAAAGCTCATTAGTGGATAATGACGCCTTATTGGGCCCAGACTGGAAGTTTTCCTCTCTTCGGGAGATTTTGCTCTCGGCCTGCTCACTCAGTTGCTCCGGCTCTTGCTCAGTCGCAGGCCGATGAAATATGAATGCTGCCGACACTTTCAGACCCCGCTGTGCCGTGCTGCGCCGCCTCCACCTCACTGTAACGGCAGCCTGCCGCGACCAGTGCACTGACTTCCTGCTGCTAGCTGACACGTGGATCTATGGGGGTAACCTCGTGGTGTCAAAGAGTAAACACAGCCGTAAATCGCTCAGGCCCCTGTTTCTCCCTTTGCACAGACTGAAAGATGGCGTGTTTGCCCTATAGGCTATGGTTTATGCTCGCTGCTGCTCACAGCACATTTTCGCTGCTGGTCTCTCAATTTTGTCTTTGTTTATGCCTTGCTGCTCTAAAGTATACTATACTGACCAGGTAAATGAAGGTTGCCAAAATATACTCTCCTTGCTTCCCCACTCTCAAACTATAGAAGCATATCTGCACAACAACTAGGTATATACTTATCACCTTTTAACACTGAGTTCTATTTGATACCTGGTTCTCTAAACTCACTCCTAATGTCTTGGATGTTTTGTTAGGTTAGAGTTTTCAAGAGGGAAATAAAGTATTTTGAGTATTTTTAATGTGCTGTTCATTTGAGTTGATCTGACTATAGTTAGTCCACAACCCTACCAACCATATCTATTAAGTATGGAGTGATGACTGAGGGAGTAATAGCACAGCTCTCCATATCTCCATTGTGACAAGGCAGAAATACCCCAGCCGTTGCCATGGACAGCAGGTGGTGAGCATCCCATTCCACATTAGCATCTTTCAGCTCTTGGCTGAATGGAAGCACCAGCATCAGGTTGATTTCAAATTCTAAGTGGTGACGAAAGCCGGCTGTCTGTAGTAATTTAGTAGCAGGCAAAACTATTAGAAGATAGCATAACGAGAGAATACAAGGTACATAACCATATTTATTCCATACTCATAAAGTGCTCATAAAGAACAGCCCTATAGAAACTATGTGTAAATATATAGAAAAATGTTTAATCTGTCCTACCAAAATAAACCAAGGGCTATATAATATATAATTTAACTAATCTCTGCCAACTATTAATGCATGTGGGCTTGGTTAAGACTCCCTGTTTTCAAAGACTACCCACAAATTTTACACAGCCCAAGCTGCCAACTCTCAGACATCAAAAGTGAGATGCTGAAAATGGCAGCAGCGCCCCGTGTTCCCGCAGCGTTAGGCCAGAGATTAGCTTTAGCATTAGCGCAGACTGACGAGTGCGAGCTAGAGAAGCCCTGGGGCAGCGAGATAAGATGACATTGCAAAGTGTGGATGGTCTGACAGGGAACGCCACGGCAAGAGACACAATGCAGCTGGGGGCCAATCACAACACAGATGAGGCTCATTTAAGTCAATACACCCACAAAGAGATGGAGACAGAAAGAAGAGAGAGAGAGAAAGAGAGAGAGAGAGAGAGTGACTGTTGCAGTCCATCCATTAACCTTGATGACAAGAAGCCTTGAGGTATTAAACCCAATTACAACTGCCATCTTAGCTCCTCGTCAAGCAGAAAGCAGTCATGTCAGAGCTAGGCAGCCTCTGAATTCACAAGGAGCTGTACTACGGCTGATGCAGCAATGCCTTTCAATAGTAGTCTGAGCCTGCCACACAAAAACAACACTTCAGCAGTCCATCTTTTCCATTAATAAGTACACTATGTGCATAACATGATAAGAAAGTGTATATTGTAGTCCAGTCACTCCAATGCAGATGGTAATATCCCTAGGGTACTCTTGGACCAATTCAAACATTTGTGATAAAGCAGCTTTCTGTTAGCTACATACCTGCAGCATCAAAATGGCCTGTATAATACACAGATGAAACGGTAAACAAAAGTCACAAACACTACCATGCATACACCACTGTGCACTGAATGCCAGCCAAGTTAGAATAAATTATTGGTTAAGTGAAAGAAAATCTTAGAGACTGTGAAACAATCTGGCCCATTCATTGCATCCACCAGCACATGACGCTCCTGCGGCCAGTGGATTAGGAGCATCAGCTGAGGTTGCGGCCCTCGCTGTTCAATGCAACATTGTTCTCCAGCCCTTGCCGCGCACTTCCCCCGTCGCCTGCCGCCAGGCTTATCGGTGGAGAACAGCTCCAAATCTCCCCTCCCTGAGCCTGCCAAACTTTAATCAATGTGAGTAGATTTCCTAACGCTGTACACTGTCAACAAGCCGCCACGGTCGCCCCCGCCACCAAAAGCCTTTCGCTGGGCCCTTGTTTGTTGTTTTGTTGCCAGTGGCCAGCCCAAACAAAGAGACACGACAAATGGCTAAACAATGGCGAACACAACAAAAGGGAAGCGATGAAGGTTTACACACAGGGGCCAAAAGCGTGCAGCTGGACTGAAGAGAAGCCGTCTCAGTTCCTTGACTTTGTTCCTGTGACAATTACGCTTTCCAGAGTGTCCCTTTTTTGATGGGTGACTGAGAGATGAAGCACTTTTAGTGTGAAAATGATGACATCTTTTATCCCCCTTTTAGCCTCTTAACTGTAATGGAGCAAAATGATTGCAATGCCCTGTTGCTATAGCCTATATGATGACATCCACAGACCACATCCACATATGGAAATGAAGCAGACGGCTGTTTCTCATGAAAGATTGCCCCATAATTGCCCAACGATCTGAAACTGAAACTACAGTAAAGGCTACTAGGACCTTGTCTCCAAATATACAGGCCCTCGACCATCAATGTCTTTATGCTAGCGCAACCAAAGTTGAAACCGTTAAAACAGATCTTTTAAGTGTCTTCAAAAGCCTGAAGTCACAAATCAAAGTCACATGCGAAACATGCGAGCCTTGCTAAGGGTGGGGAGCCTGTGTCTACAAAGATAACAGCCCTCATTATCTGCAACAACATGCAAGCAGGCCTAGCAGCACTGCGGATGTGCTGATTTATCCCACAATGCCTTGTATCTATCACCTTGACAACTGTAAAAAGAGCGAATGCTATCAGTAAAGAGCTATTCTGTTCATGTTTCCTTCTGTGAAACAGTGCTAAACTGTTTATTCCATCTTAACAATTAATAAAAAAAACTGTGTTGAATCCTGGGGTCTGCAAATGACAGACTCCTACAAGAGAATTTGCTCACTTTAGGCAAAGTAGCCTAGTATTTTAGTAGCACCTTTTTAAAAAATGTCATGTTATGTCTGCATATTTTCATTTGTCTTGATATATAATAAATAATGAAAGCTACGCATCTTTCATTACATGACTATGGTCAGGAAGCTATTTCAAAGACTGACATGCAGATAAGCACACCTCTAGACTTTGCAGCTAACAAAAGGACTTGCATGCACCCATAAATTACACAGTAACATGCCTAAAATGTTTACCTCAGGGCATATTTACCAAAGAAATATAATCTGCTCCTTAAGGTTTGTTCAGAAAGTGCTGTCTGGGCAATGCACATTCATAGTTAACTGTGCAAAGTCAGCAGATGGTCATGAGCAGGGGTTGGCAGTCTGAGGTTGTAAAGGCAAAAAGTAAGCTGGGGGCAAATGGAGTTGGAACAACTGAGTACGATAAAAAAAATTAGGACTTAAGAATGACTTATAACAGAGAAAGCGAGAGAGAAAGAGTGAGACAGAGATAAAGACAGAGAGAGAGAGAGAGAGAGAGAGAGAGAGAGAGAGAGAGAGAGAGAGAGAGAGAAGGGGGCGAGAAGAAAAGAAAAAATGAGATAGAGTGCTGAATTGTACACACCTTCAAATTTGAACTACCTTCAAATTACTTAATTTTCCCGTTGTGAGCTATGTGTGTGTGTGTGTGTGTGTGTGTGTGTACTGCTTTCCCTGAGCCCCATTTCATTTCTCCATTCATAATGTAAAGGCAATTGCAAACAGGGCCCTTATCGTTGTGAGGTCAAGGTTACACTCAAAGAAACGGGACAAATGATCAGAGAGCACATAACCAGACCACTGTGACATGTAAGCCATGCAAGCAAGCTCTAAATGCTAATAGGTAAACAAAAGCTTTTTGGTTGCCTAGGAGTCCAAACCCATAGAACAAATCACCTGGACAACAATCTGCTTCAGGATGACAAAATTGAATGCTGTTTATCGTTTACTTTGGGAGCAGAAGGTAATAAGTTAATACACCCCTGGCCCAGTTTCCAAGAGTGATTACGTTTAGTCACCTCAGAGAAAATCAAAGCATCATAAATGGCAAAGCCCCCTTCCAATAAAACACACAAGCAAACACTCACCAATGTAAAGGGAGGAGTCTTTCTTTTTGACATGGTCATCGATGTAAGACACCCCAAGGGGCTGGACGGGCGTGGCCCCGATACCTAGCAGCATCTGGGCTCCAATGAGCAGGAGGTACATCATGTTGGTGTTGGCCCGGTTACTACAGAGCTCCCGTTCGAGCTGGTCGTCACTCCCAGATGAGGCGTTGGAGCAGACGTCACGGCCCAGCAGTTCGCTCCGGCGATGCGGGCCGATTTGCTTGAGCTCATACTGGTTGGCCAGGAACTCGGGAAGCGCAGAGAGCAGTGCACCCAGTGCCATGACAATACCCCCACAGCCAATTAGACGCGGCCGGTGGGCCCGTGCCCCGAAGTAGCTGACAAACAGGATAAGCGCCAGGTTGCCAATTTCAAAACTGCTGGCGATGACACCGACATCGGCACTCTGCAGGTTGAAGCGCCGCTCGAGTGTTGTCAGCACACTCACCTGAAAGACAAATAATAGAAAAAAAATACAGTATAGCAAGTATTTAATGACATTGATATATTGCACAGACATAACAAACACATCTGAATAACAAACACAAACACATCAGAAAACAAACACAATCTTTCACAGTAAAAGAGAGGAGAGAGTTTTTCTGTATTTTAAATGTATTATATATTCAAGTAATTTTTCATATATTAGTCTATTTTGGTTTTAATAAAGTTTAATATATATGTTTATGGTCAAGAATATTATATTATATTATATATTATATTATGTTGTTGTATAATAATAAAATAAACATTATATCAAAATTCAAAAAATTAGAAAAAAATATATATTTGAGGGTTTCTAGACTAATTATAGTGTCTGTGCATATGTTTGGTAACAAAGTGAGTAAAATGGCAAGAGCATTTATACTGTAATTTAGGCTTAATATACTGTGTCAGCATATCTACAGCATATCCTAAAAATATATTTTGACCCATCCCTCATCAAGGTCATTTTAAATAGCTCCCACAAAGCCGTTTTATTTTCTTAAATCAAGCATATATGTATTGAGCGGGTAGTGAGAAGACCTGACCCTGCAAATTTAAAGTAATATCTGGAGGGTAAATTAACACCATAAAAGGTTGAAACAATATCCCAGAATTTCAAATATCATATCAGCACATGACGATCAAGGTACAAAATAATGTCAAATCTCCATCCATTATCAGCAAGCAATAGAATTCAATGCTGGAATTTACCTACTGTATACAGAATGGTATTGCAGGTATTGTACAACAAATGTACGACAAAACTGTAACAGTAATAATACTAATAACACACTAAAATAAAGGTAAACATTAAAAGGCCAAATAGTCTAAGCTTTAGAAGTACAGATTTACACCAAATTAGATGATTTAGGGGGGAAAAGACTGAAAAAAAGACTTCATTTAACATTTTATCACTGGGACCTCAAATATAGATATTGCCCCAGGCATATCTCAGTGTTCAGAAATGAGGCGAATTATGAAGAGTCTTTTTTTTTCATATTATCCAGACAAGGATGAGAGATATACAGAGCTGACTATGAGAAAGGGGCATGCTATTGAGGCCATGCCCTCTACTCGGGAGGACACTGAGTTTGGAGACCTCTTTATCCCTCTCTTAGCGCTACTGTGGTACCCGCTGGGTTCTTTTGAAAAACCGAGTGTTGTACTGTACTGCTGACTCTTGGTGTCTTAGTGAAAATGCCCGTGGCACTGCTCTGCTTACTCACTTAAAAATACATTATCTCTCCAAATAAACTGCACAGGTTACAGTATTAATGCTTTTAGAAATAGCATAAAACAGCAACTCAGAAACTGTTTTTTTTTTCTTCTACCGACGCCTGACAAATGTCACTTCTCTGACAGAATTTCAAATGTTAGTGTTAGAGATATACATCTTATTCAACACCGCTGTATAGTATAGGCCTGGGTCTAGAAATGTTATGGCATTATTTGAATGAAAGGCAAACAAATGCATTTGCCAAGACTCACAAACCATAAGAGAGCTTTATACCCTATATGTTTGTGCTATCACTTACATTCCATAGCCTGTGCCCTTTACCTACACCAATAAACAATACCTTTCTTATGTGTTTAAGGAAAAGAAACAGGGCTCATCTCAACAAGCCACATAGGTCCCACCTTGTTAATAGTTTTGACTATACTTTTAGCATAAACAGTAAAGAGTTATAAATTCTATGGCTGTAGTCGGTGTTTGTGTTAAAGGGATAGTTTGTTTTTTAACACATTAAGCCCCTTTCACAGGTTGTCTAAAATGCAATAAAGTGGTTGACATCGAAATTTTGACGATTGCTTCTGTCTCGGCTATTTGGGAAATGTAGAATCGCCTCTGGCTGCCTTCAAAATGGCTTGCAATGGGCATGTGTTGTTTCTATCCTTAAAACACTGGTTTTAAAAAAGTGCGGGCCGCCAGTTGAATAGGCCTGCCATAGGTTAACTCTTGTTCCAGTACAAAAGCACTTTACCAAAGCTTCAACATCTTAATTCATGCCCCACAGAGAGTAGGCTCTTGTGGCACATGGTCACGAGGAAAATAACAAAACTATTTAAAGATTTGATCTAAAATGTCCTTGAATGGTAATGTTCATGTCCAAGTCCCAAAGCACTGTCCAACATTAACTCATCAATGTATTCAGAGCGCCGCAGACCCCAGAATAGAAAGAGACCAACCATGGAAGAAGCTGAAATAATCAAATGAAGGACCATGGGAATTGTAATGAAGAATAGGCTAAGGATTTAGGGCATCATTTAGGTAGATAAACTGCTGTATGCTTTTAGAATAACCTAAAGCTGCATAGTACTCCAGCGTTAGGCCTAGGCATTTATTTGACATCAACTCATTGAATTTGTACATGTATGCCTAAAAGATGACAAGCTACATGCAGTAGGCTAAGCCCTTGCTACTTCCCTCTCATACACTCATTTAGAGATGTTAGAATTATCAGGGTGTGATCTGTGTGTGTGTGCGCGTGCATGCATGTTTGCTTGTGTGTGTGTGTGTGTGACTGTGTGTGCATGTGTAACCATCCAGAACACAGCCCTGACTCAGTGCCTTGTTTGCCAGGGCAGAGCAGGGTTGCCTAGCTCACTGTGTGTTCATGTGTGTGTGTGTGTGTGTGTGTGTGTGCGTGTGTGTGTGTTTGTGTGCGTGGCTGGCCACCAGTTCTGGAAGAGTGAGGTGAGGGGGCCTGGAAACATCGCCATCTGCTCCTGCTTTCCCAGCAAAGCCCCCAGCAACCTGTTAATGGCATGGGCGACTTTAAGCTCAGGGTCTGTCACCTCATCACACCACGGTATAGGCCTCCTCCCCTTTCAGGTCACGTTCAGGTAACGGAGAGCTAAGCCTAAGTCTCAGGCAGTGAAAATCACCTTTAGTGCGTCGTGCCTGCCGTACATCCCTATCTGTCAGTGATCCAAACCAGCCTTCTAGGCTCCATGCTGAGAAGAGCAATTATTTACAGCACGTAAGCAAAAGACAGAGGGAGAGAATAACTAAATAAATTCTTAAATAAAAACATCAGGTACTGTTTAAGAGTATCCTGGATGATGCTTTCAGAGACAGTGAGCATTCCAGGGAATGGAAAAAACCTGTCTGGTTTGTTTTACATCGCCCTGGCTTCCTGAACCCAGCAAATTTAACCAACACTTCCCTGGAGACTGTGCTTTATTTAGTGTCTTGCGGCACATCAAACTTGTCTGCTTTAGTTTACGTGAACTGTTCCAAATGTCCCCATTACCTCACCTGTTTAGAATGTTGGACAGCTAAACCCACCCAGCGGTGCTGTCTAAATATCCTGTTTCAGTGGACAATGTTGTTGTAAAAAAAAAATCCTCTGTCTTCTGTCTGGCAGATCAGATCTAGGAGTTGTACCAGCTAGCCTAATGCTATTCTTGCCTAATGTTGTTTGGCTGGCTGTAATGCAAGGCAGAGAGTTGTTTACCTGAAGTGCAGAATCAAAGCTGCACCCTCCCTGTTCAAGAACACCAGGCCAGGCCAGGCCAGGCATATTAAGGTCTTTAAAGCACTGAAGATCACCCCTGGGATTTGCATAATCTTACATTACAGGACCAGCTAATTGTCAGGCCAACTTTAGTGGTATGTTGTATATTAAAATGCCAGCTACATTATACCTGCTGGCTTCATTTCCTTTTTCTAAATGTAGCCTAACTTCAAACACAGTACGTCTGATATTTTATCAAAAACAGTTATTGAACATCAAGTTATTAAATATCAAGTGAAGAGCTGTCGCTGAACATCCTACCACTATCAGACATCATAACAGGCCTGAAAAAGATATGAAACCTGACAGCCAAACCACGGCCCCACCTACCTGTCACACCATTTCCATGACAGATTTCTCTAGAACTGCTGCTGCTGTCATTTAAACATCTAAATCTACCTGAGGCCTTCACAGTCATCTTCTGTGGTGAGTCATTTGGAAATGGAGCTAATTATATGATCAATTGCACACATTTTCTGCTCAAAACATAAACCTGCAATGCTTACTCCACCACAGGCCTGGAAACCTGAACAGCCCTGCCGGTTCTGAACTGCACTTTCAGGCTCTTCGTTCCTCATCCTCTTTCCACACCTCTTATTTAAATGGCAGGAAACAACGGGAGCTTACACATGCAGGCAGGCTCCAGGCAGGGTCAGGCCAGTGTCAGGA
>JAGFZM010000001.1:1397234-1430255 GCA_017657215.1 Limnothrissa miodon | reverse complement strand
ATCTGAAATGTTAATTTTGACTAAGACGAACTGAATTGCGGATATCTCTAATACATATCCAGTTTAGCTTTTAAATGTTAACACGGCTTGCCATATGCTGTTCAACCTGTAGACAGACAGATAGAGGGGATAAACTGGCGACCAGATCGACAGCAACCTGAAGGATCCGAAGTCTGAGTTTTTAATATGATTTTTAATGCTGCGAAAAATACAGAGGATTGTGTCTGTGAATGTTCAATACGATATATATTTCTCGTACAACTCTCAAGTGAACGAAGCTCTCGTTCTTCACACAATCCTTGATTATATGGTCTTTCTATTCCATGGCATTTTCTTCTGCATAAAACTTTTCAAATAGGCTACTTTGTTTGCTGGGCGAATATCCAATGGAAACAACTACTTCCTCTTCCTCCAGTTGATTTGGGTTTGTATCCAATGGGAAGCCTGGCATGAGCAACAATTGTGGAGAGTCAAAATTACATTTGTGATATCTTGAATTTATGTTCTGCTTAGTTAAAACTGGATTACAGATATCTTCACTCGTCATTTAGGATGTGTGACAAGGCGAATATCATTTTCAGTGATGTCATTGTAGATGACTGTAGATGACTGACTAGTCAAAACTGAATTACAGATATCTTTAACTGCCATTGCCTCTAGTCAAAACTGAATTACAGATATCTCTAACTGTCATTTTGACTAGTCAGAACGTAACTTCGACTAGTCAAAATGATGATGTTGATATCTATAATGCTAGTTCCGGATAGTGGAATCTAGCGATAATGTAAAAAAGGCTTGACAAACTAAAGACGGGATTGAACTCCAAAAAAGTTTCAGTTTCTGAGGACGGCTTGACACCGAAACGCGTCTGAATTTGGGGCATGGTGGAATAAACATGTATTTTTGAGTGAGTGCGGTTTTCTTTCACTTAATGTTAAAAAGGCTTGCCACAGTAATTGGGCCTACCTGACATCACAGAATTCCTTCAGTTTGCCTTGTTTTCTGTTCATGAGTTCTATGAAGTGAGACTAACTTGTAGCAAAATTAGCAAAAGCTGCCACGGCCACGACCCCTCTGCCATAACTTTCAGATGTGCTTTGCCACGAGTCAAATTGCGTTAACAATTCTCAAGTGCCCAACTAATTCCCATTGTGGGGTGAGCCTATAGTTCATCTTGACTCTAAAATGCCTTTCTCCTCCAAGAAAAAAGTAATTTCTCCTACAAGAACCTTACGAAAAAAATTCTCTTGAGGACCTCAAATGATCTCTGCCCATCATCAGCTAGGCTATGGTAGCCTCTGCTGACTGATGATGCAACATGATCAGACTTCTCCCAGATGTTTTGCACTTCTCATGTTCTCTAGATCGTTATTTTATTTTATTTATTCTCTCCTGACTTTCTCATTTTTTTTGGTCTATTGTAGCTTGTTTTAGGCTCTAAAACATCAGCGTTTTATTGTACTATATTTGTAACAACAATTTTAATAGACTATATAAAAATGTATAGACATCTTGTCTCACATTGTCCCACAAAAAATTTAATTAGTGTAGGTCTATATTGGTGTGCAATGATAATATGTCATTCTGTTATGTGTGCATTTCAGTCATAATACACATTTAACATTCACTTTTACTATGAGTAACTGAACATACTTTTGAATTTACAGGGGACAGTAATGCAAAAAAGTAACGCAACAGTTACTTTCCCTGGTATTTAGTTACTTTTGTAATACAGTAATGGAGTTACTAACTCAGATACTTTTTGCAAGAAGTAACTAGTAACTATAACTAATTACTTTTTTAAAAGTAACTTGCCCAACACTTGCTTAATTCCAGGGAGGACAATTAACTTTGACATGTCTTCAAATTGATGCTCTCATAATTTGTTTTTGCAGACATACAGCTTTGTAATGTCTGTGTTTCAATTGAGAAGATAAACAATGTTTAGTCTCTATCAATCAAAGCTGATCAAGCTATTTTAATGAAGGAAAATTAAGAAATAAATTCACACTGCTTCTTACCTCGGGGTGGCACAAAAATATCACCTTGTGTTAAGATTCCAATTGGAAATCAACTGTTGATGTACATGTTGATACCACTGTGAAAAAGAGAACTGATTGTGTTTTGTCTTCTGTGTTTGAGCAAGTTATTTAGAGAAAGCTTGTAAGCAGAAAATCTATAAAAAAATAGGAAGTTGATTAGTGTATGTCTGAGCAAGTAGTCGAACAAAAGGTACAGCATTTACAAAACAAATAAGTTGGCTCATGTATGTTAGATTGTCCATAGACTTAAAGGTGCTCTATGAGATGTTGCATGATGTTAGTGTGATTTAATTTTCATCTCAAATTGTAGAAACACCTCACGTCAGAAACACCTCACGGGGTCAGAAAGCTAGCCGATCAGTGTGAGATGCCTACGATTTGAGATGAAAATAAAATTGCGCTAACATCTCATAGAGCACCTTTAAGTAAGTTTTCTTTTTACTAGCCACAGATGTAATGTCTGTGTTGATTTTTTTATGTACACACATGTCAATCAGTAGGAAACATTTGCTGATGTTCATGTAGCTAATTAGTCAATATAATTTAAATGAAGAAGTGTTAATTATTCTCCTCTATATTGAACTAATGCTATTCAGAGAGAATAAAAAAATATCAGTTCAAAACAAACCATAGGAGGACAAATGCACACCAATTAGCTGGATAGCTTTTATTGTACATTTACATTTTCATACAGTTAATGGCATAAGTGATAATAAATCAAATGCTTTTGATATAGAGCACAATTGTCACAGTCATTCATTTAATGTTTGATTATATATTTAAAAATGGTTTCATGAGCTCAATAAACCTGTATGACAAAATCTAGGGGTTTACTAACCTTATTTTAGGATGACTAGTTTTAAAAACGTATGTAGAAAAGCGAAGAAGAGAAATTGAAACCTGAGAATAATCATACAGGACAGTTAACTTTGGTGATCAAAGTGTATTATGCATGACGGGAATATAACAGGAGCTAGTTATGCAAGGGACTTTGATAGGCCACCTACAAGAATTTAGAGGAGTGTTTTCTCAGCAGTAATCCAGAACTCATGGTCCTAAGCACTGCCTGCAGGAGGATGGCTTGCTCTCAGCTTTAAATCAGGATTTTATGGGAGTAGAGTGAAGTGACAGAGAAAATAGCAGGGGGTCCAGCTGATTGAAGAAACAGACTGACTAATGCACATCTGCCTGGAGAATGCAGATTGGCTCATTTCTGATGTTTTGCCTTGCCCTTTATAATTTATGACTATAGAATAACAGAATCATTTTTCTGAATATAAACAAGTATACAAACAGAACGGTTAATAAACCACACCCATGATGTACAGTAAACACATTACTTTATTAGTTAATAATAAAGTCAGAATTAGATCATGATTAGATCAGAATGTAGATTCCCATTCCCATGTGTATCCCACTTCATAGCTAAAGATATTTTATTGTTGTTCATTCCTAATCATTGCATTGGGAAAGAATAGTAGTCTGTTAGATGTGTATTTAGGCTGTAAGTGAAGTTAAGTCACTTTATTGTCAATTTCTCTACATATACTGGACATACAGAGGAATCGAAATTACGTTTCTAGCTATCCCACAGTGATGCGCACGGTCAGGAGAGTAATTTGGGGTTCAGTGTCTTGCTCAAGGACACTTCGATGGTGTCAGGTAGAGTAGGGTTCGAACCTGCAACCTTGCAGTCACCGAAAGGCTCCTCTACCACCGGCGCCACCACCGCCCTGTAGTTGTAGATACAGTATTCTTTTGCCCCACGCCTCATTAGTCATTCATGATACATGGATACATAATGCATATTTTTGTCCGGCAATAAATCCTCTGTGTCTTGATCTTGATATCAGCACTAGAGTTAAAAATCATTGGTCGGATTGTTACAGCTTTCATCTTGCATACAACATTATCCTTTAATGCATACAACTCTGGAGATATGCTTGAAAATCACGCTGTGCATTGGATAAGATTAAAATGAGTATTTAGGTTATTTGGCCCGTCTGATCAAATTGCCATCAGCTTACAGCACATTGGTGTCTGAATCACTCATTTCTGGGAAAATCATTTAAAAAGTTTCCTCTGTTCACCATGTGATTATAATGTATTCAAAGCATGATGAACAATCCTTTTGACAAGAAAACTCTCTGTTGTGGTCATAGAGCACAACATTGCCTGCAGTTTGTTTATAGCATTTACCACAGCTCATGCTACTAAGCAATGCAGTGCCAGTGAATTCATACAATATTGACAATCTGGACATGAAGATGCAGGCTTGTGATATTGTATGTCAAACATGAACAGTAAATATGTGAGCTGATTTCCAACTTATTTTCCATATTGTGTACAGACTTTGTTGATGTCTACTCAACACAAAGAAAACCCGCCAATCCATGAAATGTGGAGGCCTATAAAATGTACACGATGTATTATTTTTCAATATTCTTTATACTTCAAAATAAATGGGCTCTTGGTCTGTGTAACCTTATACGAGGCACTGATATCAAGGAAGAAGAAACACGGATGGACTGAGCTAAAAACCCCAAATATTTATCGAATGACCATATAATTTTTGTATGTAATGAAGTATCAATTGCATGCATATGCATTGTGTCTGGAAGGTGTTTTACCTGCAGCAACATGGTCCATTATTGTGTGTGTCACCAGTTGCCCTCTGGAGTTGCCATTGGACTAATGCAGTGCAATGATGCATAGGTAAATAGGTGCACCCACTTGATAAAACACTGAAATACTGGAGTGCCTTTGTAATTAGGCAAAGCACTTTACCTTGTAGGTGTTTTTTTTTTTTTTTGATAAATACATGTTAGTACACAGTGCAATTACAAACGGCAAGGTGAGGGAGCCGCAGTCCTTTCAATGAAAAAAAACAAAAAACTATGCTTGAACATTCTATTTTGTTTTCAGACTACCACACCGGTTGAGACAAACTGCAGAGCACTGCACTTCCAACATCCCATTCCAGTGTTTTCAATACAGCCGCCTGTTGATTACAATTCCACTTCAAATCTATTTAGTTGGAGCCGTTCCATACAGTCCACAGGCCACTATGCTATATTTGCTGTCTGCAGTGCGCTGCTGGTGTAGGGAGGCAAAAGAGTTTGTTAAACTGAAAAACTTGGGAACAGCTATAATGCTAATTGGTGGCGCATTTGTTGGAGATGATGACATGGAGCCTGTCTCCATGGAGATGTGGCACTACTGAATGTTAGATGTTAGAACATAAAACAACAGTGGCATCTTTTATACAAGATGCACATACAATGTGCATTTAATGAATAGCTCCAGCCTTTTAGGGTTTGGTTCACATATGCTTTCAAAGATTTTATTTTAGCAAATTTCTGTGAATTATTAACTATTTTTCTTTGACAAGCCTGAAACCTCTTATACAACAAATATTACCAGAATACTTTGAGGAAAATAATTACCCACCTGAACTGAACCATTTAAACATAATAAATAAGTATGTGTGTGAAAACCTATCTAATTTCTTTCTCGCTTTATATACATTTTTAAGAAAGAAGTTTAATCTAGTAGTCGACCAGACATGATCTCAGTTGAGCCTAAATAGGACCAGAGTTAGTATTCTGTCCTGGGGAATACTGCAGGGGCTAGTCACTCACACATTAACATCCAATGAGATTTAAAAAAGCATGCAAAACCTATATTTTTGGGAAATATCTGAAAATATACGCATCTTTTTTCCTAATTTTTCTCTTTTGCTTTCTCTGCTCTCAACATGTTTTTGTTTTTGGGCCAGTTGTTTGTGTGCTCATATATGCCAGGAGCAAAAACAAACTGTTCACCTCAGTTTATAGCCAACCCCTTCCTCTTCCACAAATTCCTTCGTCTGATAATCCCTCTAATAATCCCCATTTCCTCTCTGCCTGCCTGGTGAACCAGAGCAGCCAGGCTGAGGAGAGAATGAGCTGAGTGCATTTCTCACCCAGTGATTCCCATCGGCGTCTGACAAGAGGGAAAGGTGAGGGACATCATGCGATCAGGACCACGCTGGCGTTAGTTGTCGTTCTGATTCAACTTGTCATTGCCTGAATCCACCCACTCCTCCTCATAATGTCTCAGAAAATGGATGTGTTTGCATGTCTTTTGTTTGTTTCATGTGATTTTTGTGCATACACAAATAATACAGAGTTGGCATCATGCCTTCCCTTGGACCCTTACCTTGCCAAAAGAGTAGTCTTGATGATTTGTTTACACTGCTATCAGAGTGGGATATTACTTTGGATTTGTGTTGGTTTGTCTGGTTTTTTTTTTTTTTTTTTGGTGCTTTGGCTTGCAAAGGATTTCCAAAGCCTGGAATGGAATGTAAATCCTTGGAGCATTCATTGAGATGCTAGGATGAGAACATGCATCTTACCACCCAAACTTGCCTGGGGCAGCAGTAATTGGCAGCTGCTATCATTAAATTAACAATACATCTTCACCATAAATTTACATTTTCAAAATAAATAAAGACGCCTTTTGCTTGTCTTCTTTTTGGGTATCAGCAAAACTAATCCTCTTTTAGTTTTGCTGATAGTTGACAGTTACATTGATATATCATAACTGCATTTTTCTTAAGGTCACTGTATACTGTAGTACCAGTGAATCTAAAGTAGGTCCAATTCAAACTTTGCAACAGTAAAGAACATGGATATACCTTCATAATAGGCCAACTTGGTGCACATTCAAGGGTTTTGTGTTGTCCTGCTGTCAAAAGTATTAGGGTGTGAGGTTTAAGTTGCACCCATTCTGAGACCAAAACCTAGCCTATAGTTTGTAGCATTGTGACGTGTGAAAAAAGCTTTAGTACACAATGACCATTAAACTGAAATGGGAATTGTTTTAACTAAACATTTGGTCACATGCAATATCCCAATTGTGCAAGTAGGCCACTGAAATAAAGCAAGCACTCACACACAGGTCTTAGAGAGGACATTTAAACTGAGCCAATAAGGTATTATTTTATTATTATTTGGTATTATTTCCAATCTGTTCGCATTAGAAGCTGCACTTACATTTCCCATTATGTATACTGTAATGCAACTTCTAGAATATCAAATATTGGAGATGCAATGATTTCCCTTTAACATTCTTATAAACATCATAATCTCATCATATAAATCTAATTTGCAGAGAGATGTGAGAGTAAATGACGTGTTTGCTTTTGTTTGCACCTTGAATTTAGTGATTGTTAAGTGCACTTAGGTGCTCTGTTATGAGAGGCATGAGTGTATGGATGTTTGAGGGTGGGTGAGTCAGTGAGTAAGTGGGTGAAAGCACCCTTTTCCATTCACCACTTACTTTGTATTTTAAACAATCAATAGTTCATATACAGTATAATGAATAGGTAACCTAGTAAACTAATACAGGAAAAACTAGCTGACATGTGTAGGCAATATTAAAGACACCAGGGCCATGTTACACTGAAACGTGTAAAACTTGAAGAATATATCTTATCCACTTTGGGATTTTCCATAAATCATGCATTGCTTTTACATTGCATGAGTATGAATGAGGGTGTGAGTGTGGGAGAGCAAGAAGAAGAGTGAGAGAGCATATATGCATGTTGCCGCATGTGAGTGAGTGATAAAAATAATAGTAGAGTAAGATGCTTAGTGTATACTGTGCTGTGCAGGAATACAATTTGCTGAAAATACCATTACATCTACATTATCTAAGCACAATGTGCAACACCCACACCGAACCTGCTCATTTACCAACACCTAAAATTATGAATTTGAGGCAGGCATCAAATTAGCATTTAATTCCTGAACAGGGAGAGCATGTTTTTTCTTCTATCTTTTCAGTTTAATTATAGTATTAAAGGCGCTCTAAGCGATGCTGTTTCACGTCACTTCTTGTTGACGTTCGAAGTATTTTGTCAAGCAAAACGGAGGATAGCTATCTCCTCCCCCTCCCTCCCATGCCTCCTGAAAGACTCATGTACGTGCATTTCCTTCTTGTCGTTTTATTGGCTGGAACACTGTTATGTTTCGTTTTCGTTTGTTATGCAAGGTTTGCCGACTGTGTTTTTGTTGCCATTTGTGGAGCCTGGGCTGTCTACAGAGACCGCGTATTTTACAGTGTGTTCAGGGGACAGGGAGCTAGCCGATTGTGAGGAGATGTTTGCTGTATGTAACAACACATGTTTTAGTCCTAAAAACGCGTCACATCGCTTAGAGCACCTTTAAGATGTGTTACAAATGACCAGGTGGACATGAACATAACTCGTGGTGGTCGAAAGACTTTGGATAAATTATATATCTTGTGAATGTTGCTGAACACTTATTAAAGGATTAATGTATTTCAAATAATTTTAGCTGTGGCTATCTAAAAACATTTAACATTAACTGATTATTAGGCCTTGTTGTGACCCTGGACTGGATAGACTTCTAAAAAGTTGGGCAAAACACAGCATAATGGCAACCACTGTGTTTTAATTTCTGTTCTGTTAAATTCTGTCATTCATAACATGAGTGTGAGTGAGGCTGTTTGTGGATATCCTCAGGATGGGATATCTACAGCCACAATGTTGTTTGTGTGCACGGCCTCCTCCTTCTCTGTATGTCAAATGCCAAGCGCCATATTGACACTACCCCATTAAGATGTTTTCTCTGGAGAAAACTGTAAAATCTACTGTTAAAAAAAACAGCTAATAGAAAATGCCACGGACCAAACACTCACTACTACTAAAGTGCATTTCTAACATATATCTCTTCTGTACCTCCCTCGCTTCCTCACCCTGGCAAATATCCTCCCTATTATTTACCTCCCTTATGGAGGGAGAAAAGGGTTTCTGCTACCAAGTGCCTCACTTATGATTATGGAATTATTCTATGGAATAATTCTCTTTGCTGCTCCTCATGTAGGAACAGGCCTCCCCATTTAGAGATGCATCCTCAATCATCACTCCTCATGGGCCTTTTGGGAAGGTCTGCCTCTGCTGTTGCCTCAAGCTTTGGGACATGGCAACCACTGACCATCACCTCAATAGTTTCAGGGTGCCATAATACCATACCTAGCTATGCTACAGCCTGTTGCAGCCACAAACCTCCCATGTGTCATCATGTCATGTATTTATATGATACATATGTTCAGTGAAGTGTGAATTACAGAAACTGGCCTAACTAATTTGCTTCCTCTGTTCACCTACACCTCAGTCACCTCTGCTGATTGTTCCGTCCCTGCCTCCCATTGTCTGTACTTTTACTGTTTGCGCAATACATGCAGTACGAAGTCGGAAGCCTGAGGGACATTATGACAGAAATACCTTAAAATAAAAAAAAAAGTTTAATATGGAAAGCATGACTGAAAGTAACTGTATCAACACTAATATAGACATCTGGATAAAGGTCATTACTGAATGGGTTGCATGGATTAGCTTAATATTTACAATTTACCCCACTCGGTCTAGCTTTGTCAAAGATTAGATAACACCTGCTTGAGTTTCAATATGCCATGGAATTTTAGCCAACAAGATTAGTATTAAGGTGATACAATATGGACCCACAACAATACAAAGCATATCAGCAATGTAGTTTTTTTTCATGCTGCTTGAACCTAATTAATGCATGCATCCAGCTAAAAATACAGTATGCATAGTAGTTCCCTAACACTCTAATTCCGAGACGCAGTTTGAGATATCTCTGATATCGCTATAATTTTGCTGAAACTAACTAGAACCAACCCTTTTGAAAAAAGGGGAGAAGAGTGCACAGCCATGGCTTGCGACCCACCCAGCAAGCTGTGACGCATGCGAACTTATAAAAGGCCTGCGCACTCTGAATACTCCCTCTTTCGCTTGCAGTGATTCCTCGAATCTACTGTCTGTGCGCAACTAGCTTGCTAACCAACCTATCACTTTTCCAAGCAACCACAACAGCTTTTCTGAAAACTCATCAAAATAGCCCTTTTAAAATGCTACCCACCTGAAAAGCTTCTTGCGATTTCACTCCAGCGGCAAACCTCCGTTGTTAGGTGCCCAGGATACGCGCGATGGATTCATTCGACGGCGAGGCATGGATCCGGTCTATGCCTACTTCAGACCTCCAGGGCGGCTACCTTCTAGATTGAGGACCGTCCCGTTGTGCCCTGGCACGTACCCCGTGTAGCTCAGGCTCCCGAGGTAGCGGCTAGCGAGCTAACGGTTGACACGGTTGATCTGTTCGCTTCGCCTGTGACTTGAGGCCCCTGCTATGCTAGTTGTCTCCCAGCTAGTCTCCTTTGTTTCGGCTCTCGGCCATTAGCTCCCCGTGGCATCTCCAGCTGCTCCCGTGGCTCAGACTCTGAAGAGGTAAGACTCGGTAGACGACGATGACCTCACCGTTTGAAGTCAACGATGTCCTCGCCATTGCCGTTTCGAAAACGTCGATGGACATTCCCGTAATTCAACTCTGCTGCCGTGACTAGCATGCTGTCAGACAGCCACGTGAGCTCTCTGTGTCCTTGTCAGCAGGCGTGGTGTAGCTCCGTTCCCCTCATGTTTGACACAACACAGTGCATTCACACCACTCACTGTACACGGCTGTAGCCGTTGTTAATGAGCCCCAGTATTTAAAAAAAAAAAAAAAAAACGCTGGTGAACGTTTAATCAGAGACAGTTGGTGAGAGATATTTGGTTTAATATCCCACTGGACGCTGATACCTGTTGCGTGGTCGTCGTGAATTAAGGCCAATTGACGTTTAATCTCCCATGAATGATAAATGATCACATCTTGGTGGTTAGTGCGCAGGACTTGTAGTTGTACTGCTTTGCTACTTCGCAGGTTCAAATTCCAGCATTTTCAGTGAAGATTTGTGTTTTCGTGGCATCTTGCTGAACTTGTCGGCTCTGATAGAGCCATATAAATGAGAACTCGTTTAAAACGAATGGCAATAGTACAGTGGATTAGTACTTACCTATCATGCAGGAAAGTCATGATGTCCCAGGTTCAGTCCACAGATGATGTGAATATATCCAACTTTTAAATTGCATGTGCAATTAGTTTTTGAATTGTGAATTCTCAAGCTCCAGTTGGACTGGGGTCTTGCTCCTTTGAGCCACAAGATGGCGGTTTGTGCTTAAAAAGCCCTAATGCCACTTCTATTGTTTTTTTTAACCTTGCTCTTACTAGAAGTGAAGCTGCAGGAGATGAGTGGTTTCACCCATCTGTCAGATCCTGTCTTTTATCGGTTCTATGAGGAGTTCAACAAGCTCAGTCCACTAAAGTAGACAGTGCAGCCAACGGCGAGCCTGGCTCTCTTTCAGATGTGACCCAAGGGCCCATCCAGTGTGCCTACTGCCCCCTGGCGGCCCTGAGGTAATGTACTCTTAGGTGGAGGCTTATCCCTCGTAGCCAACAGCCACCTGGACACGGATGTCACTTCAGACTACTGAGCCACTCTCACTGCCTCTCGCGTGCCTCTGCACACCCCCCCCCCCCCCCAACCCACCGCTCCCTGGAACCATTCGACAGCGAGGCATGGATCCGGTCTATGCCTACTTCAGACCTCCAGGGCGGCTGCCTTCTGGATTGAAGACCGTCCCGTTGTGCCCTGGCGCGTACCCCGTGTAGCTCAGGCTCCCGAGGTAGCGGCTAACGAGCTAACGGTTGACACGGTTGATCTGTTATCTTCGCCTGTGACTTGAGGTCCCGGTGAAGTTAGCTTCTCCACGGCTAGCTATTCCTGTAGCTTCGGCTCCGGCTAAAACTAGCCTCCTCTCAGCAAGCGTAGCATGTAGCTCTTGCCCCCCCCCCCCCCCGAGCCTGTGCCTGCAAAGTGTGACACGCGGCTGGGTGGTGGATTCGGGCACTCACTGCCTCATGTGTGATGGGCGAAGCAGCAGCCTCACTCCCTCGGATGCCTGTCACAACAGTGCCAGCTCTGTCGGGGGCATTTACGTCTGCAGCCCATCACATTGCTTTCTCCCCACTCCCTGCCACTTCGCTATCTGCCCAGAGGGCGCCGCCTTTAGCCTCAGCAGGACGTAGACATGTCCTCGTGCTCGCGTCAGTCTCGCCCAGTCAGAATGTCCAGAGAAATATGGAGATCGTCAACTCACTCGAGGTTGCCATCTTCCTTTGTGCGCAGCGGCGCCTTAGGTGTGGTCTAGCAGGGAAGTGGTCCCACGAACGCGTAAAAGCATGGCTGGACCATGGGCTCAGGGCCGCTCAGCCAGAGGGGTAAGGTCATGCGTCAACAGACGCCTACATGTCAATCTGCTCAAACTCCTAGCGGTCTGCCTTGCCCTGAAGCACTTCCGACCGTGCATCAGAGGCGCACGTGTGCTAATCAAAACAGGCAACACCGCGGTTGTTGGCTACACAAATCACTAGGGCGTCCTTCCTTCGAGTAGACTCTGCCGCCGGGCGTCCAAGGTACTGATATGGGCATCTTGGAATTTTCCTGTTCCTCAGGGCAGCTCTTCTGCCTGGTGTTCCGACCACAGGTTCAGATCTCTTCTCCAGAGGGCTCCCACGTGCTACAGCCTGGTGCTTAAAGCCGGAGGTAATCCGCCAGATCTGGCCCAGGTTTGACCAGGCTCAGGTGGCTCTCTTGCCTCCAAGGAGAACACACACTGCCTGCTGTGGTTTTCTATAGGGACAGACAACCCCCTCTAAAGGGAGGCGTTCTAGCACGTCAGTGGACACGTGCCCGGAGGTACGCGCTTCCTCCTCTGCTTATCCTGTGTCAGGTTCTTACCAGGATCAGAGTAGAGGCCCACAGAGTGATCTTGATTGCTCCCCTCTGGCCCTTCCAGAGCTGGTTTGCGGACCTGACGTCACTGCTGAATGGTCAGCCGCGGTTGCTGCCGCAGATGCGAGACCTTCTCCCAGGCGCTCAGGTCGATATACCATCCCCGCCCCAAAGCCTGGAGACTGACAGCTTGGCTCCTGAACGGGGCAAACTGCTGGGACAAGGTTGTTCTACGTCAGAGATCGACACGATCCAGAGGGCTAGGACCCCCCGATGAGGTCCCTATACAGCCTAAAGCGGCTTGCTTTCAAGTGTTGGTGCGCAGATCGGGGCTGTGACACACTGTCCTGTTCCACCGCCTGAGTGCTCTCTCTACTCCAGCACATACTGTGCTTAAGCCGTTCGCCTTCTATGCTTAGGGTGTATTTAGCGGCTATCCCTGCCAGTCATGTGGGCTCAGCGGGATGTCCCCTGGGGCCCACCCTCTTGTCTCCAGCTTCACAAAAGGTGCCAGGCGTCTGAACCCGCCTACGGTTAAGTCGGCTCCTCCCTGGGAACACTCAGCAGTCCTCTGGGGTCTGGCAGACACCCCCTTCGAGCAGTTAGACTTGATCAGGCGGAGACTATCCTTAACCTCAGTTAGGCGCGTGGGTGATTTGTCCGCCCTCTCAGTGAGCCTGGCTTGTTTGGAGTTTGCTGTGGCTGACTCGAAAGTGACCTGTTCAGTCTTCACCTGGATCTTCCGTTCCAGGATCATCGGGCTGAACGCCCTTGCCCAGGATGCGTCTAACGGGCCTACACAACTCTCGCTCAGCCCGGTGAGGGCACTGCGTGCATATGTGCGGCACACAAGCGATATTGGGCACACTGATCAGTGCTCGTGTGCTATGAAGGTGAGGCCTCAGGGGCTACTGAGGGGCTCTCCCGCTGGATTGTGAAAGTCATTGCGCTTCTTGGGCCTTTTTGGAGAGGTGTCTCCCTACAGGATATTTGTCAGAGTGCCTCCTGGGCCTCTGACAATACCTTGTCAGGTTTTATGCGTTGGATGTGACCAGGCCAGGTGTGGCGGTGAGTGTGCTTTCAGCCCCTCGACCCGCTCCCACATGACCCGTCTGTGTCCTCCTCCGTCCTCTTCGAGTCCGACGCTCCTTGAGGCGCGGTTCTATACTCTCAAATTGCGTCTCGGAATTAGAGTGTTAGCGAACGTCACGGTTACTGTCGTAACCTCGGTTCCCCTAACGAGAATTCCGAGACGCAATGCGTTGGGCCTCAAGTCACCTTGCACTTACACTTGGCGAAAGAGGGAGTATTCAGAGTGCGCAGTCCCTTTTATAAGTTTGCATGCGTCACAGCTTGCTGGGTGGGTCGCAAGCCATGGCTGCAGACTCTTCTCCCCTTTTTTCAAAAGGGTTGGTTCTAGTTAGTTTCCGCAAAATTATAGCGATATCAGAGATATCTCAAATTGCGTCTCGGAATTCTCGTTAAGGGAACCGAGGTTACGACAGTAACCGTGACATTTTCTTAACGATTTCCATGTTTTAACACGTGCTAACACAGGCCAGTACTTTCTATACATTGACTCTTTCAAAACATCCGCACGTCATGTTTTTCATAACTTTGTCCAGTCGAATCTAAAGTCATTCTAACCATGATTTCAGCGTTTTCAAGTTTTCAACCTTCAAAAACTATGTTTCCGTCTAAACAATAAGGCGAAACGATATAATATTTTGCGTTTTTCACCCCGGAGCGTTGTCGTGTAAACGGGCCCTGAGTTGTGTAATTCATGCCTGTATCTCTGAATTGTAGGTTGTCATGAGAAACATTTTGAGAATAAAAAATTGATAAATACAATTTTGAGTATAAAAATGACAAGGAAATGTTGATTGTTGAATGTATGATTTCTAGTATTTCTAGATAGCTAGACTAACAAATGGGAGGCTATAGCTGATAATCACTGAGAAACAGAAATAGAGAAAACATATGAATGACAAATTCCAATTCATCTGTATTTGCAATGTTTCTTTTTTGGTTTTATGGAGTAGAAACAGCAGTATATGTAGAATTTAATGGAAAGATTTTTGTTACATCTGACCTGAGTGTGAATAATATTTGAAGATTTATCCAGTATGGGCCATATATATATAGTGAATATATGCAGTACAGTATAGTGCATGCTTACAATATAATCCTCTTTCCTTCCTAGTTCTACATCTGTGGACATGTCTTTAATTCCTTGGCATTGCTGGGTGGGTGCTCAGCTCCACAGACAATTACAGAAACATTCCCCATTTCACTGGGTTTTATGGCCATTATTTAGTCCTGTTTCAGCTGTCATTATGTGCAAGTCAAACACCTACCTCTGTTTCTTTAAATGAGCCGAGACTGCAAGGTAATGGGATTCTAATTCTGGTCAAGCATTGGTGTGACTTTTCTGTTTCATTATTAAAAAGCCTTCATTTTGTGTTTGAATGCATTCCTATTAGTGTGTGTGTGTGTGTGTGTGTGTGTGTGTGTGCGTGTTCGTGTGTCTTCGTGTGTGTGTGCATGTATGAAAGAAAAGTCATTAATGAAGGCAGACAGTGTCTCGGTTTGGAGTGTTGCTGGCATGTTAGACATCCAATAACAATGTTAGACATCCTTCCCATAATACTATGTGCATATCCTATTCTCAATGACAAGGTCAATAAAATAACTTTTTATTCTGTCTGGTCACAAACCTTTTCAAAGTGGCAGGCAGATCTCATTGATGAATTGTGTTTCATAGAATAGTAGGGGGGACATTCAACTCGACACAACTGTGTCTGCATGTGTTGCCAGCCAGGAGCATCCATGAGCAAAAGTGGCAAGAAAAGACTCATTTGTGGAGTTAAAGATCCAGAGCCTAATCAGCCAGGCCAAATGCTGAGAGATATGGAGCAAAAGTAAAGTTACTAACATTTGCCTACATTACACAACGAGTTCCTGTCACACAGATATATCACTCTCATCAAGAGAAACTGCAAGATACTGTGAATATTTATTTCCGCATGCCTAAATGTACAGGTAGCGAAAATGCAGTGAAAGTATGTATGTTTTCAGAAATTACATAATGTTGCCAGGGGTCATGTGGGAAGTGTCGAAGACCTCTCTCTATATAGATCTAGTGGGCAGTATGTTGAGTGTATAGGTTGGGAGGGCATGCTGTAGATAGCAAGGGATATGGTATGCTATGCAGGTGAGGAGAAATTACTTGCTGGCGATGGCAGTGTACTGTATGTATGTGGGGGTGAGAGTGCATTCTGGGAATGGCAAGTTGTTATTGTCATGTGCTGTGCTGTGTGTGTGTGTGTGTGTGTGTACACAAAGTGGTGTGTGTTGGCGGGGTTTAGTATGTTGTGTGTATGTTGGCTGAGGGATCTTACTGGTGAGGATGTTAGTGTATTGGGCCATAATACAAGGCAGAATACCACTATCATGGTTCTTTAATATGCCAACTTCCCAATACTTGTTGACATAGCCTATTTGCTAAATTAAAAGATACCCAACAGTTACAGTTATTTTCCCAATGAGAACAGAGTTACTAACAAAGTTAATTTTGCAAAGGGTTAAAGATGACAAAGGCAGTGATTTGTTTAAAAAAAAAAGTTGTTGACCCTGGAACAACATAATGGTGAAACTAAAACACCAGTTAGTTGAGGTAATCCATTAAAGAATCTAAACTCACTCTTCTCTTTCAAATTACTTGCATGGTTTTAGTCATTTTTTTTCTTTGTTTGTTTTGTTTGTTTGTTTGTTCATTTTAAAAGGGGCTATTCTCATTCATCAACATTTCCAATAATATAATAATAATAATATAAAAATAAAATTAGACTGACCATCATATTTAAAGTGGCACATTTTGGTCTGTCAATATCAGGTCACTTTGGTGAGCCAATTATTCTAAATTACGATGTTGAAACCCACTCCACTCCACTCCACTCCACATTGCTCATTTCAGAGAGCCATATATAATGAGCAAAGTTAATGGCTCTCTGAAATGAGCAATGTGGAGTGGAGTGGAGTACACACCACCATATATATATATAATTACGCCATCACCATTTAATATCACGTCTTTATGACGATATGTGAGGGACGCGAGAAAATCCTTATAGAAAATTGTGGCGGGGTAAGCTACTGTAGGATACAACAGTATGATTCAGAATGCCATGGAGGGAGGGTCGAGTATTTGCACTGCGAGTTTACATTCTTTTTTTCTGGAAACATTTTTTAACGTTCTGTGATGAAGTGATTTAGCCGACCACTGGAATTTACAGTTTCAATGACGCCGTTTTGGGTCGATTGGATACCCTACGTTAATAGGATTATTACACAAAGATGAAACTCTTCCCGGCACTAGAGTAATGGTATGATTACTCATTGAAAGAATATTTCCTAGTCATATTCTTCTCGACTGTTTTCCGTAGTTGGCTAAACTATTTTGCCTATGCTATACGTCTATTAAACCCTATTGACAATTCAAATCATTTGCAAAGTGTTACGAGCTTTTCGCCTTTCACATTGTTTAGTAAATCGTTTGGAGCTCATGTCCAGCTCGGTTTTAGTGTGATGTTGACGGTTGCTGTCAGATGAAGTTGAGATGCTTGCTGCCATGACACAGCGGACCATCACAGTATCAATTAATGAAGGTTTTTATAATTTCAATGGAAAGAAATTCTGTCGAACACTTTTAGTTGTGTATGAGCAGACATAGCCTATGTAAAGGGAAAAGTCGTTTCACTTGGAAATGAAAATGTTTGCTCTAAATATCTTTGCAGATGTTCTGGTAAAATGCATGTATTTTTTAAATTAAATTATTGTTGAAGTATTGAATAGGGTCACACGGATAACCTGTCAAATCATAAATATGAATAGTTGTCAGTGTAATTTTCAGTTTTCAGTGTAATCTACAGTGCTTGTTCTCATTTTTCTGTAGGTGGCTTGGAACTCGGCAGGAACGGCAGGATATATGTCATCAAAATCTGACATTAATTTTTAAAGATTTATCGAGCTCTTGCCCGAATGGAGACAGATATTCCAAAACCGTCATCTTCACGTTAGATATGAATGAGAATTCTCCAAACAGCTCGATAGCCATGCTTGACCAGCTCGTGCATAGCACAAGCTGTGAGTCTGTGTGCAACAGAAGCGCAGTGGCAGATCCGTTTCTCCGTCTGCCTACTTTTACCACTGCAGCCAAAGTCAGAGTGATAATTACCTTTACCTTGTGCGCTGTATCGGCAGTCTGTAACCTCGGTGTGCTGTGGGAGGCTAGTACCAACAACAAGCGCAGATCTCATGTGCGAATCCTCATCATAAATCTTACTGTGGCGGACCTGCTGGTGACATTCATCGTGATGCCTGTCGACGCGGTGTGGAACATCACTGTTCAGTGGTTGGCAGGAGACATGGCTTGTCGGTTCCTCATGTTCATGAAACTTGTCGCGATGTACTCTTGTGCTTTTGTCACTGTGGTCATCAGCTTAGACCGACAGTCTGCCATCCTGAACCCACTGGGTATTAGTGAGGCTAAAAGGAAGAACAAACTCATGTTGAGCATTGCGTGGACCATGAGTGTGATACTGTCTGTACCACAGGTAAAAGTCACTTCTTCTCACCTGCATAGTCATACTAATCATGTCTGAAAACACAGCAAAGCTTTCCTCTCTATTATGCTAAACAATCACAGGAATTCAGCTAATTTGTTCAGGAACTATCTAAGAGGTGTGAATTATTTGTCAGTGGGCTTATCAAACCAAGTTTTCATCTTTTGGCAATCAGGGGGATGCTTTGTGTTATAGGCTACTCTGAGTTATATCCCAGTCAATTTCTACATTTATTACAACATGGATGTTTTGAGTATCTAAAAAAGGATAAAGGTACAAGTACTTTTTGATTAGTGTATAGATGAATTTCATAAGGAAATGAAAAAAATATACCACTGCATCAGTACATTAGGCTGACGAGCTAGACTAAAATCAAAATACATGGCTTGACCGACCAGACTCAATCCTATGGACAGAATCAATGTTTGTCTTTTAGACTTTTTCTGCCACAATAGACTATATCACTATGACCAATCATAGCAATGTTGGAAAATCAGGAAAGGCAGCAGATAAATGGAAATTATTTTTGGTACCCTTACAATTATATAATAGCACCAGCACAATGTGGTAATTATGTATTTACTCATTGATTTATGTAACAATTCAATTGGACCTCTAACAGACAGATACTGATAAGGAAAATAATGGTACATTGGTACAGAATGAAATGCTTCGGGGACAGACTTATTGTTTTCAGTCCTACTCCACACAATCATTGGGGTAGACTACTAGAATATGGTATATACTTGACTATTTTTGTTTACATCTTGGAAAGTTAAACAGAATTTAGCTGACCTAACTGAGCATTGTTTATATCTTATGATTTACAGTACATATTTAAATTTAGGTCGCTAAAGACTTTTCTTTCTGCAAATATGGAAATGGTTGACAAAATATAACATACCGGTATATTAACTCATCCGCCAACTCCTTTAGGTAATCACACATTTTGTACTGAAAGGAAATGGATGTGGCACATTCTGAAAGAAAAAGACCACACACTCATTTGTGACATATATGTAATTGGATGAATATGGTTTTACATGAAGATCGTCTGAGTCATGAGAGAGCATGAAACACTTCAATAGATGTACAGCAGAGGAATAAGAATTGTGATATGTGTGATTTATTATTTAATGTCTCCAGATGATCTGACCTTAACCCAATGTTCAAGTTGGGATATTTGTTTACTGAGGGTGTACTGTAATTAACCTTAGAGGCTACTGACGGTTTTTAATTAAGGCTACAATAGAACACATTGCCTTTTACAAAATAAATAAATAAAATGGCTGGGATATTGTAACAGCATAAGTACATGGGAGATTGTGAGTATCCTGAAGCATCCCATCAGACATTTGAGTGCTCTTTCATAGCTTACAGTCTAATTCAAACTATTGTTTATACTAGTGAGATCTTCCTTTATACATTATAAACAGTGGCATTTAATTTCTATTGGGACATCCTGTCATGTGTGTCACAAAATAATTAATATAATAATTAATGCTATTGTGAATTATAGTAACTTCGTGTAAACGATTGTCTTTCTCTTTTAAAGTAATCTTTTTTAGAATATACCATTTAAAATATTTCTATCAGGCTGGAAGAGATATGTGTATTTGCATTTGTATTATAGTTGACATAACCTTATTTGGATGCTGGTGTGCAAGTAAGACAGAGTACAACTCAGGCATTGGTTGGTTAGGAGCTAAGTTTGTCAGAGTCAAAGTATATTTCATTAGCATTAGTGTTAGTGGTTCGTATGGCAATTTGTATAGCATACACCATATGTACGCTCACCTCGTCTCAATGCAGTGTCATGATGGCTCAACAAACCAGCATTTAGAAATCTCTAAGGTACACTACATGGCATTTATTAATTTTTCAGAAGCTCTCTAAATAACCTTGACATCAGGTAGACAAACAGGTACAAACAAAGCCATACCTTGATCCTGGAGTCAATTTGAGCTCGCCTACAGCAAATGAATGACATCTCTTCCTTGCTTTAAAGGCCATGTTGGACTGAAATAGTGAAAGCCTTCAGAATAATCAGTGCAGATAAAAACTAAGGCTTTAATTACTTACTTGCGCATGCTGGGCAGACTTGAGAAGTTCCCATAAATTCAACAAATACGGTACATTTAGAACTAAATACATTTGGTAGACTTGCTGGCCTTACATGTCTTTTTTGTTGCCATTGTTTTTAATCATCTTATATGCAAATATGATGATTCAAACATGTAGTAATAATTCTATAACATTTCTAATTATTGAATCTGTCACAACCATTTACTTCATTTGCAATGGAATGACCCATCAGTGAACTCACAGTATGTAAGGCTAATATTACCTGAAGGGTTGTGAATACAATTGTCATCCATGATTCACTCTGAGTGTTTTTTTGTTACACAGTCACAGTTGTCATAGTAAATCCTGGCCTTGTGCTGGAGAGTCATCAACTCTCATCAACAGTTGCTACTTCCGACTGAGAGATTGGCCATGTTCAATTACTATATCTACTCAGCTGATCTGACAGTGCTGATGCAGGCTATTGGAAACGCCACTAATATAAGGCTCTTTAGAAGGGGTGTCAAACTCATTTTTACTGCAGGCCACATGAGCATTAGGATTTCCCTCAAAAGGAAGCAATAGCTTGTCTGTTTGCATGACCACAAACAGGTGACAAAAGGACATGTTTCTGGTCATCACAAACACAATGTGTTCTGACTCCCAAACTTGGTCTTACTTTCCTGACCGCAGGCCTGATGTAAGTCCTGTCAATTCGTTATGTCAGTTTATGCTGTACATACAGAGGAATAAAGATAACATCAATGTACCAACTCCAGAGCAAGATGAAGTGCAAACCAAACCAAGAATGCCACTGTTTATTGCAGTGCAGAAATGAAGTATTAATGACTTGCTTTGCATGTTTCCCCACAGATGTTTATTTTTCACAGCGTCACCATCACCTTCCCATCTAATTTCACACAGTGTACAACCCGGGGCAGTTTCCTCCAACACTGGGAGGAAACCCTCTACAACATGTTTACCTTCGTGTGTCTCTTCCTCCTCCCTCTGGTCATTATGATAGTCTGCTACACACGCATCCTGAGGGAGATATGGCGAATAGCAAAAGAAAACGGTAGGTTGAACCTAGGATCAATCAGTAGGGTGGAGTTAAAAACAATTAGTTACACTATATACACAGTAATAGTAGAAAGCACCTCTTGAATAAGTGGGGTTCAGTTATTTAACATGTCTTTGGCAGTCATGTTTATTAGCCAATTAAATGTGATATGGGGTTTAAATGTTTGAATATAATAGCCTAGTCAAAGCAATTATTCTGTTTCTCTCAGTTTCATCATAATTTCCCCAGTATGAGTGCCTGGGAAAAAAGCATTGGCTGAGTCTCTACCTAAACCCTGAAGCAAAGTCATTGTGATGTTGGCCAGTGTGTGTTGAGTGTGAGACATGGATCTCTTACCTTTTGAAGATGGGAGGCATCATGGCCACTTGAAATCTCTAGAGTACTCTCAAGGCAACGCTAACACCCTCAGATTTGTAGATTGGATTCACTCTCTCAGGTCTATGCCATGGTAGCCACAAAACCCCTTTTTTTTCTTTTATTTTCTTTTTCAAAGCGTGGACCAGAAAATATAATAGCAAAGTTGTTTCATGCCTCTTTTAAAGGTTCAAGGCCTAGGGCATAGGGATGGTGCTTTGCGATTCAGTTTTCTGTTTTTTCTTTAGGTTCTACCAAAGAGGTCCACCTTCGCCGCTCCAGCAACTACATCCCCAAGGCACGTATGAGGGCGTTGAAGATGAGCATTGTCATTGTGACCTCTTTCATTGTTTGCTGGACGCCATACTACCTACTGGGCCTGTGGTACTGGTTCTTCCCTGATGACCTAGAGTCAACACTGTCCCACTCGATGACTCACATGCTCTTTATATTTGGACTGTTCAACGCTTGCCTGGATCCCATCACATACGGCTTGTTCACCATCCACTTCCGCAAGGGACTGAAGCGCAATTGCCATGGTGCGGTTGCGCTGAATGAGTCGGACAATAACTCCATGCTGACCGGCTCATTCAAGTGTTCGCCGTCCCCCTTCCGCATGAAGAAGCTCGCTCAGGACAGCCTAGCTGGCAGTAGACCTCAAAGTATGGAAGGCCAGCAATTCAAGATGCAGGAACCACCAAACAATTATCTTACTGTGTACACAGAAACAGAGTTTGCTGACCCAAATCGGTCAAGTCCGGAGAGTGGTGTATGATGACATTTGAATGCAACCTTGGCTCATTTTTAACCCCACTGAGGGGGAAACCAACTCTGAGAATTTGCATGTGTTCTAGACTGTGGAAGATGAAACTAGACTGAATTGCTGCGGCCTCTCCCAGTCTGGGAATAAAAGCAACAAATTACAATGAGATCAATTAACTATTGTCTATTTGGAAAATTGGCAACTGCTATTTAGAATGGATTGGTCTTATTTTCATGAGAACATAAATGTTGCTCCAGGTAGATTCAATATGCTGCAAAAGGTGTCCTGTTTCTCTGAGAATGAGCCAAGTATAAAATAATTCTCCTTTTACTTCAAGATTATCTGACTTCAGGGATATAGGGAAATAGGAGTTAAGAGATTCATCTTGCACACTCTAACATTGTCATTCCATATCAAGATCCAGTGAAAAGAAACTCAATCTTTCCTCGCGCTCCTGGCAAGTGACTGCGATTGTCTGGCCCAAATAGAACCTATATAGCATACATAAGACACTTTCATTTCCACTAACTCCATATCACTTCAGAACATAATTTCCTGTGGCATCGAGATAGATTTAAACTTCTGACACATTAGCAATGCAAATGAATGCAAATGGATCATGAGGGGATTCCTTTCTGTTTACTAGTAACATTACATTTAATCATTTTCTTTCCGTGGTGTTATCACACCATTTCCGGAGCAAGACTTGAGGGCCACTTTTATTGACAGATTAACTGGCCGTTCACCTACCTCACTTTAAGTCCCTGTCATGTTCAATGTCATGTTCAATCATAATTATAGCATAATGCCATAAGTTATTTCCTGCACGGTTCTGAACATAGTGCCATTGTTTACTAAATATGTTTCTTCCATTGGTTGTTTGTTGGTTTGTTTGTTTTTGTCTGGCATCTCAGGAAAAGTACTTTACATTTATAGCAATGAAGTCTTTACCATTATTGCTATATAGTCCCATTGTGTTTGTTGTGGTGATGTATTTAAGCTTCTATGATGTTCTCAAAATTGGCAGCTTCTGTATGTGCAGCCATGAGTCTCTGGGTAAAAAGTGCTACTTCTCTGTTTGTTAACTGTGTATGAATTCCCAGTAGCCATGCTTCTGTGCTTTGTTTCCGTCTCTCTGCACTCGGCAAACAGCCACTGGTATGGAAGCCTTGCCTGTAGAAATGTGATAAACCTGTAGGTGTCCATTTGGGGATGAAGTGAGTGTCCTCTGTGTCCTCAATCCCTTATCCTAAAATCTCTCTGTGGTTTTACGATCTGTTCTGCACATTTCTGTCTCTTCCCCTCTCTACCTCTCTCCCAGTCTATTACATTTACACACCCATACACATGCAGTGAAAGACATATTTAGCCAATTCCACATTATGGATGTGACAGAACATGAGTAAGTATGGTGTTTGCTGAAATATTTGTGCATTTTTTGTAATGTTACCACTTCATCTGAATTCAAATCCTCAATGTCTTTCACCTTATACAAATATCTGGCATAGTGGATGTAGCAAAATAATCTATTTAGCGTGGAATGGCTCATTTGTATTTTATTTGTATTTTTGTGTTTCATATAATTGGAATATTTTGATGGATGCTTCATTGATGATATTGATAACGCATGCCAAATTTCTATTTGCATAATGTGAAGCTTATTTATAGAATTGTGTTATACGTGTTTACTGTGCATGTTAACAGAGTTTGAGGGTATATTATATGTTGTATACAGATATGCATGAGTGAAGCTATAAAGTTAATGTTATTATTGTGAGTGAGCCATCTGTGTTTTTAAGGATACAGAACTCTAGGGTTAATCAATTTATATCCCTGTTGTTCAGGGTCACAGAGTGCAAGAAAAAAAGACAAAACGAGAAATAGGCATAGACAACAGAGCCAGACTCAAATGGCAGAAATTGCTAACTGAATGGGGCAAGGGGAAATAAGGGGAAATGAAACTGAGACCTTGTCATATCAGTTAGCATAAGTATTAGCTGCTGTTTCACTATTCGGCCTATTTTGCACCAAATTTTCTAATTCTTCATATGATAAGCACTTGACCCTTAAACAACATGACTATAGGTTGACTTACATCAGACTTCCATTGAATAATGTATATTGTATATTAAAGGAATTGTCCTAAGTAAATCACGCCTAGTTGTTTGACATTGCTGAGCGCTGTCAGAATGAGATAATTTAGTATAGCAAAATACCCAAAAAGCAGCCAATGCTAACTAAGAAACATTTCACTTGCCTTTATCAATTTGGTCAATTCGGTTTACTTCAAATTCATTTTCTTCTTATACCGAGCAACAGCTCTCAGCAACTCCAAACAATCCCTTTAAAATCACACCATGTTACAGTAAGTACAATAAATGCTGCTATAAATTTAATGCAAAGTCACTTTCAGAACATTTGTTTCCTGCCCTGTCAAGGAGTGCATTGGAAAGCTGTGTCACAGCTTCATCCAGCATGTTACAGCTTATTTCAGAGCAACATTTTACATTATTTTTCTTCACATTTGTCCAGTTTGTGTGTGTGTGTGTGTGTGTGTGTGTGTGTGTGTGTGTGTGTGCAAGAGAGAAAGAGAGAGAGAGATTGATCTCATATCAAAGTTAGTATGACAAAATGTGTGCACCTTCATCTTGTGTAATTGAATTCATGAAATCTGACTGACCAAAAGCTGACTCTCACCTCTGCCTTTGTAGTATATAATACATGCAAGCATATACATAATAAAAGGCTTCATATTTCATAAACATATTGGAAGGTAACTAATATATTTATATATATTTTTTTTATTAAGTACTCTGCTCTGTCTCCCTTCGGCAGTATCTGCAGTATTTTGCAGTCAAACTGAGTTGCAGATCAGTATGTGTGAGAACCAGGCAGTGTGCATGAGAAGCTGACATGTTATATAAGATTGTCACAAACAATACAGGGAAGAGCCTGAGGGTAAATCTCAGGATAATAAGAATCTGGCTTCTGCTTCTTGAGTCTTCATGTGCCACATGATTTCAGTCTCTGCTGTGTTTATATTTGTCATGGTCAAGAGGTTAGAATAGCTTTAAAGCTCAGGTTCAGTAATGTTGTTTGCAGGTAATGTTTCGTGCACAAAAGAGCATCACATGTAGGGTATATTGACATGATAAAACACAGAGGCTCTGCACGACATTTTAGAAGATTACGACAGAAAATCATTTTGATGCCCCCAACACATTCATAATAATATTAAAAAGTTCTCTGGGACCCCCTGTCAGTGTAAGGCCTTTAGAATAATCTAACTTATTACCCTACTAAAGGATATGATATGATAACATATTGTACAGATGGTTGTAGGTTACCCTGACAGCAACTGCTATATTTAATAACGTTTCACCACTTCACTTCTTGAGCTGAGGGCAAAGTTTTTCAGTGAAAAGTTAATTTTAGCTGAAAAGACAGAATCATGCCAGTCGCAACTTCACCGTAGGTTCTAAAGTTGCCTAACTTGATATTTGGTATTTTACCACCAAACAAAAAAAAAACAAGATAATTGAAGAGTATGAAGTCTGACATAAGAGGGCACAACCATGGGATATTTGGGTAGTTCAGGCCATTCTGGTTTATCACTGAGGCACTCTAGAAAAGGTAAAATTGTTCAAAAGACAATGATTATAGTTTTTTTTTTCAGCTTCGGAGCTTTGTGCTTTATATGACGCTTTTAAAGCTTTTTACTGCCACATTTTGTAGGATTGTGAAAAAACGTCTTCATTTTCATCTTCAAACAACTTCATTTTCTATTACACTATAAGGAGAATTCTAAAACAGGTGTTGTGTGGAAAATAAAGCACAAAAGTCAAATATTGTTGTATTGTCCCAACTAAATAACAGAATTGGATTTGCCAAAGTCATTGCCATTTTTCCAAATGAGGTCCAAACACAAAGTGATATACTGTAACTGTATAAAACATTTAACTAAACTGTTCATTTGCTGGACACATTTTCTGATTAGTCAAAAAAGTTGTAATGTTGTCTAAGAGATGCACAGACAACACTGGTGGACACATAGGTTGGTAACACCAGTTATTCAAAGTTACGTAACAAGACCATACTTTCTTCTACCTCTAATGACTACATTACCTACTGTAAGACCCCCCTAACTGAAAACTCATTACATAAGCCAAGCAACAGTGACCCCAAGGTTGCGTGCCCTGACAATCACCATCCAGATCCATTACCACGCAAGCTTCCTTGGTTTTTCTGAAACCTACATATTTAACCCTAAAACGGGCAGGAATAGAAATATTGACCATTTTATAGCAGGTTATTAAAATTGTATCTCTAAGGATACATTGTCCTATTAAAGTATAAAACAGTCAAAATAGTAACCATCAATTCATCCTGCAAAAATGGTTTAAAATTTGTTATTTTATGCCATTTTTATTTTACCAGCTTGATCTATGTTTTCACATCAGTTTCACAGTTTAGATGGTTTGATGGACATTCTACCTGGTTTTGGTAGCTCCTAAATAAAGAACTAAGAACTAATAAAGAACTTAAAAAACATTTTTTGACAATGATAAGGGGCACTTATAACGCTGGGGAGTTAAAAACACAAAATATTTTATTAGATATCGATATTGTTTACACGGTAACGCTGAATAGCAAACCACCCTTCAGAGTGGAAAACTTTAAAAACTTGCGCACCGTGTAAATGATTAAAAACGTAAAACTGTGTTTTTTGGCACTGGACATGACAACTATGCACCAGTGCCAGAAAAACGTGTGTAGTCTAAATCCTATAGACGAATCTTAGGCCCCAGTTACACGGAAACGATCTGCACCAAAAAAAAGTAGAAAGTACCGTTTCGTTCTCACATTTAACTCTGCGTTTAGACGAGCGTTTTGCATACAGACAGAAACGCAAAAGGATGTGAAATTTTCTATTTTTCCATGCAGTATACACACCAGATGGTAGGTGGCAACAGCAGCAAGATCAAGCTTGTACATAAAGTCTTCGACTTCTCTTGCTGTTCACCACTATAGTGCGTGATTAAAAATAGTTTGCCATTAATCTCCAATCTGTATTACTCTCATGCATCATTCTTGTAACTTGCTGGAACGATTCTTCCAGTGAAACTAGTTCAGCTAAAGCAAGTTGAATGTCCATCGCAGGGATCGCTATTTTACTTTTCAAGCACTGGGTAAGCATGTCACTATGCAAGGAGAAACGAAGTTTTGCGTTTTCAATCATTTACCCGATGACGGAAGAGTGGAGCGTTTTCAAGTTTTCCACTCTGGAGGAGGGGGTTTTCATTTTTTTTTTTGCGTTTCGTGAAGTGAGAACGAAACGCCACTTTTGTGTTTTTGGTGCAGACAGTTTCTGTGCAAATGTAGCTTCAATCTTGTCAGGCTTTCTTTAAAAGTCACCAGCAAGAGCACGTACAGCTGATTTTTTTAAGCAGAGAACTCCTACACCGATCTCATGTTCATGCTCATAATGTTTGTTATCGTAGCATCACCAAATTACCGGTACTGTAAAACACAGTAGGGTTAAAAGCGTTAAAAATACATGCATACATGTGACTAATAATATCTGATTTCGTGTAGTGCACATAAGCAATTAATTTCTGTTTACCGGTACATCAGGCAATGTATTTTGGTTCATTTACATATTTTTTGTTATTACTTTGAGGATTTAATGTCAGGTTTAATTAAATTACAGGATGAATGGATGAAACCATATAGTAATCAAACTATCTAACTCTATCAATGGCACATTCACTGCAAAAAATTAAAATCTTAACTAGTGTAATTCCCCAGATTTCAGAATATTTATCTTGTTATACTAATTTTAAGATTAATTTACTTATTGGGGCAGAATTTTTGGCTTGATTCAATATATTTTGTCTTGAATTGTCTTACTTAGATAATTATACTAATTTTGAGGTGATTTTTCTCATTTTTCGGAGGGAATGTATTCTGACCAGTTGTCAGACAGTCACTGAAGGTAATTTTATCTAGTCAAGTAAGCCTATTTTCAAAATCAACCTGACTCATTAAGATAATCACTATTGGTGATTTTAAACAAAAGACTCTGTCACTACAGCAAGACAGTGGCACATGAAAAGTACTTAAACATGTGTCTGCAAGCAGCAATATGGTGGCAAGCATCATAATTGGACAGTGTGGCCATAGACACATCATGTTTCCTTGATCAATGCCAATGAGACGGGCACACTATGTTTTGTGGCAATCAATCACAGATTTCCATGGTGAATTTCAGTTGCGTTATAGGTTACATGCATTCAAATCGCTATAGCTATCTTTTATGAGGCTTGGTCTGAACATTACATATGCCAACTTTTATGAAGAATGGACAAAATCTGTGGCTTTTTCAGTATGACAAGTTCTAAACTAAACTGTGCTACAGTTTCAAACAACAATAACATAACAATGTGGACGTCTTAACATTTTGTGCAAGGAAAACGGATGTGTTAACAGTCGCAGGTTTGAGTGCAGCCGTACTGTAACAAATGTAAGACTCACAGGTTCAGCTAACGTTACTCCACTTGTCTGCAGTCATTGCTTAGCTACTCAGTCACAGAGTTCAAATGCCAGTCGCGCTCTCTCATCAGAGTCGTGGCAGTTCTTATCTTAAAGTCATGACGACTGGGTAAAATGTATTGTGGGTCGAGTGTTTTCAACAGCAAAATTCTACGTTGTTCCACTACGGCAATTAATGCCCTGTCCTCCGCGATATGGCAATTGATTGTCCACCGCTTTTTCTGTCATAGCTAATGAGTGCTGAAGTGTAGTTCGTTTTGCGCAGTTTGCACTGGTTTTGTGGCGGTCTGTCCTCAGAGTTTTTAACAATCTTCATATGCTTGCCGATGGCCTCCATTTACAAATGATCGAGCAGTTGTTTCGCTTTGTTGGCCTCAAGCTCTTCCTTCGCGGCATTCTCTGTCTATCACTCATGCTTTCCATGGACGCCACCACTGTTTACTCGTAGGCAGTGTTGGGGAGTAACTAGTTACATGTAACAAAATTACGTAATTTAATTACAAAATAAAAGTAACAGTAATAAGTTACAGTTACATTGAAAAACTGTGTAATTGAATTACAGTTACATTAAGGAAATGTTCAGGATTACATTTCAAGTTACATTATCTTCCACAGTGAAACATTTGTTGTCATGTTTGAACTGCATGTCTGCACTTGTGATGATGACTGCAATGTCAGATAGAAGCTCAGTGTTGGCCTTGCCCAGGGGTGGTCAACCAGTCAGAGACCCAAGAGCCACATTTTTACTGTGTTACCGCAAGGGCCACATCATACATGGGCACACATTAATATCACGCCCCTTTCTCTCACCCACACCCACCCACCATGTAAGGCTGAATGATTTGCCTTTACGTTCAACAAAAAACTATAAACTCCCCCATTTCTTTATATATTTTTGGGGGGCTTTTGCCTTTTATTTGGATAGTGATAGTGAAGAGACAGCCAGGAAATGAACGGGAGAGAGAGATGGGGCAGGATCGGCAAAGGACCACAGGTCGGATTCGAATCTGGGTTGCCGGAGTCATGGCACAACGCCTTAGCCCGCTGAGCCATGGCACCTCAAACTCCCCAATTTCAAACGTCCTGTGTCCTGTGTTGCTTCGCATTTATTCCCTGCCATTTTGACAGCGAAATTAACAAATTTCTGCTTGCTGTCCAGGACTGCAGGTTGGCAACCCCTGGTTTAGCCCATTGCAGAAAGTAAAAATGCGCTAGCAATCACACAAAATAGAAAAAACTTCTAGTTAATGCACTGAAGTCTAAGGAGTTTGTAGGGATCTTTACAGCAGTCAGTGTTGATTAATACTTAAAGGGTAATCCACGGTTTTAAAAACTGAAATGATTAAAAGCTGACAAAATTCATTCAAAATGTGGGAAAGTAATTAAAAAGTAATCAAATGTAATTAGTTACATTACTTTGTTAAAGTAATTGAAATAGTTACACTACTATTACATTTTAGATAGAGTAACTTGTAACTGTAACACATTACATTTCCAAAGTAACTTTCCCAACACTGCTCGTAGGCTATACATGAGGAGGAGGAGGGAGGAGCTAACCAATAGCAAGGAGGCTGGCTGGAAGTCGGCGCACAGAGCAGGAAAAAAATCCATTAAAAAACAAGTCCTAATCGATATATACATATGTCAAAATTCATATCTTGTTTAAAAATCATATCGAGATATCGTAAATATCGAGATATCGTCCAGCGCTAGGAAAAGGTAGTCAAAAGCTAGTTTGAAAAAAAAATGGCTTCAACAGTCCACAGAAACAGAAAATGTAAGATGGACAGGAAGTGCATTCCGCAATTTTATGGCAATAGCCACAAAATCATGATCTCCATCTGATTTTATACGGGTAGGCGGCAGTGATGCGCGGGTTGATCCAATTTGAGTGGGTGCCTGCGATCCACCGCGGTTACAGGTCAGCATAAGATATTTTTTAATGACATTCGGGTCGCGGTCAGTCGGAAATAAAGATGCTGGTTGAACTTTCGTAATTTGGCCCCAGCTGTGGCGCAACTGGCTGGGGCACCTGCACCATATGCCGGCGACCCGGGTTTGATTCCCGCCCCGTGGTCCTTTCCGGATCCCATCCCTTCTCTCTCTCCCATTCACTTCCTTCTCCACTGTGCTGTCAATAAAGGCAAAAGATCCCCCCCCCAAAAAAAAAAAAAAAAAAACTTTAGTAATTTATATAGCAGACAGAATGTTCTATTTTTGTAAGTCGCTTTGGATAAAAGCGTCTGCTAAATGCATAAATGTAAATGTAAATGTTCTATTAAAAACAAATACTTTAGCAGCATGAGAATACAGTTAAAGATGGAAGCGGTAAGAGAGAAGATGAAAACTGGGGTGTGGAAGCTCCCAAAACACACGAAAGAGCAAAGTATGGGAGACATTTGTTGAAATAATGAAAGACGATGAGCATAGTGCTGGCCTCATCATGTGTAGCCTACTTTGTGTGATGCTATTTACACATTTGATAGCCCAGTGGCGTAACAAACCAACATAAGGCCCGCAAGCAAGATCATAACGGTGGCCCCCTGGAGCTCCACCTAATGATGGAGCAATGTCCAGTAATAGGCTAGCCTACCATAAACAGACCATGAACACAAACAGAATGAGACAATTGACAGAAAGCCAACACCACAAATACAAAAAACTGGTGACAGCGCACCTTAAACGAAGGAAAAAAAAATAGAGAAAACACTGGTGACAGCGCACCATAACAAATGCATTCACTTCACTCTATAACGCACCCAATAAACCAGAATAAACCACACCCAATAAACCAAAAAATAATTTTAATACTTAAAATGCTCAATTACATCATAGCTGCATTTACCAGGCTGTCCTCTGTGCAAAGTTTTTAATTAAATCATTAGCCTAATAGAGCACAGCATGGTTCTGCTCCGTAGGCGCGCATGCACTACTCCGTGAAAAGTTAATCCTAACCTCCAGTTAGACTTACTGTAGCCTATGTCTGAGTGAGGTTTCTGTTTTAGTACCATGGGTAGGCCCAGTGGCGGTTCTACACTGAAAACAAAACAACTGTCCAAAACACACTAAAATAAGTGATTGGTAAGTTTCACTAAATAGGCCTAATGTTAGAATTTCTGTGATGGTTTGTATAGCCTATTATAATTTTATTGTGTTTTAAAAAGCATAGCAAGAACTGCTGTTGAACTGGTTTACCGGAGGATGAAAGTCATCTCGTAGAAACTTAGCCTATGAGCCAGGGGGTTTTCAATAACCCTCCCTTGGCAAATGTAATATTTTGAGCAACCCTCCCCAGCTTAGTTCAAAAGTCGTCATATTTACCTTTTAGCCAACGATTCAAGAAGCGTCGACACCTTCACTATATTACTGCGGTCAAGCCAGCCGGCACTTGTAAAACGGCAGTCAAGTGAGCCGGCACGATGTTTTTCGTTGTGTGCATATACTAGACGTTACGGTAATCGCGGTAATGGCGGTTTTGTGTGCATTTGCTCTGGCAATGGCATAGTTTATATTTCTGGGAAGTCTCGCATTAAACTACGTGTTTATCATATGATTTTTATATAAATTATGTAATATTTTCATGAAATAAGCCCTAGATTTAGTGTTTTATTTTCTGTGGGTTAACAGGAAAAAAATAGACATTACAGACTACTTTCAGTGCATTTTTTTTAAAATGCCACATCAGATTGCCCTGATATTTCTTGGAGAGCATCAGGAGGTCATCTAGTTTCACTGTGAATTGAAATTAACCTGTGATAACAGAGGATTTGCCTGTAAACTTACTCTGAAAACGGACAAATATGCTTTTTATGACATATTTAGTGGGCTATTATTTTTTAATGC
>JAGFZM010000001.1:1307607-1396206 GCA_017657215.1 Limnothrissa miodon | reverse complement strand
GCATTAAAAAATAATAGCCCACTAAATATGTCATAAAAAGCATATTTGTCCGTTTTCAGAGTAAGTTTACAGGCAAATCCTCTGTTATCACAGGTTAATTTCAATTCACAGTGAAACTAGATGACCTCCTGATGCTCTCCAAGAAATATCAGGGCAATCTGATGTGGCATTTTAAAAAAAAATGCACTGAATGTAGTCTGTAATGACTATTTTTGTCCTGTTAACCCACAGAAAATAAAACACTAAATCTAGGGCTTATTTCATGAAAATAATACAAAATTTATATAAAAATCATATGATAAACACGTAGTTTAATGCGAGACTTCCCAGAAATATAAACTATGCCATTGCCAGAGCAAATGCACACAAAACCGCCATTACCGCGATTACCGTAACGTCTAGTATATGCACACAACGAAAAACATCGTGCCGGCTCACTTGACTGCCGTTTAACAAGTGCCGGCTGGCTTGACCGCAGTACGATATTTCAATGTCGGCAACTACTGCATTCTGATCTTACACACTGGCGGTGGTTAGGGTACCGTGAATTAGCCTACCCGTTACACCACTGAATACCCATACAGAGAGAACATTGTTAGATACCTTTATCTTTTGCCCGTTTCTTCTCATCTTCTTTTCCTAAATTGGGTACCTGATAGCTTTGGCCTTTTTCTCCATCGCTGTGTTTACTAATCGACAATCAACAGATTTCCCATCTGCATCACGACCATTTGTCAAGACTAAACCTATTCACCTCCACATCCACATTAGGCCTATTAGCAATTTCACATAATTAAATAAATAAATAAAAAGGTGCTACTTATTGGTCTGTGTTAATATTTTTTTCTCTTTTTCCTAAGTAATATTTTGAATTAAATGTGCGTTATTTGTAATAAAGTCAGGTGTCACTGACATAGTTAAGCCCACCTTCTTGTCCGCTTCATTTGGGAGAGGTGAACTGTAGCCTATAGGCTACTCTGCGCCCCCAACCCCTCCCCTCATCCCCTCTCGGCTCGCTCAGCTTCTGTGCGGCTCCTTCAGCAGCAGGCAGGGGCGGCACAGGTAGCTTATCAAACCGCTTCGCGGCACAGATTTTTCCCCCCCCCCTCCAAGTTCGTGTACCGCCCCCCACGTAATGCCGCCCTGGGCGGCTGCCCCGTTCGCCCATGCCTAAAACCGCCACTGGGTAGGCCTATTGAATATTTTTATTTGGATTGACAATTCTTGTAGCCTTGGATTTTGGCTACGTTTTGGTCCGTTAAGTTTCTTATTATGCCTGCATTTTGTGCTTGTGAGAGCTTCAATTATGCACACACAAACTAATACCAATGGGAAATCCTTATTTACCTTGAATGTTGAGCATTAGGAAAATTAGCTTTAAAATGAATGCTGATATGGGACAAAACGCCCAATTTCCCCCAACACGTTTAACTGAACAATCACACCAACGACAATTTTAATAAGCTTAGCCTACTTATAGGCTAAATGCCTATAAATCAGTAGCCTAAGCTACTGTCAGTTTTACATAGCCCTACAACGCCACAAAGTTAATCAAAAGCATACATGTAGACTACTTTTTAAAAATTGCGGGTCAGAAAGCAGGTCGGGTAAAATATGTTCATAATTCATTTTTGCGGTCCGAGTTGCGGGCTGAAAACGTCGGTCGGTTGCGAGTCATCTATACTATGACCTGCGCATCACTGGTACGCGGGTACACAGACAGGAAGTTTTGGTTGTCAGATATAAGAAAGCATGCCGGTGAGTGCGGATGGATTAGGTCTGCTAGATAAGCAGGAACCGGGGCATGTAGGGTTTCTGTAGGTGATAGTGAGGATTTCAAATGGACTCCTGGACAACAGGGAACCAGTGGAGGGAGCTGGGAATGAGATTAGTATGGGAGGATCTGTTTGACCAGGAGAATAGCCTAACAGAAGAATTTTGAATGGATCATAGGTGGGAAACAGCAGAGAAAAGAGAGTTACAGTAAACAAGAGATGAAGGCATGAAGAAGCATTTCTTCTTCTTCTGTGTAAGACACCATAGATCTCAGTTGGATGATTTGTTTGACTGCTCAATATGTGATTGGAAAGAAAAGGATAAAAATTACTCCCACAGGTACCAACTTTGTTTTTATTTTATCATCGTTCAGCTGTAAGAAATTCTGCCATCCACTCCATGCCATCCAGGCAGTCTAGGAGCTAGTGTTGCGCGGGTCAACCCATAACCCGCGGATATCCGCAGGTTTACCCGCGGGTCGGGCGGTTATGGGTAGAAGTATTGTGGGTGCGGGTCCGGGTCGGGTCAAAAAAAGTAAAAACGCAATGAATTAGGCATATTGCATTAGAGACGTTCTAAGGCTTTTGGAAGGCTCATTGTCATGATTTCCCTCTCCTCTCAATGCTGGCAAGAGCGGTGCTTTGCGTTCCTGCAACCAGCGCTTCGAGCGAGCGCGCATTCAGTTCAGCCGGTGGCGTGCTGGAAGCGCGTCGAAATAGGCTAAACCCTGGCACAGTGGATTCTATTGCTGTCCTTCACAGTGCTTCCAAACAGATGTCATAAATAAAGTCGGCCAATATTTTCAATTTGGTAGCTTAGATTGTTGAAATGTCACGGCTTTGTTGGCTTTGTTATGCCATGATAATGTTACAGCTTGGAACAACTTGTGTTGGCTTTGTTATGCCATGATTATGTTACAGCTTGGAACAACTTGTGTCTTGTAGGCCTACAGGAAAAATGTGTTTCATTTTTGGCAATCCTTTAATAAAAACGACAAATCGATCGTTAGTTTTTTTTGGCGTTGTTTCATGCATAGGCTAATTAATCCTTCACGAAGTTTTGTCATCATCTTTAAGGCGCAAATCGTTGTCATTTGGATACCATTGTTCCAAATTAGTCCTCTCCGCTTAACTGGTAGCTAGGTTCCGCGACAGTAGACACACTGGCGTTTTTTTTTTTTTTTTCATCGGGTCGGGTCGGATTTGGGTCACGGTTCGACCATTTTTTTTGCGGGTCGGGCGGGGCGGTTCGGATCTCCTGATGGGTCGGGGTTGGGGCGGGTTTTAAAAAAGCCTGACCCGCGCATCACTACTAGGAGCGTTAGCCCCGACGGCTCCTTGGGTTTGAAATTACAATGACTAAAGATTTTGTCTGGTTGAGAGACCATCTTAAGGGGATTTTCCCGAGGGGAATATATTGCATGTCCTGAGGGGATTACATTGATAGGAAGCTGCAAGTAATGGCCAAACTCAGGCCCTTATACAGTGATGAGATGGAGATGGAACAGGCAATTCACATGTGAGCAGTGCTACAGGACTAGGTTAAATTAGTATTAAATTAGTAACAAGGCAACACAGTCATCTGGTAGTTGGCAATTAATGGGGACATGAGGAACCTCAGGGAAAATGAAAAAAGTATAGTCATGCAAAGCCTCTAGGGAACAAAAGTATAGCCATGCAAAGCCACTAAGGAACAAAAGATCAAAAAAGTAATTCAGACAGATTTGTACTGTGGAGATGCGAAGGGGGAACCAACCACAAACAATGTAGACAGAGCCATGAGTAATGAGATTATTAGATTCCTTTTAAATCTTGGTGGTGAAGTATTACATGCGCTATTTGTTGTAATGCTATAACCCCATTAAATTCATTGGGGAAACTAATCTTACGATCAGACAAACACTGACAAGTTTAGGTTGTGCACAGTCTTGTTTCTGTCTAATTTTACATATAAAAATTTATGACTGGGGTCAAAAAAACTTTCTACAATAATGTAAACAAAAAGTATGCCCACCCATGGTAGGGGTGATAAAATCTAACACAGGGAGAGGTGAGGGGGGACGGGCTGTATAAGACTCGTTGGCGGCAGGGGAGTATGGTGAAAAAATTAAAAAAAAAAAAAAAAAAAAAGAAAAACAGGTCACACAAAAAATGAGAATAAGCTGCTCACATGTTTTTTCCAGTGTTTATCCATGTGATTCGTGCCAAATAAGCTTACCTCTTTCTTGGATATGGGAAAAGGGCCATGGCACTTTTCCTTCATCCACCTCTCTTGAGACCACTTCCTTTCTTTTTCCATCATGGGGCAAATTGAACTGACAGCAATGGGTTTCTGGCAAGGACGTTTCAGGACACCTGGACACACGCTAGATCTTTAACTCTTATTTCTGAACATTACTTCCTTGATCCCACAGTTCACAAAACCTCTCAATTCCAAATCTTCTATGAACAATCCATGGACAGCTCAGATGAGTTGAATGCTAAATTAATGTAATGTGTTCTTACTCACGTCTGAGTGGACTTTCACGGCTCACATTGACCTGACTTTGCCTGACAAGCTAGAGAATATACATGAAGAGAAAAAAAGTTAGCACCATAGACACATGAAATGCTGAGATTAGGATAATGAGAATTCTATTACAGAGACTGGAAAAAGACCCTCACAGATGCATGGACTGCCTGCCCGTCATGGTAACAAGGTCCATGTAGTCCAACCACCGGTTACTGAGACAGACACCTGCACAGATGGGGAAGTATGGCTTCGTGTAACTGCCCATTTGGGCTCATTTGAAGTCAATCAATCACATATTACCTGAATTTTAGATCATGACAGTCCAATGTTTCTCTCACACAGAGCCTCAACTGACAATATAATAAAACATTTTTGTTGCATACTGTATTAGTACACACCCTGGATATTATATAATATACACCATCAATGATGTGTGTGTGTGTGTGTGTGTTTGTGTGTGTGTGTGTGTGTGTGTGTGTGTGTGTGGTTAACTTGAAAGATGCCTTGCTTCACAAGATGCTTTGAAACAATCCAGGCTAACTCAAACATCTGTCATCACAACCCTTTTCAAAGGCATAGCAGTAAACTGAACTAATGTGACATATTTGTGTAGTACCACAATGAATGTTGATCATCTTGCCACACATTACAGTGGGGAAAAAAATTACTATTTATAAGAATAAATAAAGGCCTACCAATGTAGTACAACTGCTTATGGAAATATTCTAAGAGAAAATAGTCACCTTTGTCAGAAAGAGCAACACATTCAAATGAAAAAATAACTATATCTTATTGTACTGAGAAACACACAGGGTGAATGTCATCTTTGTTTTGTTTTCCCTTGTCATTGTTATCAGACTGATTGTCCAACAGATGAATGGCAAACTCAGTTTAGACAGATATGTCTAAAATGTGATTTATACATTACAGTATGGCATCTAGGTTCTATAAGCCTCATAATCTACATCTCATTAAACTTGGCCAATGATACTCGGTACAGGGGTCGTGGAACAATTTTGTCCCACCTACCAATTTAATATTCCTTTCATCTCCTTTCTTTCTCTCTTCTGTGCTTTTGATCTGAGCATGGCATAATGTGTTTTCAATTTTCTTAAAACCTCCCTGAAGGTACATGAAACTTTCAGAGCCACGCAACAATGTGGCGTTTTTTTTCACCACTTTTTTTTTTACTGCTAAACTGTCTTAGAAACAAGCTTTCTTTACACTTTACCTAGTCATATGATGACATACAGTGGGTAATTTCAAAAGGTTTGGTGTCACACAATTTATACATAATCCTTTCTGAGCATCTTACGCCTTAGATCTTCGTAGGTCATTGTCCTCTTTTTGATACAAGTTGGCTCCAAACAAATCAACTATCCATTGAAAACTGGCAGTGTAAAGACTTTTCCTCATGCCCAGAACAACTATAAAATAAGCACCTGCCAGGTGTTTGGCCCTGTGCTTTGACAGACAGTGTCCAGTGTTTTACAGTGTCTAACTGCCACTAATTGGTAGCTGTCATGAAATGCTGGTAGCCTTTGACGTGAGCAACATCACATTACAGATTCTGAAACCTGTCAAGATGAACACATAGCATAGCAAAATCCTTGGGGAGCAACTGCCATGGTATCTAATAAATCAGTATGTTCATGACATGATGTACTAAAGTCATGGGGTGAGGTATTTCAGAACAGACAAACACAGTACCTTGGCAATATTTTAGCATAAAGAGAGCAAGAAAGCACCTAGTGTACAGTGACAATCCAAGATCACTGACAACCCATTATCGTGGTCAGTATATTCTGTATCACACACAGACACACACACACAGGCATAATCTCCACTAGCCACACACACTCTGTAACTCCGAAACTTTCATACAGGTCAAAAATCCCACCTAAAAAAAATCCTCAACTTTTAGCAACATATCCAAGCACAAGTCCAATGTGTGGTCCAATTGGACAGGCAGAATTCTGACATTATTTTTAAAGCACTTTTGATCACACTCAAGTCAGATGTAAATAATTGATGTGTGAAGCTGAATTTGATGCAACAAAAACTGAGCGTAACATCTTTAATGTTTCCTCAAATGCTGAAACACAGGAATGGATGTGACAACAGTCATGGTTTACTGAGCACAGCTCACCAGAGCATGATGATGACACAGTGCAAACACCACTGAACGCAAGAAATGAAAGGCATAATCACACCCTCTCATCCACATGACCTTTTTTTCATCACCCATCCTTACAACATAGTATAGTCCTCCTCTTTTCTGACATTTACACTAATGATCCCCAAGGTTTTTTTTTTTTTTGCAAAGACAGTGAAATGTTACAGTGAAGTGATATCTTCTAAATCAAATACGGTTAATTTATTAACCAATCTTAATGTGCTGAGTTACATACAGTAGGTTTAATTTCTTTTATTTTACTCTAATTGCTTAAGAGAATTATTTGGAGATAGTGTGACTTTCTCCCATATCAGAGGACTGGCCAGAAACCACATATTTCTTCCCCTTTTTTCTGATGTTCATAAAATACAAGAAAGATAACTTTGCACCCCTGTGCCCTGTTAATAACTTCCATCAACAATTGAGAAGGTAAAGATTTATCTCTCACATTCCTGTCAGAGGTGTTTGACACATACTGTAAAGGTTCACAGTTTGCAAGTGTAGCACTCTGACTCTGGCCTTTGTGATGCTCCATACGGGTCAGTCAGTTCTTGGCGTATTCTCTTTCCACATCAATGCTGACATTTCTGAGAAAAAAATGGTTTTGAAAGATTTCAAGTCAAAGTTGATGGCAATTCACTTGCATGTCATTCAGTGAAGATGCACAGACTACTAAATGACAGAGCTTTTCTTTCCTGCATGCCATATCTAACATAGGATCAGACTAGTTGTGCGAGACATTGACGTTTTTGTACATGTACATATATATATACATATATATACACCTTTTTTCCCTGTCCAACAACACTCATGTTGGTTGCCTCCTCTACCATTTCCAGGCTGTCGAGAGAACTGGGAAAAGGTAGATAAAACTCAGAAGGGTGGATAAAATTGCACAAGCAGCTAAGTTAAAGAGATGGGGCCATCCGGAGTTCATTCCTCCTGGCCTTTGTGTGTAATGTAAACTGTAGACCGCACACTTCATCATCTGACTAAAGGGCTACATAAATTATCCATTAAGTTAGTTTAGTCAATGTGTGAGATTGGGGTTGAATGGGTCATTAAAATCACAGGGTCAAGCTGATTGTTGCCTTGGTATTGATGTGCAACTGTAGGCCTAATCACAGGATCCAGATGAGTGTTGCCTCAATGTAGATATATCTCCTAGGGAGGGATCTGAAATCGTAGCAGACAGATGATAGCACAGCCCTTTGTTTAAGGTAGGTTGGGCGTAGATGACCTCCTTTACTTTTCTCTAATACCATCTGTCCTTCTTGCATAAGATGTGTGCTTTAAATCCTTGTCTTCAAAGGAGTGCCTTTTCACTTTTTCACTGTTAAAGGCTGACTTGATGTTATACATGCCATATGTTTTTGGAGTGGTCGTTTGGTTTCTCTAATCTGGGCATTCCTCTTTGCATTGTACGACATAGACCACATTGTTGAGGTTAGCCTAGGAGTTTTGTCCTTGGGGTGAACCAGCCTCTGCCTCATCAAACACTGCTCATAATGTCTACTGTATGTCCCACAGTCTTGGGGTCAGCTTTTTCTCAGATTTTTGCCTGATATGAATTGAAGGCAGGAAGAGACTTGCTGCGTTTTTGACCTTTCTGGCACGCTATAGTGCATTCTGAGGCTGGCATTGTAGGTGACCACCTAGATTGCCAGCCCATGTCTGTTAACACCTGTTAACTGTCTAACATACAGTGTGGTCAATAGAGAGTATAGTGTTGTTATGTGTTTTTGCATTATTACATTCATTTTTACTTTGTTAAAAATGAATTCTAGTTTGTGCTTTAAAAATGTATTTGCATGTACTTTGAGGGCATAAACCTTTTTAATTAAGTTGGTTTGCGTCATAAAGGGGTCTTGATCAGAAGATTATGGGAAGTGTGCCAACCAGTGAACAAACAAAAAGATATGCACACTGCTTTAGAGAGACTCAACTTTTAATAAATGTGCAACGTTTCGATCTATTGATCTTTTTCAAGCATCAGACAAGTGGAAAAGCACTGCCAGTATAAAAGTACAAAAAGGCCTACACAGTTGACTGAGGAGTGTAATTGGCAATCAAACCTATTAGGCAATCAGGTAATCCTGTTGAGGGCAGGGCACCACGCCTACAAAGGTGGAGCCGAAAATTCATGGAGGCCCACCTTCCAAACATTGATGCATTACATAGACATACAAGGTCATATGGTCAAAACACAACAACAAATATTTTTACAAAAATAGAAAAAGAGAAGAAAAAACATTTTACAAAAAAGGTTTTAAATCAAAATCGAGATTAAGGCCCTTAGGTGATGTTGCAGGATTTTAGCGCAATTTCATTTTTATCGCAAATCGTAGGCATCTCCCCTTGATCGTCTAGATTTCTGCCCAATGAATACAGTATGAAAAAATCCAGTCTCAAACGACAATACAGGGGCTGTAAAAACTCAAACCTGAGTGGTGTATTCAAACCAACGCTAGCGCTAGGGGGATGTGCACTTAAACATAACAAAAAACGACAAACGAATCGGCAACAAGATGGGGTGGGAGTGAATGTGCGTCCTCTACCAATTTTAATGTTGATTGTTTGGCCGTGGTTTGTTGTGTTTGGGTTTGTTTGAGTGTTCGTTTATGTATTACAGCCCCTGTATTGATGTCCGAGACCGGGGTTTTTCATAGTATTCAGGGGCAGAAAGCTAGCCGATCAAGGTGAGATGCCTACGATTTGAGATAAAAATAAAATCTCGCTAAAATCCTGCAACATCTCAAAGAGCACCTTTAATGTTTTTAGGAAAGCTAGACTCTGCATTTGCTTTATGGTTCGCTTACATTGTCAAGTGTTTTCTTTGACTACAGTTTATAGGCCTACAGACAGAGAGAAAATAAAAAAAATATTTAAATGAATAAATAAATAAAAAAACGTGGCCAATTATTGAACTAATTAAAAATAACATGCTGTTGCTTTTGGAAAATAAAAGTATTTCCATCGATCACATAATCTGAGTTTATTTTGTGGAACTATGATAACATCAGCAATCAGTCTCCCACTGTGCATGACCTTGTTTGTCATGGTTATGAGTGCAGTAGTTCTAACAAATGATATTAAAACTCTGCTGTGTAAAAGGTGCAATCAATAAGTCTCAAAGTACAACTTAATGTCCATTCAGAACAGAATTAAGAAAACTTTAACCATAACAACGCAGTGTCCATGCACACCAATCAGCGATAGCAACAGTCTCTCTTGTGAAAGAATTGTCTAATTGACTGACAGCTGTTTATTGTTCTCAAATAGTCTCGAAAGTCAGTTTTAGTTTTGTTTTGATCAACCACGGATTAGGGCAAGTGCTTTTAACTGTGCAGCAGCATCAGGAGCTGTGGGGAGAGCCTCCGTTCACCTCATAATAGGCCATTAAACCATTGTGACTATGAATGGGTAAAAATGACCTAAAACAAAACTGTGACTTTATAGCACAGATTCTAGAGCACTACTCTCTAGAATCTTTGCTTTATAGTCATGTTGGGCAACACCACACAACTCCTGTGTTTGTTTGGTACAACACCATCTGTGGTGTAGCTCTCCAGTTTTACTGAAGTGTTTAGAGCAATAATTGTGACTTAACTAGAATTTTCTGAAGAAAATTCATCATGCATCAGCATGAATTTTATTTTAAAAAGTGTTTTGTGTAAACAAACTTAACATGACAACACTTTTGGGGCAAAGGCATATGTCATTGAGAACTAAGCTTTAGGGTCTGGACTAGTGTCCTATCTTTTTCACATGAAAATGAATTGCCTTTCTCTGTGTGCCATTCTCTTAGTCTGAACTGTTCAAGTTAAGTTGTGACAAACATCTTGAAGAAACTCCCAAATCAAATCATTGGTTGACACCTTCCCTCCTCAGACTTCGAGAAAACAAGCTACATCATACATAATGTATGTCCATGAGCATTTCTGCTCCAGTGTCTGCATCCACTCAAAATAAATAGTTGGTATCATGGCATAGTCTATTTATTCATTGCTTGTTTGTTTAAGTACAACATTATGTGATGAAGGAAAGACTCACAGCATAGGAGCCAATTAAAGGCGAAATCCTACAGCATGTGATTCCATGGCTCTGCTGTTTGAAGTAAAACAGCAAAAAACGACAACTAATGTGATGTGGCAATGGAAAATAAAACTGTGAATTTCGCCACCCTACTGAATTAGTGTTAGCTGACAGTTCACAGGTCTATATTAAAGGTATCATAGAACATGTTTTTTGACCATCAGAAACTGTTCTTTGAGGCTCAATAATAGCATATGCAAATTTGTGACCCAGGAGCACTGCTAGTGCGTCGTTTACAGGCTCATTTACAAGGCTTAGAGCAAAAATATTCATATTTCACGCCCCAACAGGTTATTGGACCAGAGACGTTTCAAACTTATCTTTGGTTGGACCATGCAAATGTAGGAGGTGTATCTTAGTGAAGTTACGTGTCTTTGCACCTATTTTCAGATTGGCCTGTTTTAGCGCAGTGAAAATTAGTTTGAAATTTGCCAAAGGTTGTTGGAGACGGTGTTTTGGTATGGTCCATTGAATACTTTAAGCTACCTAAATTCAACAATAACAAGGTAAATGTGGTTTGACATTCTATAATCCCTTAAAATTTAAATTTCTCATTTTTTTCCTACTGACAGCACTCTATGACATCAAGCAATTCAGGCTATGGTTGATTCACACTGGATTTCTATATTAAGGGTTCCTACGGGTCCTTGAAATCCTTGAAAGTTCGTGATTTTGAAAAAAATAAGTTCAAGGCCCTGGAAAGTTTTTGAAAATGGGCATAAAAAGACACTGTCCTTGAATATTTGGTTTGGCAGTTTTGCAGCCATTTTACATGTGTCATTATTTTGCCACCACCAGTTGTGTGGTGTAGCCTACTTTCTACCACAGCCTAATGTCCATTAAGAGATCAAGATAAAAGTTAGACTAAACTGAGTGCAAAAACAAGTGACATTAAATAATGCATGCTCAATACTGAAGACCTTTAGTCTTCTTCAGATAAAAGTGAACTATCTATAAGAATGCAGGAGCCATCTACTTTTTTCATAAAATTTGGAGGTAATCCCCCAGTTTCATATATATATATATCAAACTACAACCTAAAAGATGAAAATAATATAGCTTGTGTTCAGTAAACTGAGCTGAGCAATGTGTAAAGTAATGGGCTCACACCAATGTGTATGATACTTGGCTAAGATATACCCAACGCCACTCCCGCAAGATCTGTTTGTCAATGCATGGATGGACACATTTCTGCACTACCTCCTACACAAGCTTATTTACTGCCAGTATATCAAAAAATATATTTGTTTGACTACTTGGGTGCTCTGAAGCCATCTTGCTAGTATAGCCTACCTCTTTTAAGTAAGCTGTAACCTTTTTAAATGCACTTGAATGCAGGAAAGGACATCTGCTTTGCTCAAAATTTTCTGGGGAGGGGCAGATCACAGACCCCACCATGCAAAAATTTCTCCCAGAAAGACTCAGAGAAAGGAATGAGTTTAAAAGTTTAATAATTTACAAAATTACAAAGGTAGACAAGAATAAAGTCTTTGCCGTAGGCCCCGTCCATGGTCCGGGATATTGAACATCTTGGCCCAGCAGATCCTGCCTTGCTATGGATGGCCCCCCCCCGGACAAGAGGACGAGGACCCAACTGGCGGTGGTGGGGCGGGAGGTGGAAATTTCTGCGACCGGCGCCTAGAGCCGCAAGAGTGGTAATGTTAGAACGGCCTATATAGGAAGGAAGAACATTTCCTTGGGCGAGCAATCTGTGACGCGACATCTATGAGTCTTCCTGGTAGAACTTACGCTGGCGCTTTCATTTCTGTGAAATGATATAGAACTAAATGCATGACAAAGCATGTATTGTGGATATGAATGTAAGCTATAAAAATTATTATAATTGTTAATTGATAACATATTCAGCGGTAGCCTGGGCCCGCCCATACTTCCTGTGACACTACATTCAATTTCGCAAGCAAAGTCAGTCTGTCCATGCTGCCATGATAGAGCATTTTTGTTCCCAAAAAAGTGTGAACCAATGAGAAATGAGCTTTCCCCCCCAGCGCCAGTGAGGCATCTGATAGATGCAAGTTAAGCCCGCCTCTCAGAAGGCGGGTACTACGGTAGCTTGGCCAGACTAGAGTGGGAGTGGGAGTTAGTGGGAGAGTGGCGACAACTCCATTCACTGCAATGGTAACGGTGTTTGACAGCAATGGCGGCGTATGGAGCTCCTCAAAAGTTCCAGGAAGTAAGTATAAGCTAAGCGACACTCAATGTAATTCAATGGAGCACATTAATGGAGCTACATTTTTTCCAAGATATGATGTTAAACAGTCATTTCCATGCCAGTTGTATATCGAAATCAAATTGTCACGAGTAGTTTTGTTGACGGATTGTCACCGTCTACTCTAGACTAATAGATTTAGTGAATATAAACTTATAAAAGCTTCAGCCAACACACATGGATAATGATGATAGAATTGGTTATACATATTTTATACATCAATTGGTTGACAAGTAAAATGCAGTTTACAGAAGAAGGCTAGATAAATAAGTTAACAGAACCTTTATTTGCCATGGATTTGAATCTAAATATTATTTATTGACCATTTTCCTGTAAGAATAGTTGTTACATTGAGAGCTCAGTCACTTAAAGCAACACCAAAGAGTTTTTAAAACCTTAAAATAATTTTTTCAAAATCGTTTTGGTGGTCCATCAACTCATAACAGTATGAACGTTACCTTCTGCATCTGCTCTGGGGCCCTCTATCGGCTGTAATAGCACTAAACAAGTTCGCCCAGTCGGGTCCAGGTTCTGTAGTCCAAGTAAAAACTACAGTCGATTGGTTTTGCGGCCAGCCATAGGCGGGGAAAGCTCTGGTTGGAGTTGAGCCTACGTTGCTACTGGACTTGTAAGTGATAATGGTATATCCGACAATATTTATCATTGATTGTTTTATCTATCAATTAGCCTGTGAGAGCTACAAACAGTGGATGAATTTTAAAGTGTTTGTGTTAGCTAAGGCGCTAACGTGGGTATTGCTAGGTACGTTTCCTATATAAGTTGTTTATAGCTTTAGCGCTTTTGAAAGCATGCCATCATCCGTAAGTTGTGAACAGATTTATATGTGAGGCGGATATTTGATTGTGAAAGTCATGGATTTGGAAATGAAATGAAAATTGGGGACACATCCATGTTACGGTTGTAAGTGTAACGTTACCCAACACGGCAAGTAGCGTGAACACCAAGTAAGCCAACACGTTCACAGCCACCGCAGCTGCCGGTGTCCAGGCAGCGACACAGTCTGATGGGTTAGAAGCTATCTATTTGGCTTTCAAAACTACAGTTTTGCAGTCTGTTTAGCAAATCTTCATTTTTTTCCGTTGTGGTTAGGGGGGATTATCACTCGAGACAATACAGGCAACTAAATACTAAAATGTTTGACGTGTTTTTTTTTTTTTTTGAACATCCTAGTGTAAACATATCTCTTGCTATTACGCTAGATCCTTTGACAACATGCACAGCAAGCGATGTCATATGTATATATATATATATTTTTCTGTTTCAAAAGTCTAAATAAATCGTACTTTTACAACAATGTACATACCTTGTCTGTAGACATGATTTCTAAAGCCGATGCTGATAAACAAATTGTGGTGACTGTATATACGTAGGCAAAAGTCAGTGGCATGCAAAATTATTTACGACAGCAGTAATTCCGGTTTTAACCTGTAGATGGTGCGATTACGAAACTCTTTAGTGTTGCTTTAAAGGTCTCCTTCCAAAATAAACCATGTAAGACTTGATGTTTTTACATTACCATAGCCCAAGTTGTACTTCTATGCTCAACTTCAAAATGCTTTCCTACATCTGTAGTCTGCATTCGCCTGTGATAGAAAACTGCCGGGAAAAACGAGCGAATTCTAAAAGCCGTACAAATGTACGTCAATTTGAACATTAGCTTTGCAGTTAACCCGCCCTCAAAAAAACGTTAGGCTGCCTGCAGACAGACCCACTAGAGGGAGCGTCACAGTGTTGTTAGCCAATCAGAGGTGATACATTTGCATATCATTAATATTCATAAGAATCCTCTCGAGCTATCCCTGCTCTCGTTTTCACCTAACTAAAATAGCTTGAAACAAGACAACCACAGCATATTTTTTGTCGAAATCAACTCTCATTACATTATTTTAGACAAGAGACCACCACAAAATTAATGAAAATACGATGGAATGAGACCTTTAACAAAACACTGTTTCATCACCTGTTGGTTTTATTGACTTTATATACAGTCAATGGTTGGTATGAGTGTTAAGTCTGTAAGATAAAGTAAAAAAAACGGGCAATATTACGATCTACATTGCTGTTGATGACTCTACATATTTAGTAAACTTAACATGGTTCAAATTAATTAACACAACTGTACAAATGTGGCGAAGCAAAGCATTCGTTGATCATATTTGTCGTAGATTTTCTATTGATTTGAATTGCCCTCCAAGCACTAAGTGGAACTTTTTGAGGGCTACATGGACCACGTGACAATAAGCGCTCGGTCTTCCAGTGGCACCACTCTCCCACTAAAGGCATCTAGGCCAGACTAAGCTTCTGTGAGCTTATAGTCGTGGAAGCCAGGCTAATTTAGCAGTAGCAGTAGGTAATGCCGCCATGTGTGGTCATTGAATTTAACAAAATTGGTCCTTGAAAAGAGCTTGAATTTGATGTTAACCAAGGTGTGGGAACCCTGTATATCACACACAAGCACACGGTGCATTAAGTCATTGTGTTCAGGGCAACTGGATTTCTTTTTGAGCTTGAAAACATTTCACTTTCCATTCAGAACCCTTCAACATTTAACTAGATTATGTGATCTGGGACCCATTCAAAACCCAAATCACACATATATGCCATTATGTTAATGAGTTATTCATGTGATCCTTGATCCTTTGAGCCTCACACATGGACTATGCTAATTATGTTAATGTTATGATCTCTCCAGTCCACAGTTCAAATGTACTGTACATCAGCCAGTCTACTCTACAAATGCAGACATTTGCAGACATTACCACCAACATTTCTTGAAAATATTTATTGAAAAGATACAACATCCTGGAACAAAGATATATGCATTATATATCTGCAAAATAAGGTAGGGTTGAGGGGGAGGCCTTAAATAGCTGTTTTTTTCAAACGGACATGAAAGCCCAGGGTCTTCGCTTTCATTTGAAACCAATTTTATGTTTCTAGGTAAAGGGGTTTTGAAGTTATAAACTTTTGAATGTCAGTAGGCCCTCTTGTTTACAAAAAGTCTCTATGGGAATTTACATAGGGGTCCCAATCAAAACGCATAAACGTATTTTTCAAAAATCATATTTTTGGTCTTTTGTCTTCAAATGTTTTGTGTAACAAGCTCAGAGATGGAGTTAGGACTTAGATTTTTTGATTTGGGGGTATCATATGGATGGTACCATCATATCTTAGTTAGTTCATAGACATTTGAAAGGAGCAGAAAAAAAAACTTAGTTCCAACCTCTATAACTCTGTGTCCATATGTCACAGAAACATACATATTCTTCTAGAAAAAAAACTTGAGGGTGTCACCTTTCCAATGGTATGAGGCACATCCCTGAGTCTAAAACTATGTAGGAACTGTCAAGCTTTCAATTTGGGTATGCCGTTTTTTTTTTAAAAAAAAGGAAAAATAGGGTTGTGCCTCAAGAGGTTAATTGCTGCAGCGTCATCTGGGCCGCATGTGGACCAGATCTGGGCTGCATGTGGCCAGCGGGCCGGCAGTTGAATAGGCTTTAGATAAGGATTACGCCATTTGGAGCTTTGACATGTAATGAAGGTCATCATCTCCACTATATACTGTATGTAAAGTATACCGAACAATAAAATATATGGTATATGGATATTTTTTGTAGAAATTAAGTTTCGTCATTTGCTTTTAACATTAGCAGTCAGGAATAAATCTTCAAGAGTGTGAGGAGGCACAATACATGGCCATGTAATACCCATTGACACAGCAATGCTTTTGGCATGTTTGACAAGCACTGTACTGGAGAATAACTGTCTATATGTGCCTAAGTGGAATAAATTTCAATTTATTGTACAATATCACCTTTACCATGGACTCAAACATTGACTTAAATCAATAAACCATAGCTATAAAAATAACAATATTGTATTGCTGTAAAAATAATAATAAAACAAACAAACAAATAGAACATAAGGTAAAACATAACTTAGCATTGACCAAGTCAGTTTGGATTTTCAAACAATGAGCCTGGGTTATTTGAATGATGGAATGCCATGAACGCAAAAAGGTTGCATCTTCTGATTATTAAGTGTGTCAGAGGGAAATGAGATCATAACTCTCTGATCGACATATGTTGTGGAGAAAGAAGCTGAGAGAGGAAACAGATGCAGATGTGTTAGCATACCGGAATTAACACATAATACTTATTCTGGTAAATGTCTACATTTAGCGAGTGGACAGAAAGACATTTTAATTTCCCAATTAAAATCTAAATGGTGGTGCTCTGTGAGCAGCTGAACATTGTCGCCCGACCTGAGTGTTAAACCTGAATCAAAACAAGTGTGGCATTATTGTCTGTCTGGGGAAGAGTAAAAAAAATTGAACTTTCCAGTGCTGAAATCAAAAGGAAAATCCCCTTATTTCATTCTTAAACATCACATGGTTAGCTGGTGAGACACTGTACTGGGGGGTGCTGCCTACCACTAGGTAGCTGATTGAGGAAAGCACAGGCTTTGTGTGATTATTACGTCAATGCAGTGGTGTAGCGTAGTTGTGCAAGGCGAGAAACATAAATCCACTTCCCATAGGGCCTACCTCTACAGCCCAAGGCCCAAAAACAAAAAAGGACACACAATCACTATTGTGACAACTAGCATCTCAACACACATACCGACCGACCACAGAGAGAAAGAAGAGCGCACACCGATCATTATTACGATGGACAGCGACTATTTGCATAACCTGCACACAGCCTATGATCAAAAACAGAACGCATACAAATCCATTCATCCTCCATCTTCCATTACAGAATTACTCTCATGAAAAACAGCCTGGAAACATGATGGTTCTAGAGTTTTGAAAAGTTTTCACCAAAAATTGAGAGAAGTGTCAATGACCTAATATCAAAATAACAAAAAAAAAACGGACATTCTAATTGAAATGTCAAAAAGAATCCCCAGCTGACGAACAGTCTCCTGGACTATATCGAAATAATGACGGCCTCTCACGATTTCCACACCACGTTCCTTTGCAGGCAGCACAACAATGGCCTCATCAAAGAGCAAACAGACAAATACATATTGGCACAGGGGCCATTTAACCACAACCTGATAAGCCGATCAGTTGCCGTAAAAAAAACCTTGCACTCACCCGTCAGAGGTGAACTTTGCATGCTTTCTGCTCAGCAAACTCGTTCACTATTGTGGTGATAGCATGGTGGTGTGGTGGTAGCATTACCATCCAAGTCTGAGTGCTGGATGATGTCAATCACTGGATCTGAACTTAACAATAGGGTTACCACTTTTAATACAAAAAAATAAGGGACGCATACTGCAGCGAGGGCCACATCCCTGGGGGGCCAAGACCACTGTGATCACAGGACCAATGGCATGCCGGTGGTGGTAAATCACAACTTAAAATAGGTTTTCAGGAAGATATGAACATTAATATTTACATTGGACATTAAAATAAAATGTCTTTTATTGAAATGCAGTCAATCTTTCTCTTACACAACTCAACAGACATCTCTAATGATAATCGTAGTTGAACACAAAAATCACATTCAGCATAGCCCAGGCATACAATACGGTGTGCCTTCAAAAAATATATGAAAGTGCATTGATTTGCACATAAATCAAGTGTGCATTAACACGCATATATCATTGCTGACAATAATTAACATAGGCCAAAATAGGTCAAACAAAGTGTGACAGACTTACAGTAACCACAAAAACAGGCTTTGGATGACCTTGTGATATGTCAATAATTGAAAAACGTATTAAATTTACAGAATCACAACTTATTAAGTTAAATATTTTATATTCAGAAATTCAATTACAAAAACATAGAAAGTGCAGAAAACTGCAAAGGAACCTTTCTTGAACACCAGTAGACCAGAACTATCAGGTCTACTTTCTTTTGTAAGTGTACTTCTTTTCACTCCGTGCAGCACTGAGTAGCTGTTTGTCTTTTAAACAGCTAGAGTAAAACTCTGAACAGGACTGTTTAAAGGTGATCGAGAGCTTAGTCCTAATGAGCTCCACAGAGCACCTATTCCTGCTGTCACTCCATTTATTGGTCATTATGGAAAAGATTCTTTCCACATATCCAGTTGAAGCTGGGATGCTCAAGATGTGGCTAATTATGTACAGCATGTTAGGCAGGTCAGCCATTTGAAAGAGAGCCACCCACTTGGCAGCCACATCTTTGGACTTCCATTCATCCTCTGCATTATCTCTGAGCCTCTTCAGAATGGGATTTGCTGTGCTGCATTCATCATAGAGGTCATCCATATTCACATTTTGGACAAGGTTGAGCTTTCTAGTGATCCTCTCAGTGTCACTGTAGGAAAATATGCCATGTTGCAGAGAGAGAGAGAGAGGTTGCAGGAAGAACAGCCAGTTGTCCACAGAAAAGTCAAACCATTTCTCAAGGTATGAGATTGCTGTGTTGAAAAATGCTGTTAAATCTTCCCTTGTCCTGTCTGCTTTATGTGGGAGAATATTTTGCAGCTTTACTTTTGTTAAACCCTCTATGTGTAAGTTTTATTTTTTGCGTATGAGAATTTCTCCCATCTATTGGCGAAGTGGTATACTGCACACGTTTGAATAAAATGCATTAGCCCTTCCCTTCCCACGGTCCTCATTTCCAATGGTACTCATTTTGAAAATGGCGGCGCAAAATTGATATTCTCATTTGGTACCCAGCCACATCTATATATAAATGGAAATTACCAAGTTTACGGGAACACTACAATTTATTCATGGAGGTAATTACCATTGTTTTACATTATATTTTTAAAATAAAAATTTTATTTTTAATAAAAGACGAAGATAAATTGAAGATAAATCCTACACATAGTGGCTTTAAGTAGCCATAAAATTGGTCATCTCTTCTCTGTGTGAGTTTTTGCTTGAAGGTAGACATTAATGCAATATATCTCAACACAGGTAGTTGGACCACTTTCCAGCTTCTTGACCACTTCCTCAAATAGGGATAGGATGTCATTGGAGAACAGGAGATAAACTTCCACATCATCCGGATCTTCCTCAGTTGAGGCTTCACTGAGCTTTAACAGAGATATCTGTCTGGACACTCTTCTCCAAGGCTGATGAAATAAGACCTGAGAGCAGTCCAGGTTTGCAAAAGACGGGAGATGGCTGGATTGAGAGACAGCCACCTTGTTGAAACATGTCGTAGAATCTCATGGAACTGCACATCAGCAAACTGGCAGAAGTCTTTAAGGGATTCCCTTTGTTTGGCAGATGTGGAAAAGTGGCCATAGACCTTCAGCACAACATTTTCCACATCTACAGTGAGCTGGTCGAGAGCATCCTTCACCATGTTGTGCACAATATGGGCATGGCAGTTTCCTTGCAGCAGATCTTTTTGCTTTCTCTTTAGGTAAGTGAAGACAGAGTTGTGGATTCCATAGTTTACATTAGTATTGTCTGCACTATATGCAGTAACCTGACCTAATGATAAGCCAAATTTGTCAAGGGATTGTTCTATAAACCGTATAATACCAGCAGCAGACTCATCTGCATTTTCTCCAAAATCAAGCATTTTGTTACAAATCCCTGTTTCTGGCCTGAAGTATTGTACTGCAAGGGGAAACACCTTCCTGTTCTCTTTATTTGAGGCATCTGTCTGTATGGAGAATGGGAGGGGTTTGTCTGACTTTAAGACATCTACAACATCAGCCACTGCTTTTGGACCAAGGACGTCTTTGGCCATTGCTTCAGCCTTTGTTCTCCCGAGAGACATTTTCTTTACCATTGAGTACCATTGAGTCATGCAGAATTGTTTGGTTGAGCTTGTGTCCACAGTCAGCACTGATATAGCTAATGTTGTGTTTAATAGTGTGGTACACCTGTGTCAACTCCGCTGCTGTAACATATAGCAGAGGAAAAAAATACTAATGAACCTAATGTTAAATGGTGGTATTGATAACAGATTTTGGCTAAAATATTTGTCATTATTTGCAGTAACACCTATCAAACATGGAAACAGCACATACATAAAGCTACAAAGTAAAGTTTTTATTTAGCCTATTTATAATTTTAAAATATGGAAAGTTGCAATTTACTCATTTATTTACTTTACAGTGGTATTATGTTTATTAATGTAGGCTAATAAATGTTATGTTTATTGCTTGTGTCTGACTCAATCTTAACCCTCAACCTTTTTTACAAATTACAATTTGTGACCCAGTGTGTGAAAAGCAGGGCAAACAGTAAATTACAGAGCGCTACATGAATCATTCAGCACAACATTGATAACATTTGTTATCTCGGTTATTTACAAATACGTTGATGAACCTAAGATCCAAACATTAATGTTAGGATGGTTTCAACTTTAAAACTAATTCAGCTGAAGGACACTCATCAGCTGACAGAAACTCACAATTGGGCAATTAGCAGGTAAGCAGAAACTCTGGACTGAGAATCACCAGCTCCTCCCACTGTTAGGCCTTTTCTTTGTCTGGTCTCTTGGTGGGTGGTCTCAGCGGGTGCAATTAGCAACTGACTTGCATATCCATAGTGATCTTCCCTGGAGCGGCAGCGGAAGCGCCAGCACTTGTGTTCAGCCCTTCTCTTGTGAAGACATTCGAAGGTTAAGACATACGTGTCAACCTGTGCGTGTGAAGACATTCGAAGGTAAAGACCTACGTGTCAACCTGTGCATGTCTACCGAGCAGGGGCTCTGAGCATAGCAAAAAAAAAAAAATCCATCCAATCGGTCAGCATGTGTCTCTACCCAATCCCTACATGGTCCGGATCTCGCAGGAGATATCGCTTTGTCAGAAGACGTCGCAATCAAGGTGACCTCCGGTTGCTAAAGCAAGCCTCTGAGAATCGCTCTGCACTCTCAATAGGACTCTGGAATTGTCAGTCGGCCGTCAACAAAGCGGACTTCATCTCTGCCTATGCTAAACACTTAGACGTCCTGGCCCTCACCGAAACATGGATCAAACCTGGAAACAATGCATCCCCAGCGGCACTTTCTGTCAATTACACTTTCTCCCACACCTCTCGTCCAGCCGGACGGGGCGGTGGGACTGGCCTGCTCATCTCCAACAACTGGGAATACAACCAACTGATACCCGCAGCTACATACAACTCCTTTGAATACCATGCCACACTGGTGACAGCATCTGTCAAAATCTACCTGGTTGTCATGTATTGCCCTCCTGGCCAACTAGGAGACTTCTTAGACGAGTTTGATACACTGCTCTCATCCATTCCTGAGCACGACAGCCCCTTGCTTGTCCTTGGCGATATGAATCTACATCTGGACAACCCAAGCTCTTCTGACTTCCTCTCACTCATCCATTCCTTTGATCTACAGCTGGTTCATAGTCCTCCAACTCACAAAGCAGGCAAGGTACTGGATCTTGTACTTGTCCGCAACTGCTCTACGGAATCCCTGACTATAACACCTCTGCACATCTCGGACCACTACTTCATTCAGTTCAGCTTAAGCCTCCCTGTAGTATCTCGGACCGTCCCTCCTCTGGTATCGTTCCGCCGCAATCTCCGCAATCTCTCTCCCTCTCACTTTGCTTCTCTTGCTGCCTCTGCTCTTCCACGAGCATGTACATTCTCCTCACTTGAGGTAAATGATGCCACTGAGTCTCTGTGCTCTACCCTGAGGATGTGTCTTGACAGGCTATGTCCCCTATCCACCAAACCGGCTCGGCCCTCCCAACCGCATCCTTGGCTTGATGATTCCATCCGTCGACAGCGTACAAACCTCAGAGCTGCTGAAAGGCAATGGCGCAAATCAAGAAATCTTTCTGACTTAAACAGGTTCCAGGCACTGCTCTCTTCCTTCTCATCTGATGTCACTGCTGCAAAGAAGGCTTTCTATAATGACAAAATTCAAAACGCCACGGAAACCAGAAGACTATTCTCAACCTTCAAAACTTTACTCAACCCCCCACCACCACCTCCTGCTACCAATCTGACAGCTGATTCTTTTGCTTCTTTCTTTAACGACAAAGTAGCTGCCATCAGTAGGCAGTTCTCTGAACCAACTGCAAAGGCTACAACTGCACCATATACTAGCGGCAGCACCTCCGATTGCAATAGTCCTGCCGCGACATTTGTTTCATTCAAACCCCTCACCGAAATGGATGTGTCTAAACTTCTCACTTGCAGCCGTCCTACAACGTGCCCTCTGGACCCGATTCCAACCAACCTCTTGCAATCCATAGCTCCAACTATCACACCAGCTATCACACATGTGATTAACGCTTCACTATCAACAGGAATCTTCCCTTCTGCATTCAAGCATGCTCAGGTAACACCTCTACTCAAAAAACCCTCTCATGCTCCCGACAAGGTGGGAAACTACAGGCTGGTCTCTCTCCTTCCGTTCCTTGCTAAAACTATTGAAAAAGTGGTATTCAAACAGGTTACTGAATTCTTGAGCCAACAGAATCTACCCCTCTACCCATCTTCCCTCACGGGTAGCCAGGAACCTAGGTGTTATGATTGACAACCAGCTAACCTTCAATGACCATGTTGCTTCTGTTGCCCGGGCCTGCCGCTTCGCACTATTCAATATCAAAAAGATCAGACCATACCTAACTCAAGAGGCCTCCCAATTGCTGGTTCAAACTATGGTCCTCTCATGCCTTGACTACTGCAATGCCCTCCTGGCAGGACTTCCTGCCTGTGCCGTCAAGCCACTTCAGATGATCCAAAATGCTGCGGCGCGTCTCATCTTCAATCAGCCGAAGAGGACGCATGTCACCCCTCTGCTAATCGAGCTCCACTGGTTGCCTCTGGCGGCTCGCATCAAATTCAAATCACTGATGCTGACTTACAAAGTGCTAAGAGGATCTGCCCCTTTTTATCTAAGCGCTCTCATAAAGGCTCAGGCTACCCCCCGACAACTCCGGTCCTCCAATGACTGTCGACTGGCAGTCCCGGCACCTCGCCCAAGGCAATCCAGACTCTTCTCATGTGTCGTCCCACGCTGGTGGAATGACCTACCAAAAACAATCAGAACAGGGCCATCTCTGGAGGCCTTCAAAAAGCTCTTAAAGACCCAGCTATTCAGAGAACATCTTCTATCCTAGCACTAAAATGAACTGAAGCACTATCCCCTAGCACTATGCTCCTTAAGGTTTCTGCTATGTAGCTTGATTGTTATCCTCGTTTTTGTAAGTCGCTTTGGATAAAAGCGTCTGCTAAATGCATAAATGTAAATGTAACTAGAGCCCTTTGGACAACAGCTAACCATTATGTACAACTGATAAAAGTACAAAAACTAGCATAACTATGCTATAACCAGTCAATGAACTCCCATGTAAACAAAGTGACACGATTAAGCTAACGTTAGTGTGACGTTTTCTTATTTTAAGCTAACGTTACGCTAGACATGTTAAAGATAATACATTGTTGACTTAGGACCTTAGAACAGACGTACACATCCTTGTTGATTTTCTCCACATTTCTCATTGGTTCGGGGGCGTGGTTTAGCCATAGGTCAATTAGTATAACTGTAGTGTTGTGGCTATGTTAGCTGGCTAGCCATTGGTTAATGTGCTGGGCTTTTATCATAGACCACTAACGTTAGCTTCAGTGACGCTAATTTAAGGCCACACCAATAAAATTAATTGGTTCTTGGATTTTTTCAGGAAAAATATGGAGCGAGCGAGCAAAATAAAAATTAAAAAATGTTCTGAAGGTAAATTAGCACATTCACAGTTAATGTTCATTAAAGACATTTACTCATGTGTGTAGGAAAAACTAAATGTGGCCTAATTTACAAACTTAACTTCCACACCTCACAGCACACTTTTTGTCATGCAGGTTTTAGGAAATGTACGAAAATTCATAATTGTGTCATTCTGTGTTATTTAAAGGTTTGACGGTTTGTCATTTATTTAAGAGTTTGTGAATCTAAGCACCAAGCAAGCTGGCTGTGGAATTGAGGTATGACATATAATGTAGACTACGTCTAGGCTGCTGTAGTCTTCAAACTCATTTTGTCACAGTTCATTACAGGGCATTAGAACGTCAAAATCGCATTGATTCACCAGATAGCAATTAGATAGTGACTAAAACTCCATGATCGGCGCAACGGAAATGAATATTCACGTGAATCTAGAAAAGAGACGATTTTTTAAACAGAAGCGTGTGTGCACGCTGATTGATTATTGATTGATTTTGATGGCAAAACACTTTTCGCCTCCACAGAGTTGCACAAGCAGACTGCTGTCGCCACCGTGAGTACAACTCGGCAAAGTTCTCATCCTCTTCATTTCAAGGCTCTCATCCTCATCCATTTCAAGGCTCTTGTCAAATGTTTTTCTCTTCTGATCAAATATTCTAATAATTGCAAACACTGGCCTAGCAGGATCCCCTTCCATCGGCATCTTTCCTCATCTCATGTCTCTTGTCTCTTGCATTCTGAAGTGAAAGGCGCGATTTGATAGCTTTTCGACATCACGTGAACACAGCATGCTGTTTTCAGTATTATAGCTATCAGCCACAGTGTTTTTTATGTTTGTGTGAGTTCGAATGCAATTTTATTTTTATTTCATTTTGCATTTTTTTTCAAGCGGCGAATCCGAGAACCAACTAATTTTATTGTTGTGGCCTGTAAACATAGAATTATAGACGTGTACATATATATATGCCTACAAACATGTCACTATCTGTTGACATGTCACTAGCTGCATGACTACTTTGTGTCTTCTTTTGTCTTCTAGGGCCTGGATTACAAAGGTTGCAACAGTTTCAGATTTGGTTTAGGAGAAGAGAGTGTTTTTATTAAAGGGTATATTTTATTTCTCTTTGATTTTGTAAATATGTAAGCACCTTTAGCACCATGAGCACATTTGGTTGCATATATTTTAAAAGTTGGTTTGGATTGTAAAGGTAGGCCTGCACATAGCTGTGGGGATTGATGGTTCATCATCAAAAGACATGCAGTGTCCTGACTCCCAGGCTGTGAATGCTCACCTTTCTCTTTGCATGATTGGGACACTACCTATGACTAATTGTTCAATTAACACCAAGTCAAATTGCAATTGTGAAATTGTTTACAGCTGTTTATTTAATGTTACCATTTATTTGTCTTCATTGTTTCACATCCCAACGCTTCCAGTTCATTTCCAGCTCTGAAAGGGTGAAATCAAGCCCCTACAAACAGATTTTGACAACATAACACCCTTAAACCCCTTACAATTTTATTTTATTTTTATTTATTTATTTATTTATTTATGGCAAATGGACTCAAAGGGTTTTATATCTGCACTCATTTACAGACCAAAGATATTTATGTCTGAGATATCAGTCATAATACTTACCATGTGTAAGGATTTAGACTCTAGGCCACGCAAAAATGGGCTTATCATTCAAGTGCAGCCAACAAATTCATTCTTGTGTTTGCAAATAAATATGCATTAACAGAGCTGTACTTCAAACACTGTATGTCTGGAGCATTTGTGTCCTGCTAAAAATGCTGATGTTGCAGCAGAACAATGATAAATTGTGTTTGAAATGAATGTTTATTCTTTAGTATCTGCTCTAATGGATATAATAGAGGAATCTATTTGACACAGTTAGAGGCAATATTTTGGCTAAAATTGTACTGTTTATTAAAGAATCCTCCTTTTAGCCTACTCTGTACAACAAATTTGATTGTGCCCTGCAGACAAAGGCATTTGTTTACTCACTGTTTTGGGGAATATGAGCTATATACCAACTATTTTTTCATTGCTTACAGCCTTTCATAGAAATAATTAGCATTTCTGAGTCAGTTATCATAATATAATAGGGAAACTGATTTTGAGTTTAGTTGGGTTTTAATTTATTATTTTAAGTTCTTTAAAAAAACATCCAATCGCACAGAAAACTTTCAGCACATGTGGACAGTAAAACAGACTGTGTTTTGTTAGTGCTGCTGCTGGCATACGAAGGATATTTCCCCCATCATGAAATAATTTGCATTGCATTAAGACCTTCAATATCACAGTTTAAGTCTCTGGTTTTAAGGCAAAACATTATCCTTAAATAGCAATTTGCTACAATGTTAGGGAATTCTCTAAAGGCTTAATTTTGCTTTGAATTTGAAGTTTTTAGTGAATTGAGACTTTGGTTTGAGTGTAAACAAAGTTCCAACCCACTGCAAAGTTAAAGGAATAGTTCGGTTTTTAACACATTGAGCCCCTTTCACAGGTTGTCTAAAATGAAATAAAGTGGTTGACACCAAAATCTTGATGATTGCTCCTGTCTCGGCTATTTGGGAAATATAGAATCGCCTCTGCCTGCCTTTAAAATGGCTAGCAATGGGCATGTGTTGTTTCTATCCTTTAAACACTGGTTTTAAAAAACTGCTACTCATGGAGTGATTAGTGGCGTTTGCTGACATTCCAACCCAAGTGTCGTAGCAAAATACAGTTTCTGTCATGTTTTATTTGCCATTTTGTAAGTCCCACAGGGATCTATTTGCTCCTTCATATAAACAAAGTGCCAAATAAAACATGATGGAAGCTTTATTTCGCTACGATACATGTTTTGGAACATCATTGAGCACCACTAACCACTTGGTGAGTAGCACTTTTTTAAAACCAGTGTTTTAAGGATAGAAACAACACATGCCCATTGCTAGCCATTTTGAAGGCAGCCAGAGGCGATTCTACATTCCCCAAATAGCCGAGACAGAAGCAATCGTCAAAATTTCAATGTCAACCACTTTATTGCATTTTAGACAACCTGTGAAAGGGGCTTAATGTGTTAAAAACCGAACTATCCCTTTAATGTTCCAACCCACAGTTGTAATGACTACCACACCCATGTCACCTATGTGACTATATTAATTTCTTATAAAAAGACAGTTTTATTGTGCAAATAAGGATTAGTCTTTTTGTGTTTAGTGCCATAGAAAAGCATTAACATGCAAATACGAGACATGAAGCACATCTGTTTGCCACTGTTTTTTTGCAGGCTCTGTGATGCATAAAATCAGACAGTGCCCTTTCTTGTTTAATCACAAACTTGAATTCTTAATTCTTGTTGAATTTTATTGACCACAGTCACAAAACAAATACGGGTTAGTGGAATAATGTTTCATCATTTGCTGCATGTGCTACAAGATCTGGAATCACTGATTAGTGACTATATGATGAACATTTTTTAAGGGCATGTTTTAATGACCCTTCTTTTAGATATTGTTTACTTGTGCCTTCTTTGGCAGACAATGCTTTATACAGCACAATAATAAGATGAAGGCAAAGCTGTGATGGACAGAAGAGCTATGACTCAGTTTAAGCTCACATGGAGAGAAAAACATCGTATTACTGTATGTGAGCTTTTTCCGCCAGTTCTTCAGAACCAAATTTTAACACATATTCCAAGATGTCTTATGACAGAGCAGTGAAGAGTAAGAAATTCTATCTTCTTTTGTAGAGAAAAATATTACTGCTGCTGTGACTGAGTGCTCATCTTGACCCATATGAAGAACAGAGCAATAAATAAATAAATATCTATGCATCAAAGCATACAGTGTGAGTGCACACTGGCCTTGGATCAGTGATGGTATAATTAAATACCTTACTACATGCTGCAAGGCAGGATATTGCAAGGCAGGATATTGTATTGTCATTTTTTATTGTTTTAATAGTTTTTATGGAAGAATCAGGACTAATTATATTACAGGTAATAAACTTCTTATATATTTCTTTTTTGCACACTATTTCAGCTGAACCACTGTCGTAGGAATTTTTTTACCAAGTTGAGAAAAAACTCAAAATCACAAGATGATTCGATGGATGAAAGCAATATGAAGGAACTTTATTAATGGGCGTTGTTGCTCAAAACCTTTTATACTCAGATAACATGGCACAAATAACATTTCCTTACAAGGGAATGACTTAGTCTACTTAGTCTAAGAACACATACGTTTTCTCCCTGTCAATGCAGACATAGCTGCCGCTCGCCCTTATCATCCTGAAACCCAAATAGGCCCAAACGGCCTTGCTCCATGACACCTTCGAGGACAACCTGGCACCTGGTCGTCGCATAAGATGGCAAAGGCATTTTTATGACAGGCTCTTTCTGGCCTTAGCCTGTAGCTGTCCTTCATCAACAGAGAGAAAAACACATTGTGTTCTTTCATTAAAACACTACCACTCAAAGTTGATTTTACATTAGAGATGACATACCACACTGTTTCACCCTTATAATCACACACTTAATATAAAGTTCTCCCATAGTTAATCATGAAACATTTAAAAAAAAAATCCCACACGACTTAGCATACTTTGTTTAAATGTTGTTGCGTAGGTTAAAAAACAGGTTTGCATGTTTTTTAAGTTTATTGTTGAATTTACATTTTGAAGCATTTCTTTCTCCCTAGACATTGGCAATTATGGTGTAAAAAAAGGCTGTTAAAGACGCTGTAAGCGATGCTGCTTCATGTCACTTCTTGTTGACGTTCTAAGTATTGTCAAACAAAACGGAGGATAGCTCCCTCCTCCCCCTCCCTCCCATGCTTCCTGAAAGACTCATGAACGTGCATTTCCTTCTTGTCATTTATTGGCTGGAACACTGTAATGTTTCGTTTTCATTTGTTATGCTAGGTTTGCCCACTATGTTTTTGTTGCCGTTTGTGGAGCCTGGGCTGTCTACAGAGACCGTGTTTTTTTTTACAGTGTGTTCAGGGGACAGGCAGCTAGCAGATTGTGAGGAGATGTTTGCTGTATGTAACAACACATGTTTTAGTCCTAAAAACGCGTCACATCGCTTAGAGCACCTTTAAGCAATCAGAAAACTGTGGCCGATGTTAAAGCCAGCTGCAAGGAGCTGTTTCTAAAAATACAATTTGGCTCTCCAAAGTCTACAAATCTTGTACGCCTTACTGTTTATGAGGGCTTTCAAATTTAAAGCGCTTTCTCATTTATTAAGGATAAACTGTGGCACTTCTAGATAACAATAGCTAAACAAGCAACAGCCTAGCAAATATCACACATACCTTAGCAACAGACTAGCAACCACTTCCACAGTTACAGTTAACAACTAGGATAGCAACCAACATAGCATCCACCAACAACCCTAACAACTACGTATCAACCACCTGAAATACCCTAGCAACACCCTATAGCAACCGTATTCACAATGACAACCTTGCAACCAACACAGATTTCTGAGCAACGTTGCACACTTAGGAAGCAGAAATTGCACAGATCAACAAAGAGCTGTATAACAGATTTTGAGATTTTGAGTTGTGAAGTTGAATAACGAGTAATAATGTAGCCTGATGCTTGTCTCCAGTCAAAAAAAAAAAAATTAAAAGGTTACCTTTATGCAGTGCTTTGTCAGCTGTTGTTCTACAGAGCCAGCAAAAGCATTTTGGTCATTTAACTCCATGTCTTACAGTTCTTTATCTCTGGTAGAGGCAACTTGTATGCTCTCCATTACAATGAAGGTAAGATGCTTATGTCTAGTGGACCTCATTTTAACTCATTTTCACCTCTGTATACATTTAAACACAACACAGCACAAAGGGTGGAACTTTATATTATGCAACCATGTTAAGTAGGCCTGCCTATGGCTAATAGGCTAACAACCTAGCAACCATTCCTAAAGTTATAACATGACAACCAAGGATTCTAGAGCGCTACGCTCAATCTAGAATCTTTGATGGCAACTCATATAGCAACAACTCATATAGCAACAACACTCTAAAGCCCCGTCCACACACGTTGCTACTAGTTACTCGCTACTCGCCTACTCGCTCACTCACTACTCGCAGAGACACTTTTTAAAGGTTTTCGAACGCCCGTGCTCATAGGACGCTTTGTTCATTTCACCTGTCAATAATCTGCATCCCGAATTCTGATTGGTAATCGCTTACTCGCATCGCGCAAAAGTTAAAATAATTTCATCTCGGAATCCGCCCACATCGCATCGTTTGTACTCTCCTCGCCTGTCCAGGCGTTCCATCGCTGAAACACAATGACATTCTACTGACTTTTATCGCTCAGCGAGTAGCGACGTGTGTGGACGTAAACTGGTTCTTCGCAAGTGCTCTGAGGCACTTTAAGTGCTCTGGAGAACCTTTTTATGCTAAAGAACCTTTTATTGCTGTTTAAGGTTCTTTGGGGAACTGAATTAAAGAAAAAGGGTTCTAAGTCATACCTTGTTGTACTTTAGTGCCTTGAGGAACCTTTTTGGCTATTGACTGACTAACTTGTGGCTGTGTGGAGGAATGATTGTAATGGGGTCATTTTTTTATTGTAAAGGGCGATAAAGGCAACTACTTTTTAAATAGAGCAGTCATAAAGTAATGTTATTATAAATCATATTAAGTAAGAATTTGTGGCTACTTGATTACTTTGTAATGACCCAATGCTGAATTAGAACAAATTATTAGAACCTAAGCACCCCCAGGGGTGTGAGGATCCTCTTGAAATTGCAATTACATATTTAGCCTAACCATGAATGCACAAAGGTATACAGAGAGCCAGATATTATATACACTAAATTCTAGGAGGCAGGGCTTCTGCGTGGTTTACCTTGTTGGTAGGATACTATCCCCACAGTTAACTCTACTATTTATTTGATTTCATTACATTTTTTTAACATCACCTGTCAAGTAAGTACTAAAATAGATAGACTGTCTGTAACACATGCTGATGTGTAGACAGCCTGACACTATTTGTGTAGAATTTTAACTCACTCTGTGTATAATCTCTCATGCCTGAAAAGTTGACACTGTGACATGTGTCGGGAAGGACGTTAAAAATAATTATTTTAATAATAAAAAATAAAACACATTTTGGTAGGCCTAAATAACACAGAAGGAGGGAAGGTTATTTAAAAATATTGCATTTCATTTGGCCCATGTAACTTTGTCCAACTGTGGCAAATAACGGTTGTTTTATTCATTGCCCAATCACATCAACTGTGTATTTGAACAGATAGTTTCGCCCGCCGTTTATCATTCTTCTGTCGTTCGGGAACAACTAGCTGCTGACGGCAAAGATGCTACTCTCATCTCCAAGCAAACAGATCAAGTAAGTTTTTCTTATTAGTTTCGTTTGAATTGAAAAATTGGATTATAACCAATTAATAACCTAGTTTTTTCATGATGTAGTTATGTCTGCTACGATTTAACCTGTCTATGACATTAACAGTCCACCTAGCTAGCCATATTGACTAGCTAGTTCTTTCAGGCTGTGACTATTGACCACGAATTTGAAATTAATGCTTGGGTTAACTGAATATCTTTTGGCTTTAAAACCACAATTTCATGACTACAGTTGTATGGCAGTTGTATAGTTGTATAGCTTCTAAATGAGTTTACTGACATCCCATATCTGCTCGCAAACAATTCAAGGATCTCTTGCTATAGTAGGCTAACAACTGGTTGGGTAATGGCATGGAAGACGGCTAATCATCTACCGTTTTATTTTTCGTGTTTCGTGCCCGAGGACTCGGAGCCTGCCCATGGTAGCGTATGAATCTCTCGTGTGTCATGAATATGCATAATCCAGTGTTACTGTAAGCCAATATTCTGCCCAGTAGTCTCCCTCCCCTGTATATATATTTTTTAACCAAACCTATTCTCAAATGCAGAAATTTCTACAGATTCTTTCATTTCACTTACTCAGTGAAACTCAGTTCAGGTTGACATTTGTTCATTTGTTTAACAAAATCCACTTAAAGCTAAAACATCTATAGCTTAAAGATAAAGCATCTATTATACTGGAAGTCTTTGTTCTTTTTTTTCCCCAGATGAAAAATGCTACATCATGGTCCACAGCCTCACACATCATCTGCCACCTATGCTAGGGTGTTGTTAAGTGTGGAATCTGCAATATTCTATTCAGTTGATTTGAGTAGGTATGTTTCACAAGGACTGTTGTAATGTACTTTGTGTTAGTAATAATTAGCAAAATTATTATTTTCATTCAAATTTTTGAAAATTAAATAATGAAGTCATTGTAACCTAATTGTGTTTGTGTGTTTTAAATCACTCATTAATATTGTATTGTAAAGATTGCCCACATTTCCACAAAAATAACACATTACAATTACAATACATTTGACCTATTGCACCATATCTAACTTAATCTAACAAAGAAACACTGCATATCTATCCCTTTCTCTCTTCTTCAAAGCTGGGAACCAGTACCGTGACCCTCTCTACCACCCCTGAGATGGAATCAAGAATGCAACTCGTCTGCATCGGGAGCCTGAAAAGCCCTTTGCGAAAGTACATCAGTTCCAGAAATGACCAGGTCACTATTCGATAGAATGATGGCTTTACGTGTGTTGTCAAGAAGCTTTTTAAGCTTAATTAACATTATCAATTGCTATCAAATGTAGCAAAATGCAGTGTCAAAGTGCTGTGTGTTTGTGATTATCAATTATTTTGAGGAATAATTTTATATTTTATATTTTGAAGAGAAATATAAAATTAATATATTGCAAAGAACTGCATTTGTGTCTTTTTTTTCTCTAGCAGCACATCAATCTATTGCATGCTATAGCTGAGGCATCCCTTCATAACATCTAAAACTAAATTTTGTCTGGGGGTTGATGAAAACAGCTTTGACAGGTATTGGTCAGTAATGTAATGTAAATCGATACAAAATTTTCCAGAGGAACAGGATTTTGGTTTAAGCTGATGGGTTTCTAAGTAACCGTTAACAGTTCTCTAAAAAAAACAGTTACTAGATATGCAAAGAACCTTTCATGAAAGGTTCTTGATGGAACCAGTAAAGGCTCTGTCAGGAACATGGCTAAAAACCTGTATTGGTTTTCTTAAGCACCAAACTGAACTGGTTCTTCAGAGAACCCTTCAATAAAAAGTTCTTTGTGGAACCTTAAAAGGTTATTCTTTTAAGGTTCCACAAAAAACCTAATAAGGTTCTTTAAAGAACTTGGTAATAAATGGTTCCTTGAAGAACCATCCGGGAATAGGTTCCTTGTAGAACCAAAGAAGGTTCCCCTATGGCATCACTGTGAAGAATCACTTTTGGTTCTAACTTGAACCTTTATTTTTAAGGGTGTAGCGACCAACATTATTAAACTAACCAGGATAGCATACAGTACATCATTTACAATGGAAACCATTATATTCCAGCAACTTCTTCCATAATGACAACCCAACAACCTGCATAATCAACATCATCACCCAAGCCACCTGCAACCAAAGTCATTTAGAACTGATGAATGCTTTGAGAAATCAAATGGTCTTAGTGTCTAAGCCTACACTCCCTGCGTTTACGTGAGAGCTTTAATTCTGAATAAAAACTATTTAATTCAGAAAAAAAAGTATTTTTGCTGTTAAAAAAAATCATGTAGGCCTAAATGCTGGAGTTTAAAACTTAGGTCTGAATAAAGTGTGTGGTTTATTCCGATAGTAAAGCCGAATTAATTAATTTTACGCTTATTCCTCAACTTGTTTTAACATTAAATCAAGATAGCCAGAAGGGGTGTGTTTTCTTCCAGTACCCATATAGTCTGTGCACCCCTTGTCCAGAACCCTTCCTGATCCCCATAGATCCGAGAAATTTAATTAATCAGCTTTAATTCTGAATAAAAACGGTTTAATTAGGAATAAAACTAAAAGATGATGTACAACTACATCTACATAAACAACTAACATTAACCTATTCAAAGTGGTAGCAGAAGGGTTTGAAAATGTCCCTTCTCCTCATTAGCTGACATAGGTGAAGCGTGATGATAAAATGATTGAGCTACTGCTTAAAGACTATCAGAACAACTTGTCCCATGGTCGTGCCCATGGTGTAGCCAGCAAGAGTGTGTTTTCGGATTAGAACCCTTCCTAAAATGAGCGAAATTAAATTAATCCAATCAAACATTTAAACCTTCATTCAGAATGATTTTTTCCATGTAAACTCAAAGGAGAATATTTTAACTCATTTGAATATTTTAACTTTCGGAATAAAAAATATTTTTACTCATTTAAATATTTTAACAATTTGGAATAAAGAAAACATCATGTAAATGGGGTCCATCTGGCTTCCCCAAAAGGTCCTATTCAGCAATATTTCAAAACAAAAGTCCTGCCAACTTGTCAGTAGCATAGTAATTCCTTCAGGAATTGCTTCTTTAGTTCAATACTGTTATTATTAACTAAATAGCAGAGGTTCTATACTAAATAGCACCTCTAGATATTAGAGGTGCTATTTAGATGACTTTTAAAAAACAAAATAAAAGTTCTCAGATAAATAATGTGCCTACACAAAAAAGAAGAGTATGAATCAGTGATCATGCTCCCGAAACAAAAAAAGACAATATTCAGTTAGGTTTGATCAGTCAACTCCTTGAGAATTGTACAGTATATCACTGTAACCATTAAAACCTGTGACCAGAATAATGTGCCGTGTGTGTCTGTGTGTGTGTGTGTGTGTATGTCTGGGGTCTGTGGAAGAAGTTAAATAAAGCCAATTATATGCCAATTTCAAGTCAATGAAGTCTTGGGGGGAAAATCACATGGGAGTATAATGGCATATGGCATCCCCCAAGAATCTGCTATTCATGCTGAGAGCAATATGAATCTTCAAACACAACATGCTGGATTGTGTGGGCTCTCTTAGGATTCATCCTTCCCTTCTCCAAATTGAGTCTTAGGATCTGTTCTCATTTAAGGGTTGGTTTTGCATTATGCAGATGGAGTGAGGGCAGTGATATGTGAAGTGAATAAGCTGAGCTATATATAAAGGTATATTTTAGCTAGTAAATAAGCTTTTTTTTCTAACAAAATATAGAGCTTTATTGAAATCACAATTAAAATCTTTTGGTGCACATTATGGATCACATTCACATCTACCTAGGGTTTGCCAACAAAAAATCTCTTGAGAATTGAAGCTACAAAAGCTAATGTTTGAAAATCTAAAACCAAAGGGCTGAAAAAGCAAATGTAAAGTTTTGAGAGTCTACAGTGCAATCCTACAGTCTTTACTAGTGCTTCTCTGCACATCATGCCAGTAGCTAATGCTATCTGCAAAACGCTAACTAATGAGGGCAGGGAAAATCAGTTTCAGTATCCTGTGCCCCTTAGTATACAACACAGACCAAACTGAACCAGCAGCTAAAGATAACTGAAGAGGGTATTGCCTTGCCTTGCCCTCATCATTTAGTGTTGTAGGGTACATTGTTTTGTAGTTGTAAATCAGTCTGTAAATAGGTGCATTTCGATCTTCTTATTCATCTCTCATTATCAGCCATTTAAGGTAGAGTAACTGCTTTGTATTAACACTTTTTATAACACAAAGATAATACCTCCTTATGACCTGTGAGCTCACTGTAAATCATCTTTTTATGATACACAGAGTCTGAAAATTGAAAACACACTATTGGTGGCAGCCCGTCTATCAAAGCAGTAACACAGAACTCAGTCAAAATTCATGTCACTAATGTAGGCTACCCTAACTTATTAACTAAGTGTCACTTGGCTGAAAATAAAAATCTGCAACCTTGCCCTCAAACAATAACACAGAATTTATTACTGTACCTTTATGGCTTTTTTTCACCATGGGCATGACTCAAAATTTCACACAGGCAGTGTCGGTATTTGGTATTTGAACATCAGATAAAATGAGTGTACCAGTACCACTTAGTCAGATGCATCCAAATCACTATTATTAAAATGCTCAAAAATGCTTTGACATGCCGTGATAGGTCCCTACACATAAAATTGAAAGCATTGCTGTACACATGGTGTGTTTTAAAGAATGTCTGTGAAGAGTGCACTTAACATACACACTTTAAAAAAGAAGTTCTATTTTGAGTGTTGAAGTTCTATTGTAAAGGAAGAATCCTTTTCACAAAAAAAGGCTATTCAATTAACACACCAAAAAAAAAATTATGCCTGTCAGACACAAGCCCCAAAAATCTGATAATTAATAAAACCTATTAAGGCTAAGTCTAATTGCAATGAAAGCTATATGCCTCCCATAACCTTTCAGACTACTAAATAAGCTATGCCACTGTAGCAGGGTGAGAAGGCCAAAAGCCTATAACTGCAGCCTGACTATAGCACCATGAGGTCCAATGCCTCAGATATATCTTTATAAGCACTAATTGAGGCAGGAATCTCACCCGACTTTATTTAAAAAAAAAATAAACTTAAGAAGAAAGAAAAGAAATCTGACAAATAACGTTATTGTTATTTGTCCAATAACAAAAAGTCTTTATAACAGCAGTAAATAAACTTTCACTTCGAACACATAAAGGCATCTTAATACACAGCCATCAGTTGCCTCAAACAGTTGCATCTTTTTTTTTATTGGACTCACTGTAAACACAACCTTCTCAAAACAATGCACCAGGTGTTTGCTTCTTAGCTTCACTATTGTAGTCTCATTTGTCATCTTAATTCTCAAGAAACTGAAAAAGAAGAAAAAACAACAACAAAAAGATTTCTGGGACCACGAGTCAAAATGATTGTTCCCCAAATAATGGCAGAAACACAATGTTCATATTTTCAGATGAACTGCAGTTTATTCTGTGCATATAGGACATAAGCAATCTGTACACGCTGTGGTATTAATTTTGAATCCTGTAGGGAGTGTAAAGCGTAAAATGTAAAGTGTTACAGTTACAATAGGCTATATCTAAAATGTAGTAGTGTGACCATTTAAACTACTTTAACAAAGTAATGTATGCTACTTTTAGTTTGCTTTCCCACATTTAATTTATTTTGTCAATTGACCATTTCAGTTTTTGAAACCTACTGGGGTTACTCCACAGTATTTTTTCAACACCACTGTCAAAATCCTTAACCTTAACACAGCCACAGCACAACAGCTCTTTAATCATATAATTATGCTGTTCTTTGAATGGCTATGCCTACATCAACTATTTGACATTCAACATTTGGTCAAATAAGCAATTGTCTTTTTGTGTATTTTTTGTGGGGTTGGTAGTTCATAGGCCTGCTCAGTGCACCTTACACCTGCAATGAGCTAGGGCTATTTTCTATGTAACATTGCACCCAATTCAAAGATGATGACAAATTTTTCAAAAAGTTGTTCATAGCCTGGATATTTCTTTAGAATGGACTAACCGTAATTTAATCACGCAGTTTTTCAATTAAATGAAACAGCTAGCCTAACTTTTGTAATTAAATTAGGCCTACCTAATTTTGTTAAATGTAACTTGTTACCCTCCAAACATTCCTAATACTGTAGGATGCTGCAGTCTTAGGACGACTATATTTATATTTTATTATTTCCAGGACGGGACCAGAGAAAGAAGGCATTGGTTTCCCACGTGCATCGGTGGCGCACACTGCCCTTCCTCTGTAGTTCCAATCTTCTTTTTCCGTCTATGGCTCCACTTCCTAGTTATACGGGGAGGTTTAGGAGACGTGCTATCAGCTAGCCAGTGGGCAACTAGCGCAAGTTTGAAGTTTGTCGACTAGTGATAGTTTGTTAACACTAATTTCTAAGTTGGAAAATGGGAATGAATTATTCCGGTTACAAACATTAAGTGCATATAACGCTGTCATCACTTCTGTATCTTCCTAAGTTGGCAAAAGCACGAATTCCTGGTTAGCAACCTGGACGTAACGTTAGGCTAAACCAAAGCCATCATTAAGCTGACATGGAGTCTTACATACAGTTCATAAACCAAAGCCAGGGAAGGGATCGGATTTTAAGGTTTGTTGTTCAGTGTTTTTAAAAAGGGTACAGCTAATCTGTCTAAGTGTCTTAATTTTGTCCAAGTGTGAAACTCTCTTGCATTCATTTCAACTTTTTACACGCTCAGTAATTCACAAACTACGAAGTGTTAACGTTACAACTGGCGGAATAAATATGGCATGAGTAAATACCCGATTGACAGTCATGTTGGTCTCTGTCACATTTTGGGTATTGGACGTTTTACAACGTTAACCAAGTAACTAAGTTAAACTTATTTGTTCCTTACAGGGCAACCCAGTATGCGTGCGCTCTTGCAAGAAGTATTCTTCGAAATGACTCATCAAGGAAAGACATTTTGGAGAAACTGCACAGTCTTGAATCTAACATGAGTTCAGGACGCAAACGTGAGTGAAAATTTGTTGTTATGAGTCGATCTTTAGAAAGAAATTGTGAAAGGACACAATGTACCCATGTTGCAACATTCGCATAGCGTTAGGCTACCCCGTTGCATATGACTGCTGTTGTGCATGGGTTCATTTTATACAGATATTTAAGTTGCTCTTATGGCCGTACCAAAAACCTCAGAATGTCTTTAAACTTGTATTGAGGACTATTTGGGACACAGGAGAATTTTAAAACAATAAAAAAAAGACAAAAATATAGAAATATGCATACACGTTCACTTGTTGCTCATATTCGACCTAGGGATAGACCCTCATATTTACCCTTGACATCTCAGTGACGAGTAAGACGCGTTGAAATGAATATTAGCTTGTGCGATATTGGTCTTCGGATGTCAAATAAGTTTTTGCTCTCTATACATTTAAGATGCTTGATGTTTCATGAAGGCATGCTCTCTTTCTATCCTTTCATTTCAGTGTTCAGACTGGGTAACACCATCAATTCCATTGATGCAGCCAAGCAAACGTTGTTACTCTCTGACCCCATCCTTAGATTATGCCTCACTGTTGCCAACCTCAGCCGCGCCCTCTATTTCATCTGTGACAATGTGCTGTGGGCGAGAAGCCTCGGTCTCATCAGACACATCGACAAGGAGCGCTGGAGCCTAAATGCCACCCGCTACTACTTTGTGTCTCTGGTCATGAACCTGACAAGAGATGTGTATGTGATGGCACAACTCATGGTGCACAGGTCACAGGATAGGCGATATCAGCAGAAGCTTCATCGGCACCTTAATGAGAGTCCAGATGTGGCCTGTGTGGTGGTCCCACAGCTGGATGCCTTTATTTTCCTTCTTATCGAGTGCCTCAAAGGCAACCCTGCTGTTGCCTTGGATACTGTCAAGAATGTCTGTGACCTCTTCCTTCCTCTGGATAGGCTTGGCGTGTATAAAACCAACGCAGGGATGGTGGGCTTCTGTGGGCTCCTGTCTTCCCTGCTGGGCATATTCTCAGTCCTTAAACCCCACTTGAAAATCAAGCCGTAGTTGTGTTTTCCAAAGAAGGGCAGAGAAGTGATAGTGTTGTAGTCTAACACTGGAAGCATTCACCTTTTTGAGATTTGGCACTCTTAATCTTCTTAAGTATTGCACTCAAATAAACGGTTTGTGATATTGATGAAGTGGCCAAGGATGAAGCTTCAGAATGATCCTTGCAGATTCTCAACAGATTTGAGCTGGGTGGGAGAAATGTGTTGGAAGACTGTAAATGTACTGATTGAATTGTGAATACAGGGAACGATTGAAAAGGGAACAAATTGTGAAACCGACTCACTGAATCAGACTGGGTTATGCCTGCCTTAAGCGGCACAGATTTAGATGTACTTGAAGCAGGTGCTATTTGAGGACTTGTTGCACTTTTCAGAGAGAGAATCGTCTTGCAATGTTGTTGAGATTTGAGTTCCTTATGATTTAACTAGTTTTTTTGTTGACTACCACACAGCACAATGTCCTTGAGGTACTAGGCACTCTAGACACATTTTATATGTGATTCTCATAGAAGACCAAATTTGATCATCCTCTCTGGCCAGAAAACCTGACAGTGTGTGTCATATTCTTAAATGTTTTTGTAGACCTGTAGTTTCAAATACAGTTTTTTTCCTACACGGTGTTGGATTAATTCAGCCTGAATATCCAGCCATATCTGTTCTTAGTCTACCTCACTATTCAAGTATTTCAACATCATGTTTACTGTAAAGGAGCATTTCTATAACAGCCTGGATAACATTTTTAGTACCTTTTTGTGAAGTGCTATTTTGTATCATAGCAGATACAGGTTAAATTAATGATTAAAGATCAGTTCCTTCATTGAAAAGAAAAAATCCAGTGCACGCAAAGCCTTAAAACCGAGTTTGGTAGAATGCTTCGATAACTTGTTTATATTAGAATATTTAAATATTATCTTTTAAATAAATTATTTTCTAATGGAGAATGATTACTTTCCCTGTGACTCAATTCTTTTATATTTATGTGTATTGACCTACTTGTGTTCACCTGACCCATGGAGCTATAAGTCTTTATACTATGAGTAATGCCAGAAATAGTTGCATAATTTGCACCCGTTTCTGTGCTTTGCTCAATACCTAAAGGCTGACTTTGCTTTGGTAACCCAACACAATAAAGAAGTGGGTCGAAGATGAAGAGAAAATGCCATAATTGTGAAATGCTTAGTAGTGACCTCCTTAGATTTAACTAGTGCTTTTATAGTGACACCCAGTGGACATTAGTGTATATTGCCTTTGAGAAAATGGTGGTGTATGGCCTATTAGTGTTGTATAAATCAATATAGGCTATATATATTTTTTGATTATTGTCAAGTGAGAATTAGTGTCTGTCTGACAAGGTCATGTGCACTGGATCAAATGATCTAGAATAATTTGCTCTGATGCCAAGTATTTGGTTCTCTCTAGACCTGTTGTTTGTATTTTGGGGCAAACATTTTTAACAACTAATTCAGGCCTAAATGACTAACTTTAGGCTGAAGGTTTCATAAATAAGGAATCCAATCATGTAACCTAGAATTAAATGGATCTGTGTCTGGTAGCTTTCACAATGTTTGTCATAGTCGTCAGTGTTTAGGGTTACTTTTTAGATTTTATTACATTTTAGTGCAGTAGTACATATTAGTAAATTCAGAGAAGTAGATTAAAACCGGTTTAGGTAATGCGGTCCAGTTTATTTAAGGCATCTACAACAAAACATGAAGTAGCCCCATGTAGGAATGAAACATCAAACATACAATAAAAAAGAACTATCCTAATTTGGCAAATCTATTAGTTTTCTTGCTCTGAACCAAATTGAGATTGAGAATTCAACTAACACTGAATGAAATACTTAACAGTTCAGCACTCTCCAAAGGAGAAACTTTAAAGCGCAAGAATGACACAAAATACTTTTTTCCATTATAACAATGCACACAAGGTCATGGGCACGGCAATCTGATGCAAACTCAGGACACTGTAAATATAAATGTTTGTCAGGTTGATAGCTAAGAAAAGCCATCTCACCATTTGAAAGAGTGGAAACAGGCCTGAGCCATGCTTCAGTCTCAGAGTTTGGTCTTTCAACTGCACATCAGTTCAGAACACAGCAGATGTCAAGCCAAAAGAAGAGACTCATCCTTTGGCAACTGCTACATTACACCTCATGTGACATGAGGCAAGAACATTCTAGAAAGTGATGCACAATCAGCTGAACCTTAATTAGATACTACATGGGCCAAAGGCATTGCATTGTCAGGGTAGGTAACCTTTAGGAGGACTCCAAGTGGAATGATAAAAATAAGACATTTGCACAGGAACAAAATGTTTACACTGAGTTGAAAGGGGAGAACACATACATCCATACAAACAAACAAACAAAAACTACGACTCAACTAAACAAATGTATAGACTTCAGAAAATACAAGAACAATTCATGAGAACATAAAAACAAACTAAATGTGCTTTCAGAACATGATTGTGTCTGCTGTTTATATGTTCAGTGTCAAATAATAATAATAATAACAACAGCAATAATGATAATAATAATACATTGTCTATAATTATCATTACTATTATGACAGTAAGGACACCATTGTGCTGTAGTGGTCAGAGACCAAGCCTCTTGGTAGAGTGGTAAAGGGCCTCTCCCATCCTCATGAATCCTACATGTGATTACTGGAGCTACAGCACTTTTGCTCTTAGACAGGTATGGGGGGAAAGTAATCTGATTTTCTACGAAAACAGAGCGAAGAGGCCACTAGCCCCGGCCATCCTCATTTTGGTTTCCCTGTATTATCTGAGCAGAATGGGTTGGGACTGATGCAAAATGACTAAGTGGGGATGAGGAGGCAGTGAGAGGCTTCCTACCAGAGGCAAGTTCAACAGGGCTGGGTGAGTAAATTAACACACATCAGAATCACCAGTATAGAGTACAGAGTTCATCTTCAATAGATACCCACAGTATAGAATATCTCTCAGGTTTCCCTTATTATATCCAGTGATTTAAACCCATCTTTTCATATATGTTGTGATCTCATGTATTTGTTTTTTCTTTATTTTTCTTTCTTTTTTTTTTCTTTTTTTTTTTTTTTTTTTTTTTTTTTTACAAATGTACATTCAGTAATATAGCAAAATAGACAATGTATTTAGTGCTCAATTACCGAGCAAACAGCAGAATGGGCATTAAGATTCTCTTAACTCCTCCTGTCTATGATTGTACCATTGAGCACAATAGCGGCTCCTCTCTGATGTCTTGGCCACATATCAATGTAAAAATAAGTGTTGGAAGCTTTATGCCCTCCTTTCATTAGAGAGAGAGAGAGAGAGAGAGAGAGAGAGAGAGTGAGGAAGAGAGAAATAAAAAGGATTTTGGCTTTTCATTGTCACAACGTATAGAACAGCACAAATCCCAAGTCCACGTGCACACTCTCCCACTCTCTCTCTCCCTCGCTCTGGTGAACATATAACAGCGGACGTTAAAGGGCACTGTCACGAGTTGGTGGTCTAGGCCAACCTTAGTGTTGCTTCTCTGGTTTTCTTTGTGCCTGCAAGCTGTTTTTTTCTCCATCTCCTGTCTTTGTCTTTGTTTCTTTATTTCTTCATCTTCCTTGAGAGAAGTAAAGTGAGAAAGCATTTCTGGGCCCTGGCCAGAAGCCAGAGGCAGGCTTTAGTTCTGGGCTTTTCCTCGGGGGGAGTGTTTTGGTCTGTCCTGCCACACTTAGAGAAGTGAGGAGAACCCATTACTATGAGGGGGGTTGGGCCCGGTCATAGTCCAAGATCAGGCCTTTGATGTGGGACAGTTTCTGATGGAGATATTCGCAACGCTTCTTCTCTTCCCGGTAGTCAGGAAACTTCTGTGGAAGAGGAGGTAAGAACAACCTGTGAGTATTCTGTGACATGAAATGTAGCAGGGTACTACATTTCAAGATTCACTGGATGAAAAACAGTTCAATGCAAACAGAGACCTGAATATGTTTTAGTTACCGTTTGCATTTTTTTTTTGAAATGATTACTCACCTTCTTATATCTTTTATACTTCTGGAGGATTTGGTCCTCCATTAACTGAAATGTGAAAGAAATCAGTGTTAAATGTTATTCTGCTTGACAGTTACTATCAATGAACTCTTAATGACTGCAAACATCACTCCTCCATTAATAGCATTGTTATTTCTGCTGCCTAGAATTAAATTAATTAAAATAAACAATATTCTTGTTCAGCTATGAAACTGGTTTTTAAACATTGACTGGATTTCACTTGGAAGAGTAGCCGATCGTAAGACTATCATCTGTCACCCACCTTATACTCTTGTGTGCCAGGTGAGAGGGTCTTAATCTTAGAGCCCAGCTGAACGAACATCTCTGTAACCTTGCCGATCCTGTCATGCAAGTCCCTGTACTCGTCATACTCGGCACAGAAGTCCTCTTTGTACTGCTGCCGCTGTTCACTGCCAGTTATAGTGATGTATTTTCTATGGAAGATGTAATAAAGTTCAATTAGAGACGCTGCCTCACTGTTAATGTGAATCCACTGTTTTAGAAGACCAACAGATGACAAGATGAGATGAGTAAGATAATTGGTATTGGTGCCCTGCATTCTACTCAGAATGCAAAACAAACAACATAGGCTACAGTTATATGCCTTTCAAAATAGTATACATGTCATGGCATCTATTTTTCAACAGGGGGCACTGTCTGCCTATTATCTTTTCTGTCAGATAACAGGTAATGAAACAACGTATTTAACTTCATAGTGTGCAGTGGATTACATGGATGGATGGATGGATGGATAGATAGATAGATAGATAGATAGGTAGAAAGAAAGAATGGATATGTAGAATGTATTTAATAGTCCTTTAATATTACTAACAAAGGAAATAAATTCAATATCCATTCAGATCAAGTTCAAGTTTTAACTGGCAAGAGCTAGTAACATTATCTTATGAACTTACAAAAAATAGTCTGGGATGTCCTCTGGTGAGCCTTGGCTGACAGGTGTGTTGACCATGTCATGATCTACACACACACACACACAGACGGAGAGAGGGGGAGAGAAAGAGAGAGAGAGGGAGGGAGAAAAAAAGCAAATGGGTTATTGTAAAATCCCAATGCAAATGTGATAAAGCCCCCATCATTCTTGAACTGATGGAGTCCTTTATCAGGTTCTGCTGATAACAGGCCCTGCTCTCTGTGACGAACATGAACACACACAAAGACGCAGACACATACACACACACAAGGCCAGATTGTGTGTTCAGAGCTTAGGCAGGGTCGAGGCGGCTGTGCAGTGTGCCTGCTGACTTGAAGGGCCGTGGGTCACACAGCTGTTGCGCAGTCAATCATCAACAGAGTGTGCCATAGGGGCCGGCTGGGTGCGACTAGAAGCAGAGGCTCAGGCGTCTGACACGCACAGTGCAGCGCATCGCTGCTACCCTCTAGCCCTGTGACCCCGTTTCAAACCCCTAAGATAAACCCCTTTTTACCTGGGGAACTTTGCTTTCTTGCTTTCTGAACTTTGCTTTTTTTGGCTTTCTGGTCTGCCATGTTGGAGATCAATCACTACAACACTACATATAGCATTGAATTTTGTCAACATTTCTTTCTGGTGAAATTATTTTTAATTGAAGGATTGAAATTCAATTTTGACAATTTTGACATTAGTAAAAATAAATGCAATATTGTAGTGTGTCTAAAGAATGTCATATGGTTGTAATAGTGGAGAACTGTTTTGTAAATCAATTCAGCTGTTTACAGATGTATTTCAAAAGTTTAGTAAGCTTTGTAAGTGCTTTGTCCAAACTTGTAAAAAGCTCAATGAAGGATAGTACATTTGTTGCAGAATAAACAATACATGGTGTATTTCAACACTATTGCCTCTCTATGGACATCTCATTGTTTTTCCTACCACCTCCAATTCCTAGAAGTCTTTTTGAGAGGTCATTTAGCTACTCTTCAGACTATCCATATGACTTCCAGAATAGAAAACCTCCAAGAAATTCTGTCCAGCTGACATTGTAATGATGTTTCTCCCACTTGCGGATAACGGACCCAGTGGTGTTTGGAAGGGTAGGTAGTTTTGAAATGTGTTGTTATATTTGTACTGTCTGTATAAAGGTGTGGGGTGAGAGCTATTTTACTCATCATGAGGTGTTCTTGTGTAACACCTTTGTAACAACGGTTAACATTTAATTTTTTTATTACATGTGTAGATTTCTTACATATATTTCTTTCGTAGATTTCTTCTCAATGCCTGTTCAAAACTGAAAAACTTATTTTGTCAAAAATAAATAAATAAATAAATAAATAAATAACTTGTTGAGTGGAATACTTATTTTCGCCATTGAACATTATACATCTACAGTACACAAAGGGGTAGTGAATCACTTCATCCTCTGTACTACGACTACATGTGTTGATTCGTGATTTAAGACATCAGCCTGTGTCAATAGCTGTTAATGCTGCTAACTAGAAATATATTTATCTAGTCTGCATTTCATAACACCATTGTCAGTGCTTCAAGTGGATTATCAACTGTGATGCAAGATCATATTTTTCAGTAGAGTTCAAATGACATGACAAAAGAAACCTAAAAATAAAATGTACTTTTGTGCTGATGATTAAAGCAAAGGATAACCTTGCTTAGTTCATCAAGTACATAAAAAAATAAACAATGTGCTGTCATCGGTCATGCTGAAATGTGAGGAAGTAATGGTGCAATCCATGCAAATCTGTAAATCTGCTAATTTGTTTCCCGAAAGAGGATGCTGGGTGCTGGGTTCCAGAGGGAAATGGAGAGGTGAAGCATGGGCTTATACCTACCACTGAGATTCTCCTGGTGGAGTTTCAGGTCCGGGCTCGTTTCGACCCACTCTGTTTTTAAGTGCTCGCGCTCTTTGTCCTTGTGCTTCTTGGACTTCTTCTTTTTGTGCTGGCCATTGGCTACAGGCTGCTCAGTGCATACAGGGGGGGCAGTCCGTGGGGGATTGGGGCTGTCTGTTACAGGGCCGTCCGACTGCAGACGCTCGGGCATGGGAGTGCCGTTAGGCTCTCTGTGACTGTGGTTATGTCTTGGGTAGAGGCCATTTTGACTGTCCTGAATGCTACTGCTCACTCGGTCAAACTCCAATTTAGTGGGTAAACTGCTGTTCCTAGGTCCTATGGAGGCACGGCCCGTGGAGCTAAGCTGTCCATTGGAGGGCGACTGGAGGGGTATACTCGAGTCTAGTACCCTTTGCTTCTTGGGAGTCGGACTGTCTGAGTGGTCGGAAGGCACTGGGCGTTTCTGGAACAAAATGAGAATGGATATATTTTAAATCCCCATACTCATAAATGAACATGCAAAGGGAGCTACCGTAGTGCAGCCTAGTAGCTTGATTGGCTCCTGCAAAATGGCAGTGACAGAACTGCCTCCAGCACGCCCATAAATAAAAAGCAGATGGTACCACACCAAGGACCTCGGCAAAATGTAAATTTCATGCCTTACTTTTTTTATGTTTGGAGTTTCAACATTTCTTGACTCTAGAACTAAAAATACTTTTAAAATCAAAAAGTAAAAAAAAAAATTATATTACTAATAAAAAGAATCAAGTGTGTGCTCTAAAACAGGAAAAAAAACAGCAGTTTCTTTTAATAGGTGTGTATTTACCACAGAGGGAGTCTTGACTGGACTGAGCCGAGATGGAGAATCCCCAGGGGTTTTGTGGAATGAATGGTTGGCCTGTAAACTCCTCGACTGGACAGGGCCCAAGGGCTGTAGCTTTCTGTGTGATATCAGAGCAGGGAGATAGCAGATTTTATTTCAGCTTCAGCACATCATGCCTTGCATTCTCACTCCTTTTAAATGGTCATAATTATTACAGTAATCATAAGTCTACCAGAGTCTACCAGATATAAAGGTACTGTGTAAATGTGTGTGTGTGTGTGTGTGTGTGTGTGTGTGTGTGTGTTGTAATGTTTACAGGGAGTCAAGAAATTCAAACAGGAAGAAACATTTGTTTCTTGTCAACTTTGGGATCAAGGCCTATGATCCACTTGGAAGGTACAAGGCTGTCTGAACTCTTAGTTCCTCCGCTGACCATAAAAACAAACCAAATCCAATCAAAATAGGCTGAGTACACAACCACATGCAAAATACAAAGTACAAAGATGAATGCCAAATGAAAATAATTAACAATTCAAGTAAATAAACACTGGATTGCACATTCACAGAGCCTAACACACAAACAGCTCCGAAGGAGAAATGAGAAGCAGGCCGACTGAGTGAGTCCAGTCCGTGTCATGACGCCCAGCATAACAGTTCCTCATGTGTTTCCGGGTGACGATAACATCGGTGGTAGGCAGGCATTGAGCTTGGCAGAGAGGGAAAACAATAAGCCAGATGCTCATGCTCTCCCTCTCCCTCTATCTGTCTTTCCCTCTCTCTCTCTCTCTCTCTCTCTCTTACACACACACACACACACATACACACACACACAACTGGCAATCTGCTTCCTTCAGCTCCTTCCTCAGATAGAGCGCCCCTTTGTCACACATAAAATCACTCCAGCCCTGCAGTCTCACTCTGGCCTCCTGCGCGGCGTAACCTGGGGGGAAAATACCTTTTCCCATTCCTACACAGGAAATCCCACACATAACATTCAACAATTATAGGCTTAATGAGCAGAATCCAGCCATCTATACATTCAATAAATATATCTGATCTAATACCATTCTCACTCCGTGAACAAATAACTCCCTTCACATGGCTGTGCCAAACAGTTTAGCTTTGTGCAGCTGGACTGGTGTGTTACTGCAGCCCGAGTAGATAAACCCCCTCGGAAGTTTTGGAAACCTTAACCTCAATAGCACTGCAAAGATAACTGACAGCCTCTGCCAAAGCTTGCTCTGGTCATCGCTCGTAAACCAGAGAGTAGGGCCCAGAACCAGTGGGAATAAACCAGCATGCGGGAGGTGGCAGGCCTCCTGAACACACAATCGATTCTCGCTGCCAACACTCCATCCTTTGCACAGCGAGAGCTGGCTAACTTTTGTTCTCCTATTGTTTGCGGCTACTGGTAATTGTTGCAACTCATTTGCCCTCTGAATGATTTCATTAGGTGACACAAAGCATAAAACACCCCACCCCCTGCCCTCATCCCCCGCTTTGAGGTGCTTATTAACAAATTCCATCTTTGCAGATAAATACACATTTTGTCCTGTTCATCACAACAGGCTGCCAGTTAGGAGCCAAGAGGAGTCTTGCTGGGTAAATGGCGATTTGTTGTCCTGGACACATCACTCTTCCCAATTACAGGCAAGAGGTAATTACTTGCTGCAAACCTGGCTTCAGCTTTATCTTTGCCTAATCGTTGTACTGCTCCAGTGATCTCTGTATAGATGGGTCATTACAAACCAATATATGACCAACATCAGGGAAATCACTGCATCATCCAAGCAAACCCAGACTACACATTCACTGTGAAATATGAATATTACTATTACAAATACTGTATTACTTTTATTTTTAATATTAGTATAATGTTTATCCACTACGCATGCACACTCCAACCAAACAGCTGACTAACACTTTACTCCATCAAAACTTACATAGTGGTCTTTCACTCTTATTCAACACAAAAGTTAAAAACCTCAGGGTATTCATTGTCCAGTAAATAGTCCAGTAACATATCCAAAAAACATTTTCTATAATCTATGAAACACTTCTAAGGTTAAAAAATACCCTATTCTTTGCGGATTGCAGAGAAAAGCTAAATGCATTTGTTACTTGTAGTAGGCTTGATTGTTGTAATGTTCTGTTCCCTGCATGTAGTACTATCTGCTCTAAAAACCTACAGTTCATACAAAATACTGTGGTTCTACCACTCACTACGACTAAAACTATGATCATATCTCGCCTATACTTCGCTACATTGGCTCCCTATTACAAGTCAAATTGATTTTACTTCTTCAAACATACACAGCCCTTAATGGTCTTGCTCCAGCATATATTAATGACTTAAGCTGGATTTAAGCTGGATTTATACTTCTGCGTTGCGTCGTCGCAGACCTTCGCCGACACCAATCAGACCTTCGCCGACACTACGCATACACCTTTCGTGCGCATGAAAAAAATCCTGACTACGCGTCAAAGTGTCGCCGACACGGTACGCAGACCGACGCAGACGTAATGGATTGTGATTGGTCCGCTTTACATCAATTCCAGTTCTCCGCCTTTCCAGTGCGTTGTGTGTACAAGACCGGAATTTTTGAACTTACATAAATGGCCTTATAACTACCCATTCACCTGACAAAGACAGTTGACCATAGAAAGTAATGATCTACTAACTATGCTCATTAACCAGACAAAGCTTCCCATCAACGCATCCGACACAGTTTGGGAAGTTCCACAGTCTCCAGAAATCTCCGGCTATCGTTTCGCACAGGTTAGTTGACGGACAGGGCAAAAACTCGGGCAGTGTTGTTCACAACGCTTTGCAAACCTCTGACACAATAGATGACACAGTGGATGAGGCTTGTAGCACTAGCTTGCCGCTAGCTACAGCCTGTTGATTTGCACCAGAAGCCAATACTCGCAACGCAACGACCAGAAAGCATACACGCAAAGGACCCTTTCTAAACTCAATAACCCCCTAGCGTTGTGGCAGTAAACTGCCACGCGAAGCAATTACGCGGACACAGAGGTATAAATCGACCACGGAAGTATAAATCAAAAATGTCGGCGAAGGTGTCTGCGACGGTGTCTGCGACGACGCGACGCAGAAGTATAAATCCAGCTTATCCGGTCTTCGCGTTGCGAGTGTTGGCTTCTGGTGCAAATCAACAGGCTGACGCTAGCGGCAAGCAACAAGCTGGCCTCATCCACAGTGTCATCTATTGTGTCAGAGGTTTGCAAAGCGTTGTGCCCTGTAGTGGGAAACGATAGCCGGAGATTTCTGAAGACTGTGGAACTTCCCAAACTGTGTCGGATGCGTTGATGGGAAGCTTTGTCTGGTTAATAAGCAGTTATCAGGTCATTACTTTCTATGGCCAACTGTCTTTGTCAGGTGAATGGGTAGTTATAAGGCCATTTATGTAAGTTCAAAAATGCCGGTCTTGTACACACAACGTGTTGCACAACGCACTGGAAAGGCGGAGAACTGGAATTGATGTAAAGCGGACCAATCACAATCCATGACGTATGCGTCAGTCTGCGTACCGTGTCGGCGACAGTTTGATGCGTAGTCAGGATTTTTTTCATGCGCACGAAAGGTGTATGCGTAGTGTCGGCGAAGGTCTAATTGGTGTCGGCGAAGGTCTGCGACGACGCAACGCAGAAGTATAAATCCAGCTTTACTTGTTCCTTACTATCCTTAAGTTCACAAATGGCCGGTCTCAAATAATATTAAAATCTACAATAGGTGGAAGAGCTCTCTCTCTCTCTCTCTCTCCCTCCCCCTCTCTCTCTCTCTCTTTCTCTGGACCAAGAGCACACATGTATGACACCTGTGCTCCCCTAGAGAAGTGGAGTGGCCTTCCAACCCACCTTGTTAGCAACCTGTGGATCAGCTGCCTCTCCTCCTCCGTGTAGCCTGGCCAGTCTTTTTGTACCTGTCTGTAGAACTCGTCCTTCAGGGTGAAACTGTGTTCTTTGGGGTTGAGTTTCGCCACCTGGAAAGCATAGACACAGACGTGCATGAGGAAAAGGGCTAATAATATATATTTAATGTTGTGGTAATATAATGTGATGTTCTATTATGTGGCAATGGGCATATTATTATTGTTGTATGAATCAATAGGCATGATAACAGACATTGTCACTATCTTCTCCACCTATTGTAAACAAGCAGCATTTAAGCTCTTATCGAAAGTGACTCTACGGCTTTCAGGACACACACACACAAATGTTGCACTACTGAAAAGCAAAGAGCCTATATTGCACATAAACACCTAGGCTCCATTCGCCCTAAAACAGTGGAGCTGCTGGAATGCTGCTGGAGAGGCCCCACCCCTTCCCACTGTCAAAACACGTCTTCACCTCCAGAGATAATTAAAGCACAGCCCTAATTACAGCCGCCAGAACCGCGCCACCCCACTGACTCCGTCTCTCCTTCACCACTGCAGTGGGAGGCAGCGGAGGAAACACGCAGCAGAAAAAAAACACTCCAATGCAGACTGGGCTCAGACAGAAAAGCAACCCATTCTTTCTGAATATGGGTCTGTTAAATCTCTCTGATGCTTTGAAATGGAGTCTCGTGTCTATTTCTAACCCACAATACACAGTATAGAGTTTGTGTGTGCGTGTGTGTGTGTGTGTGTGTGTGTGTGTGTGTGTGTGTGTGTGTGCATGTCTTGTGTGCATGTAGTCCTGCTGTTTGGGCTTTTAAAGTTGACAGAGCTAGAAAGTACACTTGCCTTTGTTTCTGTTCATGTTACTGAATAATTCCCCAGTTGAACATAGAGTATTTAGCCACCCAAGCATGCTGTGTACATGATTGTTATTGACTGTATTAGTGATTATGAAGGGGTCAATACATTTACATGCACCAAGAGAATATTAGAAAAACCCTAGTACGGCTGAAATCAAGCTTTAGAAAATGCATGTATACACCTTAGCCCAGCTGAAATTGAACTTTTGAAACGCATGTATACACCTCAGTCTGGCTGAAATCAAACAGAATCTGACAGCTCATAATCAAACTACATACTTGTCCATGCATGTATACTCAAATTACTTGGTTAAATCATTAGCTTGGTTATTGCTAGTAGCTCAGTTTAGATGTGCATGTACCCTTACTGACCGAGTGTGTGTGTGTGTGTGTGTGTGTGTGTGTGTATGTGTGTGTGAGAGTGTGAGTGTGAGTGTGATTTGGTGTTATATAACCGGACCTCATCCAGCACAGCGCTTAGGTCGGCCTTGTCCTTGGGGTTGGCTCTCTCCTTTTCCAGCCAGAGTAGCAGCTCTGCCTTCCTGTAGGGCTTCAAGGCCAGAACGTGGATGACGCGATCCCTCAGGGGCCGATGGGCCACAGGACTGGGGGCCCCGCTCCTCTTGTTGCTGGGTGAGTGCTTGTTTGTGCTGTCCACAGATGGAGGCAGGCCCTGCTTTCTCTTGATCTTCACACATTTACCTGTAGGACAGGAGGAAGAGGAGGACGAGGAAGAAAAAAAGAAAGGAAAAAGAAAAGAATGTTAACAGAGGCAGGTCGTGGAAGATCTCTCACTTGTCACTTTATTTCAAGAAAATCAATTCTCTCTCTCTCTCTCTCTCTCAAACACACACACACATACACTAAGGCTGCAAAATCCTGTGTCTAGGAAGGGCCCGTGGAATGATACATGGGCCAAAAATGAATGAAGGATTAGCCCAATCCCAACTGCCCTCTCAGGTCTCAAAGGACGAGGCCTCTTCAAATATCACGGCACCTCACAGCTGGTTGGCTGGAGAGACTGGCTAGCTGTGGTTGTGCCAAAACAAAACCAGGGATTCAGGTGAAGGGTGGATGGGGGTGGGGGGTGAAAGCGGTGGTGGTTGAAATTAGACACACAGGATGCGGCCCATGTTGCACTTTGCCTTGGAAGATAATGATGTCTGGCCTGCTTACAGGACCGCAAACACCCGCTCACCGGAATGGCACATCACGCTCAGGAAAATGTGTCTTTAAAACAAACACACTGGCATAGCACTCACATGACCTCGTCCTCTTAGTCACACACACACTAGCTAAAGACACACACACACACACACACACACACACACACACATTAAAGTGCACAAAGTGAGTGAACAAACACACACCTTACATTCACACACACTCACACACACACACATACACAAACACATGCATAAAACGTGCTCACACACACATGTACACACCTGCCCTTGCAGGTATACACACACACACACACACACACACACACACACACAATCCCACACTTACACACTTGAGGGCAGTGAACAGAGACACAGCATACACACACACACACTTAAGTGTTGCTGGGCAGGGTGTGTGAGGACTGAAGTGTGTGAAAGGGGGCTGCTGCTGACAGCAGGCCAGTAAAATTAACCCCCAAGCCTTGCAGCGTTGCAGTCCTTTTTCACCCCAGCCACACTAATACACCTGAAACCTAGCCAGCAGGACACGGCAGCGCTAATAGATATCGGCCAAGCCGTAATCCCATTAGAACTTTAAGCCTAGCTGTAGAGGTTGTCACAGGACAACTAAACAGAACCAGTCTATAGGCAAGAACATGTCCAAATAATCTCTCCCCTGGTTTTATGTCACTTAATAATACTAAACAAGCATGCTGACGTTACTCAGATAATGGCATTTAAGCAAATTTCAGTTCAGGCTTTATGCACACTGTTTACAGTAAAGATTACACTGGTTCTTGTACATTAAAATTAAATCACTTGCTTAGCCCAAGCTCTGTGTAGACTAAATTACATGATAATAGCAAAGGGGTGGAAAAGTGTGGCGGAGACAGGGCTGTCCTTGAAGTCTCGACATGTTCAGTCTCACAAGGGAGGCAGGATTAAATCATGCATCAAGTATCAAATAGCAAAAACCAATCATTTCAACCCCTCAGGGCAAATGGCAATTGCTAGAACAAAAAAAAGTCAGTGTTCATTATCAGATGTTACCATACACTGAGATAACCTGTACGAGCATGATTCCGGATAAGTTGTGAAGTCACTCCGACAATACAATGAAGTAAAGTGTTCCGTGAGATTTATGAGGGCTTTCTCACCATTGGCAAACAAATTTGACAGACCGCGCCAGCATAAATTTACATTCTTAGTTCCCAGGGGGTGAAAAAAACACAGATTTCGCTAGGGTGGTCTACACAGGCTACCTACTAAAACACACACAGGTCTTTATCTTCCCCGCTGCTAAAGACAGTGTCTGTCAAAACCGCACAACCGCACGTCATGGCCGCCAGTCTGTGGCGCAAATTTGTTGGGATGCTAACCCACCCCTCACTGGTGTGGCCCCAAACAGACACTGTAAGGTGAAGCCAACAATAGCCATCATTTGCTGAGGTCAATGACCGCATGTGGCTGATGGAGCAGAAATATTACGAGTTCATCAAGGACTTAAGGAATCTCGACTAACAGGTATTATGCTACAGTCGCCACACTGTGTGGTGCACAAGAACAAAGGATGATGGTAACATATGAGGTCTTTCATATTCTTTACATGCAGTAAGCAATAAAGAATAATAATAAATACAGTGTGACAGGGCCAAAATAATTATGATAAATAAATGATCCATTATACCATTCCATTGTTCAATCAAACTTAACACTGAAAACAAATTTGACCTCAAATCACCCTACATTCCATAAATAATTCAAAGCTGCCTATGCCATACCTGCCATACATTTAAAATGGCCTGGAAGCTATGATTCCAGAGGGTTATTTTGGATCTTCAAGGGAGCAAGCCTACCATTACTAGGCCACAAAAATACAGTCCGCCACCACAGGAAACTTGCTGTTTGGCACAACATCCAAAATCTAGTCAGAGACTTCATATCTGCATTCACAACACAAACTAGCCTATCTCCTGGACTTGTACAGCATGACTGCATGCGACATGTTTCAGAAAAGCCATACTGCTGCTAACAAGAGTGATGGTGATAGCACAAAAAAGAAATCTTTCTTTTTGAACATTTTTAATTCACTACCTCTGTGAAAAAAACATCATCATCATCATTTCCTCCTTTCTCCTAAAGGTCTTCGGGCTCCCATTTATCCAGGCAAACGAGGACCACTGTGCTGCCACGCACATAGCTCCCAGTAGGGGATCATACATCTGTCATTTCAGACCACAGAGAGAAATTCTCTGAGACGCCAGTCCAGTGGCGACGGGCTCCCCCCTGCCTCTGCCACTTAGGGCGAATTATGGACTTTGCTTCAGAGGACTCCCATGTATAATTCAGTGCTTCTGCAGATGAAAACTAATTGAATCCCGGCCACGGTAATTAAAATCTCAGGCTAAACTTCATCCACCCAGCGTGAGACTTGTTAGCGCATACTTCTGGCAAATCTCAGGCACATTAATGGAGAGAAAATCTGTGGGCTGGTGCCTCCAGCGCTCCAGATAAATGAGTTGGATAACAGAGGGAGAGAAGAGAAAAGAATACATGCCCGCCAAACATGGCGTAGTATCTTTATTAACGGTGATCATTTAAGGCCAGGGACGTTTACTCCACAGGCTGTACAGTGGAATCAAAACAGGCCTTTTGCTTTTGAGAGCAGCCAAAACATTTAAAGGGGAGGATCTATTTAATTTAAACAGAAAATTGGTTACAAGGAGGCACAAAAGTGGAGAGGGGGAAACACAACAGGCAGAACACATAGGGGGAGTATGGTACTTACTCAGGCTGGTGGAGGGCTTTATCTCAATGGCCGACCTGCTCATGATGTCTTTCTCCACCTGCGACATGCGCTCACGGGTCATCTGGTAGGAATCGTCCGTGGCGCACACCGTGATCTTGTCCTGGATGCTCCCCTGGCTCTCCAGGTGTTCCCAACCGTCTCTAAGGACGTGGGAAAGCAAAACACAGAGGTATTAAGAGCCATGACTGACCAACACATAATACACACCCATCCACACACACACACACACACAATTTTTTTATCACATTTTGTCAGACACGTCCTTAATCACTTTCCTCTGAGACTTGTCCGACTCTTTCTGATAAGAGTTTTAAATAGGAGTGTTTTCAAGTCCATCACTTGCCAAATAAGAAAGTAATCCTTTTTACCCGTTTCAGATCCACAGTTCGGCAGGGCATGGGTGTACAGTATTAGGCATGCCAATGCAGTGTCAACAGAACAACCGGAAGAGTGGTGATTAATCTCTGACCGGTTCTGTGACAACAGTTTGCATTTCCCACATCTAATATGCAGCCATTATTCGGCGGAACAAGTGAGGCATTGTATGACCACAAGACCTCTTTTGAGTCGCAGAAAATTAGCCCCACTCTGACCAAGTAGCACGCCCTTTGGACCAAAGCTGACCACTAATGCAGTGAGGTCACCATGGACTGAGAGGTCACGTCATGTTCTTTTGGACTTGAAAACAATTCATCCTTAGCTGGAATAGTTTCATTCTTGTTCTATGTCTTTTATTGTTGCTGTATTTTTGTCTTTTTTGTTCAAACAAGCAATGGAAAAGAATCCAGCCAGACTTCTACCAACAGAGAGACTTTACTAGCCTATAATGTTTAGTTGTACATAACCAAGATAACTGTATGGAAGTCAGACAGCGTTCCTACCCAGATCCATATTGGTGTATGCAGTCGAAGCTGGCCTGAGGTTTGTCTTTGCTGTCACTGGACAGGTAGAAGGAGAAGACACGCAGTGCATCGGGAGAATCAGGGGTGCCAGCAGGAATTTTGATGTACTAGAGAGAAGAGACAGAAGGCTGTTAGACGGGTTGTTCTCAGACGTGTTTTTTTTTCCATCTGTTACAACACATTCACATAATAAACAGCTCAGCATATAATTTCATGTATACATGTGGTGTTCATAATTAAGACGCATAGTAACGAAAGAACAACATTTGACTACACGAAAGAACGACGTTTGACAATGAGGTAGAGACGATGGGGCGTATGCAATCAAAATGATTAAAGAATTCAGCGCTCTAAAATAATAATAACAAAAAAACTCCATGGTGTCATGAACCCCACACCCGTTTTCAATCTGGTTTTGAGGAGATAAATATTCAGATTGCAGTTATCAGGGCAGCTTACAGTATATAATTGGCACAACGCATGGGGAGCCTCATCTCTTTTTAAGTTGGTCATCAATTAACAATTTCATTAAAATGCAAAGTCTCTCCTTGCTTGGAGCGTGCTGTGCTTGGAACGTGCTGAACGGAACGCAGCGATGAAGAACACCAGTGTTTGGGTCTGAGCACTGCTGCACACACATAAGCTGATTTAGCACTTGAGAGAAATGATCCACCATTCCAGTCCGAATCCTGTTAACATTAAACTGATGGCGTGGATGAGTGATAGCGTACAGTGATGCAATGTATGTTTTGCCAAAGGAGGGGAGAGAGAGAGAGAGAGACTGCCAACGACAGTGCGCCACTTCTACTCTTGACTCTAAGTGCTGTGTCCTCGTACTGCAATTAAGATCATCAGTCATCTCCACAGTACGATCTGTGCCAAGCCTGTTTTGGCACAGCATGTAGTGTACTGGCCCTCCTCTGACACCACATTCTAGGCCTTGTAATGGACCAAAACAACAGCACTTCATCCGCAAACATAATTTTTCTCAACAGCAGCTACACCAGCATTCCACGCATTTCAATTGGTCACTGTCTTCCTGTCTGCTCATATCAGATGACTGAATCGTGACTCCAAAGGGGAATGTTAATGCAGCACTCTGGGGAAAAGACAACAAAAACAACAGGTAGTGGGAGACGATTTGGCAAGCGTGCAGGCAAAGTGGAACATCCCACTAAGCTGTGGGCAGTGGACGAGCCAGGTATTAAAGACATTTGAGTCCATTCAATATGAGTCCATCACACAGGTATTATGGCTGTGAATCCCAGCCTTTGGTGGATAGACATTTTGGAGACATGGAGATCGACTCTGTTCATGTCGACCCAATGGGTTAGGCCAGCCAAGATTCACTTCAGTTCACTGCCTGATCCCTCTCTCCATCCTCTCTTTCTGTCTCTTTTACTTTCTTTGTTTTGTCTCTCCTTTGTCCATCTCTCTTCCCCATTCTCACTGTTTCTTTCTCTCATAAACAGACATAAACAGACAGAGAGAGAGAGAGAGAGAGAGAGAGAGAGAGAGAGAGCAAGAGGGACTGAAAAAACACAGGGAGAAAGAGAGGGAGAAAAAAAGGAGAGAGCAACCCCTTTGTGACAATCTCCTGGAAGCCAGCTATTTTCTGAGCAAGGCTGCTTTCATATCTTGCACCTGTGTGTGAGAAGCACAAGCCAGAACTCGCTCTTTCGGCTGACAGAGTGCTTCAGCTCCATGCCAGTCAGCTCCAAACAACGCAGCCTTGCCAAAGGGGGGCCAATCTATTATTGTGCCAAACACAGTCATGCAGTGGGAAGCCCCCTGTTTGCTATAAGGATCCCCATTGTGTGTCTGTGTGTGGAAGTGTGTGTGTGTGTGTGTGTATGTGTGCCCGTGCGTATGTGTCTGAGCAAATGGCTGTTGTCTCCCTTAGTCCTACTCCATCCTCTATGGTCTATTTTCTTCTGCAGTATCCAGGGGATAAAGTCCCCAGAGGCCCTACCTTGTGTAAGCATACTGTACACACACACACACACTAGAGGATTTGGTACCCCACTGTAAATATACTGTTTCAAGCATGAATACAGACCTCATTAACAGATCTCGCTCTCTGTTTGTACAACAATATGTTTCGTTCATTTCATCACTATTTTGCAAACCAGGACTAAAATTTTACCATGTTTAAAAATAAATAAAACATTGTCAGAAAAACACAGGCTAAGTGTTTGGGTGAAAACTGTCTTCACAAAACAAATGAAGAAACATTCTTTTCTTGGCTTCTGGAAAGTCTGTCATCGAATCATATATCAATGCCCCCCCCCCCCCCTAATCTTAGTGAAACTATGCTACCCTGATTGCCCCTGGTTAAACATGCATCGACTTGACTATGGTCCCTGCGGTGTTACTTTGCTCAGTGCGGTGGGGTTATGTAATAGGCCAACTGTAACTGATTTCATCAGGCTCTAGAGCTAGCTGATCTGAAGTGAACTTACCACCGCAGCCTGTTTGTTGATGTGCGCTGGGTTACAGGTGCCAGCTCAGTCCTTTGAACACAATATGAAAACCTGGGTTGCCTTTGTGGGGCCAGATTACTCATCCTAGACCAGGATGATCTTGCAAACTGGGCAACATCATCCGTGTGACTCACTGCCAGCAGTGTAAGTGTGTGTGTGTGTGTGTGTATGTGTGCGTGTGTGTGTGAGTGAGTGTGTGTGTGTCTCTCTCTCTCTCTCGCTGTCTGCATATATGCGTGTAGGCGCATGTGTGCATGTGAGGCCAGTATCTGAGAGCTCCTTGTTCAGAGTAGCTTACCCTGCTGCACATGTTCAGAACTCTTATTCATAGAGATTGAGGAAAACACTAAAGACAGACCTAGAAACCTACTTTCATTCAGAGGGAACTAGTTTCACATACATGCTTGTTAAGCAACAGGTACTGTTGTGTCCTGGAAAAAAAAAAAGAGGAACTAACCTTCCTTCAAAAATAGCCTGAGGCTATATAATACATGGCGAAATTGATGGACAGTTTTGTAGAGGCAGTGTCCTAGATTCAATATGGAAAGACTGTGTCCATGTGCCTCATTATGACTACACTGCCATCATTAGATAATTAAATCCAGCAATGCTATGTGTTTCATTTATGTGTGTGTGTGTGGGGGGGGGGGGGGGGGATATAATTTGCAGGATGCAAATTAGATTTAGGAAATGCCACCTAAAAAAAATGTCAATTATAAACTCTTTTCAACAGGCAAGAAACAACTAAAACAGCGGCAGTGGCAGCTAAATGACTGTTCTACCAGCCTTTTAGCAGAGAGTGTCTGAGGAGCTTTTTTTTTAGCATTTTTAAAGGTCTGTGTTGGAACAACTGAAACAGTGGCTATGAAAGCAAGAACATGGGCTCAGGCCTTTATGTGTGTGAGTGTGTGTGTGTGTGTGTGTGTGTGTGTGAGAGAGAGAGAGAGAGTGTGTGTGTGTGTGTGTGTGTGCGTGCGTGTGGTGCACGGATCTTGTTGAGGGCTGTACCACTGCAGTCTCACTGGAGTCTTTGTCTGCTGAGGGTAGTCAGTGGTAAAGACTGATTCTTCAGCGAGCTTGTTAAGCTTGTAACATTATTTGGCCGCTAGCGAGGACAAGAAGTCACAGCTAACCAAACCACACTGACCCCATACCAACAAAAGAAGTAAATGCAAAGTGAATTTCTGCCTCATGTACATTTTCCGATACTAAAACTGCACTGCAGAATAATCTAGTGAAATGTTGTGTATTTGGAGCCTAGAAATAAAAATACTTGAATGTGTCATCCTAAAAGAACATAAGAGGCTGACAACTGGATTTGGAATGGCGCATTAAACATTTGCTTTTTAAAAGGCAGTTTGTACTTGTTTTTATAAATTGTGTAAATGAGCTCAAATGGAAGTACAGACCTCTCTTAATACGCTCACAGTACAAACCAAACAACAACACAAAAATGTCATATTTTCTAGTTTCATTCTATTTTATGAAACTAACTAAGTGAAAAAAAAGCAATTTATCCACAGCCACAGTTGTTTTTGTCCCCTAATTGCTGGGATGTGCTGGGATGTCTTCGGCTACTGTCACAAAGGGAAGCCACTTGCAGTAATGTTTCCCTTTTATTGCAAGTGCTTGCACAAACAGGGGCGAGTCGGCGGGCCTTGAAGCTGCCTCTTTAGTTATCTGTGGCGGCTGATTGATTCCCGGCTCACTGGCGGAGTGCACGCTGCCCCGGGCAGATGTGGCAAACAGGACTCTAGCTGTCACAAATGCCCAGTCATGCAGCACAGCCATAAGCAGCCTCTGTGGTGTGCGGCCAATAAAAGCTCCTCTTCCAGCCCCGCAACCTTATCCCTACCCTACCCCCCTTTCCTCTGTGCACACACACACACACACACACACGCACACAGACACACACCCACACACACACACAGCCTGGCTCCTGACAACATCCGCCCTGCCCCCAACTACCATCCTAGGCCTCCCTTAACAGTACACAACACACACACACTCACGCATACACCCTCCCAATCCTCTCATCAAAACACATACACAAGCCTGCAGCCAATAAAAGCGATGGACTCTACAGACACCAGGCTTACTCTTGTTGACCTAGTTATGTCCCCTTTCTTGGGCCTCTGAGGTGCTGTGACAGCATTTTTAGAGGACTAATTGAGAGCCATCATCAGTCCTCTTCCCCTCAAAAAGCATCAGGGTAAATAAAGGCAGCCCAAGTCAACACTTTTCCTCAGCAGTCATCACCGCTGAGGTCTGTCCAAAGTGGTAGCTGTCATTTCCAAAATTACAAGCAACAAGTCATTTAAAGGGGTTCCAGAACTAGGTCACGGCACACAGGATCGCAGTCGACAGTGATTTGTGTTTCAAACGGCCGAGCTCATTAACAAAAGCACAGCGGTCTGCAAGCAAGAGTTTAGCTAAGGATTTACAGTCGTTAACCACTAGCCTACACCCATACCCACTCAACCAAACCCCCCCCCCTTTCTCTTTTAAAATAAAAAATTAAAAAACTATTCTAACAATTCAGAATAATGCTCTCACCTCCAGAAGATAGCCTTATCTCCCTTAACCCTAGCTCTAACTCCTCATCCCCCTACACAAACATACACACACACACACACACACACACACCGTCTATTCGCATGCAACCTCCTAGCACCCCTACACCCCCAACCCGATGGCTAAGTTTCGCATTTGTGAGTTGCCCCCTTCCACATCCCTCCACCCCCGATCTCCGGGACCATACACACTTCACATTCTAATTCTAATCAATGTCACTCAGGTCAGTCTGTGGCGAGGTCGACCTCTTTTACTCACGCCTTCCTCCTCCATCTTCATAACCATATGTCATTTAACCCATTAATTCCCAGCCTAGCACTCGGGAAGGGGGGGGGGTGTCCACCAATGGAAATTCAGTGTGACACTTTTCTTCTCCATGAAGAAGAACAAACAATAATAATAATAATAATAATAATAATAATAATAATAATTAACACATCACATTGAAGTTCTAGTGTCGATGCAAAAACATGGGGCACAAATATTGAAACATATTGATTTTTTAGTGCATGCAAAATTGCTAGGTATCTGTTGATTTTATGAATAAACTCAACACATTATGCCAGGGAGAGAGAAAATATTGATTCAATCCAGCTGTTTGTGGGTTTTTTGTAATTAGTAGGGCACTTGAAGCTGTGTTTCAACATGATGGCCTTCGTAAGGTCCTGTACGCTATCAATATCACCACCTATATAGAAGAAATTTAACACACACACACACACACACACACACACACACACACACACACACAGTTTGGGTTTTTCTCTATATACTTAAGAAGAACAGAGGCTCAGAGAAGAGAAACTGCACCAAGGGAACATAGGAGAAAGGGAATCAACAAGGAGAAAGAGAGAGAGAAAGAGAGAGTGAGGAAGAGATGGAGGAAGGCGGGAGTCTGCCCAAAAGCCCAGAGAGCGTGCACATAGTGGGCAAAGTTTGGCCCCTTGAGCAAGAGGCCGCTGCTGCCAAGTGGCATTGGATTGACAACACTCGGCACCTTGTCAGGATTAGTGCTCGACCCGCAGAGGGTGCGCGGTCACATACAATCCCTCCCTGTATGGGTCTGGCTCCGGACACATCTGCTGCCCTGGCCTGTGTATGTGTGTGAGTGTGTGTTTGTGTGCATGCCTGTGTATGTGTGTGTGTGTGTCCGTGTGTTTGGAGATGTCAAATACTTGCAGGCTGTTGTAAGGTGTGAATCGGACTGGAACAGAACAACTTGGCGGGGGCTTTGCCGTTGGAGAGTAGACAAAGGGCATGCTCAGTGGTGGCCGCCAAACACCTCCCAGCAACCCCTCCGTAACCCCCACAACCAGCACCTTCACCCTCGTCCTCACTCCCCCAGAGAGCATTACAAATGCTTGCACTTGGCCTATTTTTTTATAAGGTTATATAATATACTCTAGTATCAGGCTGACGGCAAATGTCAAATCAAAGCAGGAAAAATCGACAGACAAAGCATTCTGTTTAACAGAGACACTAAACATTTTCTTCCCGTTTTTCTGGGTGAATCACACATCTGTTTGGAAAGGAGGAGTTGAAGTCATATTATTTCAGGTGCTGTTTTCCACCAGTCTGCCACAGAGACTGCACACTACCAGAAAACGAACCAGCAAAAATGGTCTTTAAAGAGTCTGATATAATCATCCCTTTCGGTGCCTCTCTGTTAAGAGTACAGACGTGATTTCTTACAGTGGACACAAAATGTAGACATCTTTTGTAATGAAGCTTTTTACTGACAAGATACGTCTGTAAAATCACTAAAATAAGCCCAAAAAATGTCTGTTTTTTAGCATAAGAAACACAACAAAAATAAGAGAAGAAAAAGCCCTTTCATTTTTGATTGCACGACTGGCCGTGGCCAAAATGACAAGGCTGAAATAGAGAGCTGCTATTGCGTGGCAGCATAATTGCCGTGTTGTAATTCACTGCCTGTGCTCCCATCCACCTTCACAGGCAGCCCTGGCTGCCATCCATCTCTGTTCTACTCAGCCCTCCACAGCCCTGTCGCACTCCTTTGCTCCCTGTCTCCCTTCCCATCCTAAATTGGGACTGTCTTTAACCGTAACAGGCTAGGACCAAAACTTGTAACCGAAAATAAACATTTCAGTCAAAGGCGCTCTGACTAAACGTGCGCCTGAGTCGGCCTGCCCGGTGAGGCGGTGTCCCTCTGCCCCTGCGCCCACCGTGTCTGCGCTGCCACCATTCCAGCCTATTGTTCCCCAGTCACTGCGCGTCTCAGTCACGGTTTCCCGGAGACGCCTGCCTTTTGTTCTATCTGCTGAGCCACATGCGATGGCACGGCGATGCAACTGTTTTATTCATGAACGGCGAGGACATGGGGCCTGGAGAAAAGAGAGGAGGGTGGGGTTGGTGGCTGGGGGTTGGTGATGGTGGTGGTGATGGGGGAGGGAAAGGCATCCTTGCACTCCCAACGTGCCTCCCCAAATCAGCCATGGCCCATGACACCAACAGACACCACTTTACCCCCCCCCCCCCTTGAAAGCTTTATTTCCACTCTTCTTTTAAGCCACTCAGGCAAGAGGGACCGTGGATGGGGGGGTTGGATGGTTGGACGTGTACACCCGAGAAATGGAGCTCACAATTGCCTCATCTCCAGTGTGATCATCTGGAGCAAAGCGCATACAAACAGGAGAAAATGTGAGCAAGCAAGCCAGCATTCTTCTCCACAGTAACCACCCACCACCAGTGACATTTGGCTGCGGGTCAGAGAAGAAAAAAAGAAAGAAAAAGCCCAAATTTTAACAAAAAGAAGGATGTGGCTTACAAGCGGTATTATAATAGAGCGTATGATTACAAGGACAAACACAAACAATAGATAATAACTCAGACACAGTGAGAGCGAGAGGAAGCCCTGCTATATGTCTGATGAACCGCACACTCTGCATGCATTGTTTTAACACGTGATTGAACACTCTACTTTGCCTCATATCAGGAGAGTGCAATCCAGGGAGATTCAGCCTCCCTTTTTCTGGCTTCTTATTGCATTCTTCTTTCATTTCTCTTCAAAGAGAGAATGAGAGAGAGAGAGAGAGAGAGAGGGAGAGAGGAGAGAAAGGGAGAGAGCAAAAGAGATTTGAAGCTAGCTCCTGTTCTGGAAGTCAGTTACACTTGTGGGGGTGGGACAGAGGTGGAGAAGGCGATGGGGGGGATGAGGGAGAGAGGGGGAGGGGGGAGGATGTGAGAGGGAGAGTCTGTAACGGCATGGGGGTTGGAGGAGAGGTTTGGCAAACGCAGAGCTGGGGGTTTGGCTGGGGGGTGGGGTATTGTTGGGTCTAGCTCCATCCCCTGAGGGATCACCGTGGATGCCAAGCAAAATCTGCCTCTTCCCAGCACCTGGGGGCTGATCTGTCAAGTGTGGCACACGCTGGGTGACCAGGGCTCTGCTACCCTTTCAAATGCCCCCTTCCCCTTGTGCAAGTGTGCAAGATAGGGGGAGGAGAAGAAGCAGAGGAAGAAGAAAAGAAGAGGGAGGCAGGTCTACCACCAGCTTTCTTTCTTCCTTCCTTCATCTTCCTTCATGGGAAGCCCATTCAGACAAAAAAAAAAAATCTGAAGCTACCTCCTCCTTTTCCTCCTCCCCGTCAGTTACTATAGTGACGGGGATGAGGGAATTCCATGACCCTTTACCATGGGGGTGTCTGATCATTTAAACACTGCAGCATGGAGCAAGATAAAACCACTGCTGCTGCTGGTGGTGGTCTGATTGTGAAACATGGGTTTGTTATCCTCGTGCTAGCCCCTTTGACATACTGTATGATGCTTTTATGATGGCATTATACTAAGCATTTCCTTCGCTTCATGATGCTTTTTTTTGGCTTTGTTTTGTTTTTCTATAATACTTTAATCATACCGAGAGAGCTTGTAAAAACACCAGCCAACCCTGATTAGCATGCCCATGGCTTCAGAGAAAGGTTCAAAACAAGAAGCGATTAGAGCCAAGTCGCAAGGACAGATAAGCCCTGCGTTCGAACACAGTCACAAAGACCATAAAGGCCATGCAGCCTTTCAAGTAAATACAAACATAGGCTACATGTCCGTATTAACATCCAAAAAACAAACAAGTATTAAAACACCCATTAAAACACACACACACACACAAAACATTACTCAGCCATGGGTAAACATTAACCGATTTGCTTCTGTACTTTCATCAGCACTATCCTTTTCGAGGTTTGTGACACATCACCACAGTAAAACACACACCGTCACGGAACGCTACGCTTCCCTCTCTGTTTACATTTACAGAAGGCAGGCTTCCTGGCCCGGAGAACGGGGATATAGGTTTCAAACACACAGGATGAGAGGTGAAAAGAGGACAAGCATCACACACACACACACAAACACAGGAGCAACTGAACGTTTGCCACTGAATTAAAAAAAAAACACACACACACATCAGACACACACAACAGCTTGCCTTTGGCGCACAAACAAACAGAGGGATTTCAGAGACATTAAAAAATGCAAAAGATTAAAGGGTTACTTCTTAGAACACTAAATCCTCATTATATTGCGACTCCATGGTAACCCAAAAAATAAGCTTGTGTGATAACATTCTGCAAATAACAAAAATAAGGAAAGAAATATTAAATTTAGCAGGTACAGTATATTACGAAGCTTGAAGGATTTATAGCCTTTTTAACTGACAGTCAGATTCATCCACTGGCAGGTCCCAAAGACATCGTGAAAACATACGCAACTCGTTCTCAGATGTCCTGCCAAACAGGCCAAAGCTAAGCACAAGCATGGGGTCTGTCCAATGGATGAAAGAATTCAAATTTTTCTGATCTACCATCTCTTCCTGTTCTCATTTGATATGGTCAGACACACCATATCTTGTCAATAAGCTTAAAAACACGGGACCTACCAGCTACGCTAAAATTGCCTGAAATGTGCATAATGGTCAAATTATTGCTCACGGACCACAATGTCAGTGTCAGTGAAGCCTGCGAAAGGAAAATGAACTTTTGACACAGCCAACATGTGCTGTGTCAAAAAGGACATCCATAAAAATAGGCCAAGTGTCATTATATTAAGGAGGGGGTGGGGGGCAGAGCTTTGCCAGCCAAACCAGCAACGCCATGAAGAGAGGGCATAAGTTGGTTGGCTTTTGCCGAGCTTGACACATCTGGATGAATAGAGCGGCGTGTGCCCTTTCAGACACACGTGGGACAGCCTATGCCCCCCCCCCTTTCTCTCCCCCCACATCTCCCCCAGCAGTGCTACTGGGGACAGGCTGCTCTCCAACCGCATTCTTCTTATTGTCATTTTAATTAGCTTTTTAGAAGGAAATGCCACACACACACACACAAAACCTGTGGCCAATACATTTACAGATACAAGCACACAAAAACATGAACAGGCTACATACACACACACACACACACACACACACACACAGACACACACACACACGTTTGCTTAGCTAAATGGTGACAGAGGGAGGCCATGGAGGGCAAAAAGCAGCCACACGTGAGTTGAGAGGTCTGGTGACTCCCAGGGACTGAGCACTGGCACGAGGTTAGATGACACATTAATGAGAAGAGCACAGAGACAGGTGAGAGCTGAGCCAGAGAGACAGAGGGAAGAACAGGAAGAGAAGGAGGTGGAGGAGAGAAGCAAGCAAACAGTGGAAGAGAGAGAGAGAGAGAGAGGCTAGCGGTGAAAGGGAGAAAGATTATGGGATGGGGGTTGGGGGCATCTTTGAGAGGAATACACCCTATACTACTGCCCAATGTGTAGCCACCATTATTAAATTCAGCATCATAAGCCATAAAACACCACCTATTCATAACGTCTAAAAAACATGTATTATGTCTGTGACCATGTATATCATCTATCCCAAACTATAATTTCAGATCAAGGCAACATCTCACAACATTTGTAAACAACCACCGCCTGGGCATTGTGTCCTGTTTGGAATGTCAGAGTGTCAGAAGCAGCACTGAGTTGGCAGTGGCTTGATGCTTTTGATCACTTTCAAAAGCTTTTTTCCCCACCCCTGAGTTCTTAAAAGGAGAGGAAGTTCAGGGAGCCAAACAGGAATCTCTTCATTTACAGGAGGGAGAAGAGGAAGCAACCGAAGAAGCCCTGACTAATCTTACATGACAGTATTAATCTGAGTGTATAACTAGTGGAAGTATCACAACCACGCCTGATGTAAAGGCTTTGCTTTGTCACAACAAATTAAGTCCAAACATCTGACGAACTGCGCAACATCAAAAGGTGACAGAAGACCTGGGAACTAGTATCAGAATGTTTTTTTTTCCTTTAAAACATCTTTAGACTAAGAAAACCCTGTTAGACCTAAACCTTCACTGGCTGGTCAAAGAGGAGTGAAAAATCGCTTTGTTGATGGCTTCTGAAAAGCAGATGTCTGGAGAAGTGCACACATGATAATTAGGGCCTGAGGGCAAGTGTTTCCAGTAAAATAGACAGTTTTGCCAGCACCAAAAGAAAATGGGCACCAACATGTGAAATTCCAGCCTCTGAGCACCCCAACTAAAACTGGATACAGTCCCCAATCCCTGGTGAGCATTTCAAAGCAATCCAAATTCCATAAAACCTCCAGGACCTTTTCTCTTTTTTTTGCCCTTTCCTTATGAAAAGATTTCTTTTTTTGCATACCCTGCTTCTGTTTTTATACACTTTTGTTTCGCTACCGTTGCATCACCCCTTTTTTCCCCCCTTCATCCCTGGATGGTATTATGGGATAACACTTCTCCCAGCACACTAGACGATTAATCACCACCTCACAGGCCTTCCATTTCATTTAATGTTAGGGGGCCGCTTCCCTAAGTTAGGACTTGAATTGCTACACTACACTGTTCTCAAATGACTGTAAAAAACAATGGACAGAGTGTATGCTCAGTCCATCGTAAAGGCACCAGAAGGAACAGAAGCAATGGCCTGTGCTTAAAATGAGATTAAACATCTGACTCCAGATAGGCAAACATGGCCAACCAATTCTGGCATCATTTGTTTCTTTATTTGTTCCATTTCTACTCATTGGGCTATGATGGCACACAAAGTGAGGATATTCGAGGCTCCGAAGATTTGTTTTCCCTCTACAGAAGACTGCATTTATCAAGAACATCAATTACATGGACAATTTTAAATCTTGGCATATCATTCGACCTACTGTATTTTGGGGCTGAAGCAAAGCTTAAAAAGTCAATGTCTCTTCCTCGAGGGAACCTTCTGGTGCACTTATTAGGTGGACCGCTCTATAATGACTGTTCCCAGAGCAACCATAATTCACCTCTTCAATTTCAACACCCGAAACGTTCGGTTCCTGGGACAGAGAGGGACACTCAACTAAACAAACTGTCCCTGAGAGAGACCTCTGAGTGTGGAACCACTAATTGACAACTCAGTGCCACTGTTTTTACAACACTCTATATGTTTTAATTTGCATTTACGATAGCCAGTTTAGAGTCAGCTTCAACAAATAGACCCATTCTCCTAATCCCTAACCGCTTGTATAGGGACAGGGTTAACGATATCTGCATCTGACGCTTCACTACCACAAAGAAAACCCAGATACTGCACTTGGCATGGGAGTTGCTTCTATTGTTTCATCTCCAAAGTGCTAGAATGATGACACACTCTTCTGCACCAAAGATGGAGTATGCCACATCTACAGTCAATACTGAAGTATCTAACGTGCATTTCCCCATAAAACACACACACACACAGGCCCACACCCAACCCCCTCCCTCAAAGTAACAGCTTAATCCCCCTCCTGTAACGGCTCACATACCTCATTAAGGCAGCAGCCTATTGTCAGAGGAGGGGGAAGCTGACGCACACGTTCACCACATCCAATTTGAATATGCAATACACCAAACAGAGATACAATCACACAAATCTCAATTGGAAGATTTGAATGTTTTCATTGCAAATATCAGCAAGATTGGAGCTTGACCACAGGTATCTATGTAGCCAAATTTTTGACACTGCCGCACAAAGTGACTCAGTGAGACTACTTTGGTAAAGGTACTATTTTGAATCTTCCAGAAGCAGTGTGTGTGTCTGTATGTGTAAGAAAGACAGAAAAAGCAGAGAGAGAAGCAACGTTCTTATGGCTACCCCCCTCCTTGTCGCAGGTCTTTCATGTCTACACAGAGACAACAGGCATAGAGACTCTGGGTTCCCTGGGGTTCACCGGCTCCCCCACCCTCCACCCCTCCGCGGAAACAAAGCCTTCCCAGTTGCCGGGCTGACCCAGTAACCTGGCTAGCAGCCTGGGGGTATTGAGTACCACTCGTAGGCTCCCGGGGCCCGTGCCCCAGCGCACAGTCCGGCGTTTGTGTACAGAGCAAAGTCACTTTCCTCAATGCAATCGGCTCTTGCTGGGGATTAGACCGGCTCCTTTTAGACAGGCCCAATTATGTGTTAAATGTACGCTAGGCTAGCTGGCAGTGACAGGGAGGAGGCTACAGCTGAACGTGCTAATCCGTTTAGACAGAGGCATCTTTCTCTGCAGTCGTCTCGCAGGAATGTTTTCTCTCTCTCCCTCTCTTTCTCAACTCACACTACCAAGTTATATATGGACTGGCCACACACGGTACTGACCAAAAGTAAAATAAAATGTCAATCTTAGCATGTGTTTACGGATTTGGAGGCACAGAATATGAAATAGCCATGCTTTCGCAAATTACAAAGCATGGTACATGGAAAAAAACAAGGAAAAATGTGAGAGTAAAGGCCTGTTGACAGTGAGGTTTTTTTTGTTGGCAGGCAACGCACTTCTGCATAGCCATGCTCGTGCAGTTTTAAAACCAATTTAATGCAATCCTTAAGGGTGGTGTCACTTGATGCAACCGTCACCCCTTTTTAGCCTTAGGATTTCAGACGTCATCAAAAATTGAAACTCTGTAGACGCTAGGCACAAGTCTTCCAGAGTGCTGTATGTCTCAACAATCATGACTAATTAAAGCATTTAATCTCCAGAGTTCTATGTCTAGAAGGGATGAGCCAAAACACATTCATCTTACCCCCTGGTTCCCCTTGAAGCAAATTGCAGGCTGATTTGGTAAGGATCCCTGGAGACAGAAAGAGAATAAAGAAATACTGTTTATCATCACAGCCATGGACTGCATAGGTGAGAGGCATTATTGATTTCATTGTTTAACAGATGACAGAACAAAGACAATGGATAAAATAGGACATGCAATATACTGTACAACCAGTTGAAATGAATTCAAACAACATTTGCCTCCATGCCATCCATCATTATTGGTAATTAGAGCTTAGGCCATTTGTTTGGCCATGGGAGTCAAAAAGAACCACAATTCACATCTATTCTCCCAGAACCGGCAGTAAAATTCATGCCTATCTAGGCTGATTAGTCATGTCTCAGAGCAGTTTCACAGCAGTTTCATGTTTCTAGCTTAGGCTAGGGTGAGTGTGTTCCCTGGTATTAGTAATGAGGGTGGACTGGGAGAACCACTGGTTCTCACTGGGCTCTTCTCAATGTGTGTGTGTGTATGTGTGTCACTGGACTCCTCAGATCAAGGCTGTGTTTCCCTGCTAATCTTCTGTGGAATGCATCTGATTAATAATAAATCTCGCACATCAGAAACCATACTTAAGTCAATCAAATTTGTGTGTGTGTGTGTGTGTGTGTGTGTGTGTGTGTGTATGTGTCTTTAAAATGGGGGATGGGAGGTAGAAGGAGAGACTGGAAGACTGTCAAGGGAAATGCCTCATCACTCACATAAAAGCATTCAGTGTCCTAATGCCTCTTTTTTTTCTCCTGTTGATTTCATATCAGAAAGTGAAAGGATAGTGTAGTAAAAAAAACATCTTCTGAGGACTCTGAGGTTGAAAGAATCTATTATTAAAATCAGCCTTACACAATCCTGTGTCCCACTCTCCAGATTAACAGGTTTTGAAGCTGTTCACATTATTATTTCACTGATACACTGATACAGTGATACAAACTACTGTAGCCTATATCGGTGCATGTGCGAGCAATTAGAAATAATATATGTGCTTATAATGTAGCCTGCAAGTATAAAAATGTCACTGCCAACCAACCAAAAGATATAAGTGTTCAAAAGATATGTGCCAGTATCTACAAGTTACAGCTGTAGCCATGGTCAACAGTCCCGTTTATCTATTATAGATGCCTCAGGGAGAGGCTCAGTGTTGCTCTTCCAATTTGTATCTGGTCTGTGAAGCTGTGCCTTATTAAAGATACAGATTGTTTTTTTGTAGTTGTTGTTTGTTTGTTTGCTTGTTTTTAGGGATTGTATGAGAACTGCTCTGTGCTCATTATATGTTTAAATTCAGTGACTTGAAAGTGAGAGCAATTTTGCTACAAACGTCTTTACAATCCTTGCGTCTAGTAGTCTGCGCTTTCTTTTGTAAGCTACATGTCTCATGAAAAGATGTGCATAATAATTCCATTTAATATAAGCAAGAATATATTGAAATAAATTGCAACACCTTCAAGGTATGTTACTGGAATGACCATTGCCATGACATTAGTGAACACTCTTAGTACAAACTTGAGAAAGTTCACCTACACATTTATCGCATATCTGACCAATGAGGGAAGAGTTGTATCATGTTTCGTATTTCGTTGCTTAATAGCCTAGAAAAAACGCAAAAAGTAGCCTATCAACAAACTCAGTTAGCCCATCACCAGCAAATTTGCTGAGGTGAAAATGACCGGTCACTAGAATAATGCAGCTTACTTCCATCTAAAGTTTATTTCAATTAGACAACTATAGGCCTAATTTATTAGGCTACGGCACAAGTGACATTTTTAATTACAAAAGTATATTAACTGAATATTAACAAAATGTAGCCTAATATTAACAGCCTGCATGGACTTTGTTGCACATTAGCCTATTATGGAAGGCACCCAGAACGCATAGTCTTCGGTCATCCTGTCATGAATAAGAATTGTATTCAAGCAATAACAAGTAGCCTTCCATAACATACGACATAAGCGATAACGAGAAGGCTATGCTACCGACAGCATAAACGTGAGTTGTCATTAAAGATTATTTCAAATGAAACAGAATGACGTTACACGTTCCTAGTGAGCAAGCTACTCTTACTTCAGGCATCGAATAACTTACTACGGTAGATACGTGGCTGTACAATAAATTCACGGGATTTTATTATGACTATCAAACCTTGAGCCCCTCTCAGACCGTAAGATCCTTTTACCGCGATTCGCAAAGAGATAATAACATATTAGCTAGTACATTTAATAAGCCTACATTAATTCTGCTTAACCAAATGTAAAATGACTGTTCTTATTTGTATTATCTGTATTTTTTCCAAACATATGCCTTCTTACCAAAGCGCGTAAAGTTTGCTGTGGTTTGGCATTGCGGACCCAGTGCATAAAATCGAGCGACTGAAGAAAAAAACTGTATAACTCAAGACAGTTTTATTTGCTCCACCAAATGTCGCAAAACATATTTAAAAACAAAACTCATAACACAGTGAGACAACTGGTGTTTCATTCTTATGACGACTCATGAAAGGTGAGTAGCCTATAGGGACACACGTCGCCACCGTTTATCTCTGTCTTTTTATGCAGACAAATATTTAAACAATAAGCATCTTATGGACACTTTCTGAAGTTGTCGCAACTTTTTTCCACTAAAATGAGCAGCACTTTTAAGTCCATTCCCGGACGTTAATTGTAAAACAATCACTACCACCAGCGAAAGCTTTATCGTAAAATAGTCTAGAAATACCTACCTTGAGATTTTGGTAGGCTTCCAGTGTCCTAATGGCAGTGTCGGTTAGTTTGATGTGAAAAATAGTCTTATTAGGAATGTTTTTGTTATTTTTTTCACAGGAGAGTCCATACCGATGCTCCTGCCTCAGCGCTGCCATGTCTAGAACTGAGCTGAACTGGCGACATTCTCATTGAAACGTCACTGGGTTCTGGGTGGAGATAAGGCTCACACGTCACAAACGCACGCACACGCACGCACACACACACACACACACACACATACACACACACTCACACGCGCGCGCGCGCGCACGCAAGCACGCACGCACGCACACACACACACGCACTCGCAAACACACACACACACGCACAGGCCTACAATAAATACGTGCAATAATATTCTGCCCTATATTGCAGTCACTGGATTATGAGTATTTAAAATGGTTCATATGCCACCACTTAAGTTTCTGTAATTTAGTCATCTTGAGTAGCCTAGACATTTCTTTACATTTGTGATACTCCACTGCTGTCATTTATAGTGGTCTTTTTTATGGAAAGCATGGAATACAATCTGGGTGATTGTGATGCATTGCTCCATGTACATTGCACCATGTGATGCAAGTGCCATATGGTGTGGATTGATTTGTTTAAGTTCACCATAGCTGGAGAATCAGTTGCACATGCATCTGGTTCCAATGTAGCAGTACACATATTGTATTTCTTGTATCTGTTCGTGGACTGCATTGCAGAAGAACTATTTTTCAAGCACTGACATATCTACACTCTGTCACCTGTGGATGACCTTCAGATGGCTGACCCACTCCTGGAGCTCATGTCTTGCCCATATATACAACCTTCGATATCTGAAAAAAAATGTCCATTAGCCAAGGCATAGATTGAATATACTGCCAATGCAGAGTGCCACTTCTATGAGTAAAACAAATTTTTTTTTTAAAATAAATTAAGGAATGTTTTGCTCTCCCAGTTTCATAAAACAAAGGGAGAAAAAGCATGCTATGGATCATACTCAGTATATAACTCTGAACAAATACAGTTATCTGCAGTCTGATTTATTGCATACAGACATAGTCTCAGACTCAGAAACTCAGAGATTAGGAAGCATTAGGAAAAAGACATATAAAGTTATTATCTTTTAAAAAAAAAAGTGCTGCAATACGATCAAGACAACACACATCTGCGCTGGATTTTACTCAACTTTGTCTGTGCCAAGACAGGTGAGGTAAAATAGGCAGTAATAAAAAAGCAGAGAATTTAGGTTAATTAGACAGGCCTAATCCTTAGCAGACAAGGTGCTTGGGCCGCGGATTAAGGAGCTTTCTCATAGTCTCTAATGGAGCTGGTGGTGCAGTTGCCATATGGCCTTCTAAGATCTATGGGTATCCACTGCAGGTCAGATTCTAAAACTAAGGAATGTCCTTCACACCTTGAAATTCAAAGATCGTCATGATGCTTCCTTCTAGATATGTAGTTTTCATATGTATGCTTGTGAAAAATGGTCCCACATTTATTTACAATTGAAACTGATGTGATGAAGGGTAACAACGTGGTCAAAAAAGGTTAAGGGGGATTTCTCTGCAAAGGTTTCACCTGCTGAAAACACAGCTGTCACTTTCCTGGAAGCATACAGTGCTATAAGCTACAGGAATATTTATAAGCCTTAGGTCAGTGTTTTATGGAAACTAAAGAGCAATGTGTATCAACTACACTTGTGTATTAACCACAGTAAACTCATCATTATTATTATATAATTACATTATACAATATACAGTATAATGAATTAGATTTTGTTTTCATGTTTTAACCCTATGAAGAGATTTAGTAAAAAAGAATGGAAATGCTTTTACTTTTGTTAAGAGTGGTCTGTTTACCTGGATGCACTTTGGGCTCATTAGTTTTTGGGAAACTGTGATGATACTTCATGGCTGTGGATGGATCATAATGGATCAAGGTGAGCCTGGCTGGGTTCAGGGACAAACATTTTCAGCTGATAGTGGGGGATTCAGAGTGGACTTCTGCTGCAGGCTTTGCTCATTGTGGCAAGAGTGGGAATCAGCAATTTCAGAGACGAAAAAAGATGATTGCTGTGTCCAGCATGTCGGTCATTGCTTTCAATTTAACATGACAGCTTACTTCAGCAGACTCTTTAGTGAGGCTTTTAGGGTAGGCACTTACACGGCCTACTGGAATCACATGGTTTTGCGTTAAAACTCTAAAAGGCTTCCCAACCACCCGACAAAAACTATTTTATCGCCAGGGTCCAGGTAGAGCCATTTCTGTCACTGCAGACAGCAGCACTTTCGCCAGTGACACACAGAGAATGAAAGCCATATGTCTGAGTGATCTTAACTTTTGGTGTTTGTTTGTGTGTGTGTGTGTGTGTGGTGTCAAAAAGAACAGACAGAAAATATCATAAATCATTACAAGGAAATGATACAATGAAATCTTGTTTATTATTCTTATTCAGGCAAATATTAACATTATGTTGACCATAAGTAAGAACTTTGTTGACTAGGTCTTCTTTGGCTTGTTTGGCTTTTGAGGCAACATGTGTGCATTAAATGTGACAAGAACCTGTCTTGTCTTGTAACAGTTGCTCATTGACTTAGTTTCCGCAAAACCTGGAAAAACCGGTAATCACATAGTGTGTGTGTGTGTGTTGTTTATATAGGATAGCAATTTAGACCTCATAAATACGCCTAGAGATAAATTCTGTTGTTTTATTTTATTGTTAAAGAAGTTTAAATCAATTTCACAAAAGAGACAATAAGCGGAGCATGATCTTTGATTACAGTACTTATTGTCTTGATAAAATGGGCTTGTCGTTTGTTATTACATACCTATATTAGAACACTGTATCACAATGTTACACTAGTAATTATACATAAACAAAATACTGAAGTGAGCCAACGCTCTACTGTCTGTTACTTGGCCTCCATTATCAAAACACTCTATCACTTTTAGAAGGTATACACTGGGCACTTGCTATCAAACCGAACTGGACAAACATAGTCCAGAGGACGATCACAGCCATCTCTTAAATTCTATTGGTTGATGGTGCTCATGGAAACGGCATCATGGGCCTGCGCAGTGAAGTCATTAAGAAGCTTAGGGACATTCTAGCAGATTAGATTTTGCTCTTCTAATCCCTCAGATTACCACTGCACAACCCTGCGGACGAAGTGTACTGCGCAGTATAGTTTTCATACATTGACCATTTCTCATCACTTTCTGTTTCTGTCACACACATACACACTTAGCCAAAGGATGAAGGGATAACAGAAACGGAAAGGTGTGACAGTCTGTTTTCTGTCCGGTCTGCAAACCTGGATTAACCTACGCGTCCTCTACCCCCACTGCTTTACAATCGGCATAGTTGGGTGTTTGTTCAGCTTTGTCAGAGTCCATGTGGATGAAGGGGTTTAGAAGTCTCTACAGGCTGTTGCGATCGGAGGCAGGGTCTTCACGGCGCTAGTTTATTAGGTCAGCTGGTTCATCCCGCAGTCACTTCACGTCAGTCAGCTGTGGAGAGGAGCGTAGCTTTGCCAGCCTGCTACGGGGAGACTCCGTAGATGGAGCCCTCGGCTCAGTGTCATGAGATGGAACCTGAACCGGAAGAGGTGACCAAGGCCAAGGGGATGGACTCCACGGAGAAACCTAAACCGACAGAGTCCTCCCTGGGCCAAGACATGGAGAGTCTAGGTGAAGAGGGAGATGAAGATGAGGAGGAATATGATGAAGAAGAGGATGAGGAGGAAGAAGAAGAAGAAGAAGGAGAAGAAGAAGAAGAGGAGGAGGAAGAGGTGAGGACAGAGATGGACAAAGGTCAAGAGGTAGACCAGGGGCAAAAGACAAATGCAGAGAGCCAAGGAAAGGTGGGCACAGAGAAGGCAGAAAAGGAGAAGGAAGACAACGAGAGTAAGGAGGAAGATCAGGCCCAGGAGGAGGTAGTCGACATGCAAGGCGGTGATGGCATGGAGGAGGGCAATGAGGGCACTGAGGGCGTCCTGAGTCCTGCCGTTGAAAATGAGGAGGGGCCCTCGGAAGAGCTAAGGACAATGAGGAAGACGTCCAGCTTCATGAAGACGGTGCGTTTTCGAGACCCCTCGGAGACCGAGCCCGAGGAGAAGAGAGACAGCTCGGTGGAAAATCTGTTTCCCGACTACGAGACTGAGGAATGGACTTCATCTAGCTTCGAGGAGCTCTTCGCGGCCGAAGACTGGATCAACATTACAGGTAGGCAAATTATGTACCTTTCATATAATGACTGAATTGTTTCTGGGTATTTTTTGTTTTTCAAATAAGGTGTGGAGGCAACTTTTAGAAAAATAATAACATTTACAATGCCTACACTGTTGGCATTCAGTCTTATGTGGTGATTATTGTTACTATGCTACAATGATGATAAATTGTAATAAATGACAATAAGAGGTCAGAGTGACAAATAATAAAACATAAACAACCTAAATATACTCATACACTCTATCCCACGTGAGCTGCTAACCAGATTGTGAGTGAGTTTTGTGGTAAGCTGACACGAATGTTTGCACAAGCAGAGGGGAAGAGAGAGAGAGAGAGAGAGAGAGAGAGAGAGAGCACCTGTCTCATGTCCTTTTTCTTAAGGTGGCACCTCTTCACAGAGATACCCCAAGGATCTGTTTATCAACCACCAGTAAATTAACCCCTCCTTCTGCATCCTTTCTCCTCCATTCTTTCCCTTCAACACCAAATGCTCCCTCCTGCTGGGTGGCCTGGTCTACAGATGACCGGTTGCTAAGAAAGAAGATCCAGGAGCCGGGCCCAGCTGAGGCTCCAAGCCCGGCCTGGGGCCAGGAGGTCACTCTCCGCATGCAGGGCGTCCTGGAGGACCGCATGGTGGTGGAGAAGGACTCCAAGCTGGTGTTTGTCATTGGAGAAGGGGACGTCAACCAGGTGAGGGGTTACTGGGAGCGACTGCAGTTGCACCAGAGATGGAGCAGAGCAGGGTTAGGTTGAGATGGGTTGGGCTGAGTAAGGTGAGACAGGGCACGGTGGGGGCAGGTGTACCTGTGCGTGATCAGCATGCACCTGCTCCCTGTCAGATTGTCCATTGGGGATGGTTTGAGCACACTGTAACACAAGCACAAGTGACACGCACACGTCCCAGGACGGAGTAGCGCTGCATAATAGGATGGGAGGCTTGAAAATAATGTTATTTTGATATTCACAAGCGTGTCAATTAAATGCTGCTGTTTACTTCATTTCGCTTTTTTTGTTTGCTTGTTTTGTTTTCAGCTAGAGATAATGTTTTCAGTTCAACGAATAGTTGAAGTGGAATAGGAATGTATGTACAGATAAAAAAATTGAAGTACAGAAAAACACAAATGAAATGCATTCTGTGCATGCATGCATGCTATTGTATCATTGCCATTAGCTTTCAATAGTTTTAATAGTTTTTCAATAGTTATGATGGAAGCCTTTACATATTACTAATGTATTAAAAATGCTGACCCATTTTTATTACTTTTACACCATATACCTCATATTGCACATTGAAACTCAGTGTGACTTGTGGACTATGGTGGCCTACTTTGTTTCAGGCACTCGAAGAGTGTGCAATATCAATGAGGAAGGAAGAGATCGCATTACTGCTGGCTGACTCACAGTACACCTACGGGCTTCTAGGAAGGTAAGAGAGTTCAAAAAAAAAAACAGCCACCTCCTTACCCAAACATGACAATGAGTGAAAGACCCTCATCAACCGTTATTCAGCAGAAAACATCCTCATGATTTGTTTAGTGTTACCCGATTCTTTACTTAGCTTAAAATAATGGGGTTTAAGTGGAATGTTTTGCCCTCCCATCATAGTGGATTTTTAAAAAGTCATGTGACAGCTATCTCCACACTGGGGTGAACAAAGTTCTTTTGTACCTGTTGATGTCAGAGCAAACTGCCTGTACCCAGAAACATGGCTAATGAACCGCAAAGTGGAGCAGATGGCCAAACACCTCCCCACCCCGCCCTCCTCTCCCCCTCAACACACACACACACACACACACACATAGGGTTTTTTTCTTTCCCGAGGTCTTCCCCTCACTCCGCCTCCCACCACTCACTCAGTGTTAAAGGGACATTGTAGGCTGAGAGGAGTGAACACACACACACACACACACATACACATACATATTATACACGCTTATTTAACCCTGCTGTTTTTACGCTCGTTGTGTTTATCAAGTGAGATGCGAGTCTGCGTGTCATCAAGTCACTGTATGCTGCGTGGCTGCATGCCTGTGAAATCTCAGAGTGTTGACAGTGCATATGTTTTGCGACATGGAAAACAGTGTCTCAGTGTGTGGAGTGTCTTAGACATGTTATGTTGCTAGTCTGTTACATAATTGAGTCATTTTAACACAGAATTAGTGTACATGTACATTTACAAGTTTTCTTTAGCATAAAAATATATTTGTTTTCACACTTTCATTATGCATAATGAACTTACAAAATAAGTAAGGGAGCATCTAAAAGAGTATAATGTTTTAAACTGCACAGCAGATTTGGGGTGTTGAAGACTGCTTTATCAGACTATATCAAAGCGTCAGCTGCTTGAGCGAGTTCACAGGTGGTTTACGACATGTGTAATCACCCATCAAAAAACGCTGATACTCTGTCTGGGAAAGTTGACCACAGCCTGTTTTTTTTGTCATTGTTTGTGTGATAATATCAACCTCTGGGGTTAAAGTTATGGAATATGTTCAGTGGGGAATGTGCTGGTGTTTTTTTGACCTGTAATAAACTAGAACGCAGACAGGGGATGGGTCTTGGTAATGTCTTAGCTGGATCTTGTCTGGTTTTGTATGTCAAGTGTGGGTGTTCTTAAAAGTTTATGTGCACATGAGTGTGTGTGTGTGTGTGTGTGTGTGTGCGCGCGCTTTCATGCATGCATATTATGGCTCCAATAAGGTCTCCTGTTGTTCGAGGACTTGTTTGCGCAGTGGCTCTGGAGTCGGGAGGTACACCCCAGAGTGGTGCTAATGTTTTCTTGGGGCAGAGTGGTGTACACGCATGTGTGTTTACATCTGTGTGTGTGTGTGTGTGTGTGTGTGTGTGTGTGAGTGTGTGTGTGTGTGTGTTCATGTTTGTCTGCATTTGTGTGTGTGTTTATAGATGTGTGAGAATAGGGGAATGAAAGGGAATAAGAGAGAGAGAGAGAGAGAGAAGGGAACAGAGAGTTAGAAAGAGAGAGAGAGAGACAGCTCTGGGAGTTGTTAGACCATCGCTCCCTCACTGGTCCCACTCTAAGTCCCCTCTCGTGGGAGTAGGCTGTGAGAGGCAGACAGAAGCAGAGTTAATTGTTGTTTTTATGCTGTTGATTATTAGTGCTGTGTGTGCCGGTGTCAAATTTAGCCTCTCCCTAAAGGAAGACTCCACTGGCACTAGGCCAGCTTTAAAAGCTTAAAGGTAGCATAGCCACTTTGACAGACTTTTCTTCAACCTCTCTTATATACAGAACATTGTTACGTTGAAATAATAATTCATGTAACTCAATGCACAATAGATAGCCATGGATATATACGCAACAGTAGGATAGTTTTAGTGATGCACTAGTGAACTGGCTTCCAGATGGGCAAAGAAAAACTCCCAGACACTTCCCAGACACTTACTGGCACTGTTAGATGCAATTGATACAGTCCAGTACAGGACAATCTAGCCATGCTGTGGACCAAATAATTGCACAGTGCTTATCCGAAAGACTAGCAGAAATGAGAGTTGTCATCTGCCCTTCAGATGACTAGACAGCATTCCAATGGATATGAGGATGACACCAATAAAAAAGGACACCACAAACAGCTCCAAACATTTACAGAAGAGAGTGTTAGTTCATTAAATTTATTTTTGTGTTTGTATAATGTGATAGTATATTGAATGGCAGCATGAGGCGGTGAGACAGACAGCCACAGACTGACCGACGGCAAGAACAAGGCAGATGTGTGGCAGAAAGGTAGATTGATTCGAACATCTCATCTAATCTGTCCTCGGTGGACGCTGAATGCATTGATTGAGCTCTGGCAGTCAGCAGCAGACCACAGGCTGTGCCGTGTCCCTCGAGAGCACTTCACAGCTTCTCAGCTGAGCATGCTGCTGCAGCCTGGGCCGAGGCGGGCACCACTGTATGCCAGTGTGTGTGGACGACGGGCATGCACCTAACATGCGCTTGATGGACGTGTCAGGAGAGTCTCGTTAGACCCAGACATCCACAGTGGGACACCCAAGCCTGCAGCTCACTTTGTGCCTGAGTATTGTATACTCTGGAAGCTCACAATACTCTGCCTTCATAGAGAGAGTGGGCCGGGAACTGTAGATGCATAGCAGAGACACAATGCACTTTTTTTGCGTTGACCTGTCATATGAGTCAGAACAGAGTCAGCACAGAGCCAGCACAGCATGATGCAACGCGAGCTGTAACTCCGGTCCATCTTTCCCTTTGGAGGTCCTCGGAACAGCAAGGGCAGTCCAAACACATCGCGGGGCAGCTTGAGCATTTCCGAGAACCAACTGCATCAGCTGGAGCCCATCAGTCAACACGTAGTGGCCACTAATCAACAGCATGTGCGGACCAACATAGAAGGGGGGGGGGGGGATAGAGACATAGAGACAAAAGAGAGAGGGAAACGGTGTGAAAGAGAGTAGAACCATGGAATTTGGTCAGGATGTGGGAAAGGTTTGTGCTTTTGCACATGGTGAGGTGAATGCCTTAAGCTTGGTAGTTGTACTCAATGATGTCCAGAAGCGTTGTCTGGGGGAAGGGAGGCAACAACAAAAAGACTTGGTGATGAGGTTTCAGAAAGCTCTGTTGAAATGTTTCGTTTCTTCACATTTGTTGATGTAGTGAAATTACACAGAATTTACAATATAGAATACAACAAACTACGACTACCAATTTTACTTTTTGTGTATGACCGCTGAGGCTAATAGCTTTTACATTTTCCATGAACCATGCTAATAAACAGCTCTCTAGTGAAAATGTAATGCAGTGTGTGGGTTTTGTTAATGTAAACCAACAGTAAATCCTTGCAGAAGCTTTTCTTTGGACTTTGTAAACAAGTCATAATTTATTGTTTTAGTAAATTGGGCTTCCAGAATACTGTCCTTGAGCGCGGATAGCAATATAATGTGTCATTGCTAACATCCAGCCATCCAAAAGATGGTTTACATTAAGAGTAGCTAACATTCCTCATTCCTCTCTGCTTCGCCTCAGACCAGCAGACACAGTCATGTAATGTAATGTATTTGGTATTTGATTCCTCCATTACAGCAACGCTGGAGAATCTGTGTTTCATACAGGCTTTCCCACGAACAAGTCAGAAATGTTACTCTCTTTTTTCTCTTTTTATGTTTTCCCCACCCGCTTGTTGTGTCCTTATCTTTCTGTATGCTCATTCCCCTCCTCTGTGACCACTGTTCAGTGGATTTATCTTCTTGGGAGTTCCTAATCTTCACCTCCCTGGAAGATAAACAGAGGATATATTAGTGACCTGCAGATGAGTAAGCAACAAAACAGAAGTGTCTCACATGTACCAATGAGAGTGTGTGTGAGAGAGTGAGAGTGTGTGTGTTTGTGTGTGTGTCTGTGTGTGTGTGTGTGTGTGTGTGTATACACGTTTGCATGTTTCTGTTTCTGTACAGTCATTACCAGACTGGAGAAGAGTAGGCAGGAACTCATTTTCTTTGGCAGAGATAACAACCAATGCAATGATGCATGCCAGAAAAAAAAGAGCGTGCATCCACTTTGATCTAGAGACATGACTTTTAATGTAATGAACTTCTCATGAGATTACCTCAAAGTAGACTGCTATAACGACAACAACAATAAATAAGTGCAAATTGTGTTGGATTTAGTTTAAGGAAACACAATCAGGTCAAAAAAAAAAACACACAATGGTTTACTGTAGCCATGTAAGCTGTTTCAACCATGATAATTTAACCAGGCCTAGAATGCACCATTAATAACGATTCTTGACATTACTTAGGGCCTTAAAAAGCAGTGAGGAATTGTGCAATAGAAAAGGATCTTTGGCCCCTTTCTGACCTCATTTGTTCTGGACTCTAGCAGTCATTTGTGTCAGGTGGTTAGGACCGGACAGAAGCCAAAGTATTGTAAAGGGGTTGGATCTGCTGCTTGTTGTTTGTTTTTTTTAATAAAGGGCAAAGGGCAGTAGGGTATTAGTGACAGTCACCTACTTATTACCCCTCTCATTGTTTTGCTTGCAGTAAAGCCCATCTCTTTACAGCACAGTTTCCCCTTTGAGTCTTAAGTTAACTGGAAACAAACAATGAATTAGGAATTATCTTCTGAGAACCGCTGCCATATGGGCCGTAGAGTCAAGCTAGCACATATGGTAGGCTAGAGAAGCAACCACCCTGCCTAGCACAACTAAATAAAATGAAGAGCCACATTCAAAGAATATTAATTTTTATTAGAGGCAGACATGTACAGAGTGTCGGAATGAGAGGGACGTGGGGAGAAATAAGACAGACTCACTATTGTTGGAAAAGAAAACAGTAGTCACAGGCGTGTGTTTGTCATCTATCATAGCTTACAGAGCAACTACTACACAAGCCAGCTCTTGACCCAGGGCTCCTGTCACATAAACACAATGCTTTTGAACTGATGTGATTGATTACCGTGTTGACAGTGAAAAAAAAAGTCACAATGAGTTCAACTGAACATAGGTGAAAATAAATTTGGAGAATTCTGCGGCATGTCAGTGCTATCAACGATGTCAGTCATGGCAGTTCCTGTTGTTTGCTCTGTGAGACAGCAGCCAGTGGCACAGACACACACGCCCAGGTCGAGCTCAGGGGAGCTCTGCATTGCACCTGAAGTGAGTGTAAGCGTTTTTGAAGAGGTGAGACTCTGGCTGCGGGCGATTTGGGGGGGGGGGTGCCAACTACCGTGAAGACTGAATGTGTGGGAAGCAATGTGGTGCAGTGTTTCAAGTGTATGAGAAGGAGACAGTGCCAGTAATGGGTGTCGGTGATGCCAAAACACAGGGTATGAAACATCACACACCCATACATTTGAGCATTTTCAGTCCGCTGATACGTTCAGAGTACCGTAAATGAAAATGCACACCCAAACACAAATTAACACACACACACACACACACCAGTACTCCATTTAGAAACTTATTAACATCTCAACATGTCATGTGACTGAGTGACATTCATTTGAATGTATGGAACAAATGTGTTTTGGAGAAGTTTTCTTCCTGTGGACTACAAATAGTTTTGTTCCAAAGAAATGCTATTATGTAAAAAAAATGTTCTGCTGCCAAACAGGAAGAAAGCTGGAGACAACATAGCTGTTAGTAACTGAATCAGCGAAACATTGTGGAGGTCTGTAGCCACTGGTTCTTTTGGTACGAATACCACAGTATTAACATGGTAGTTAAAAAGGTAACATTGTTAACCTCTGGAGCAACAGCCATCTGTTGTATACAAGTCCTAGGCTGCTGCTGACTGTAAAACTGCATCTGGCCCAGAGGTGGCACAGACCCCACCTGCTTCCTAAATGGTGTTGCCATCTGGGGAAAGCATTTTAATGGATTTATCTGAAATGTTGCAGCAATCCTTTTACATTTCCCACCAGTGGCAAAGCCTGACAGAAAACTTTTTTTTTTCTCGATAACTGAGCTACACTGTAACAAAAAGGCAGGAATTTAAAAGATCTTGGCAGGTATCCATTTCAAAATCAAACCCTTTCAACTTGTTCTGTGGGAAACGTGTGGATTATCCTAGCAGGTTGAGGGCAGTATTTGGCAGGTAGGGGAGCGCTTGACAAGGTAAGCGCTGGCCGGCAGTTCTCATGTGTTTGGGCTTCAGTGTGAGCAGGCAAGAGAGCTGCGTGAGTCTTTCCATGTGTGCCGCTGCTTCAAATGAGCCCCTGTGACGCACGTAAGCCCAAACACGTACGCACTGGCAGGCAGGCAGACAGGCCACCACCATGGAAGAGAAGGATGGACGTTGAAGCCAAATAGAGAAACAAAGAGAGAGAGAGAGAGAGAGAGAGAGAAAAGAGAGAGAGAAAGAGATGGTGACAAAAGCTGTGTTTTCATCCAACTCATTCACATGTTGCATGTGCATTCATGAACATTTGTGTAAGGACAGGACAAGTCTGTGCATGAGTCTATCCTTTCCGCAGTGTTGTGCAAACTATTAATGGCCATTCGCCATGACAACAGAAGCCAGAGTGAACATCTGTAAGGTCTGATTGCAACAATGTCATGACGTCTCAAGGAGCCTAATATTGATAGCATTAAATCGTTTTCCAATTGAAACTCAATTGGAATCTTAATCAACTTTTTACTAGAGAATGATTTCCTTATTCGTTTATACAAGGAATTTACAGGGATGATTGCCAGCTTGTGAATGAACTAAAACAACACGCTTGTATGTAACTCCCAAGAGAGCATAACGGAGGGTGGGAGTGAGAGAGTGTGAGAGAGTGAGAGTTACAGAGAGAGAGAGGGGAAAAGAGAGTGAAGAAGGAAAGAAAGAGAGATAGAGAGAAAAGGGGAGGCAGTGTGGAGTGGAGTGTGACTCAGCAGTGCTGGTGACACAGCAGAAAGGTCAGATGCCGCACTGACGGAAAGAAACCCTAGAAGAATTCCATCCTCACACTTCCAGTCCCTCGACACTCAACCCCCCCATCCCCCCCCCCCCCCCCAAGGGGACTCAGAGAGGGGACAGGGCAGGTGATGTAATTTCCCCAGTGCTGATTTTAATATTGATATCTTAGTGGGAGGAAAAGAGGAAATAGATAGCCTGTATCTGTGTGAGTGTGTGTGTTTGAAAGGGGGGTCGGGGGTTTGACTAATCTGAACCTGACCGGTGATGATGGGCAGGTCTGAATAACCTAAAATGTCAAAGGAAATATCACCATGGCATGCTGTGCGAGGGAAAGGACATAAATGAAATTTCATCTGACTCCATGACATTCTGTTTAGAAAATTTGTGAGGCCTTCAGATGTTCTGAATGTTACCTTCAGTCTGAATCACTGAACCCCTCCCAGGTCACATACAATAGAAGCAGATATACACACACGCATGGAAACTTACACACAATATAAAGCACATATCGCACACTTGGCATTCACACACACACACACACCCACACACACTCAAGATGAAAGAGCTGATAATGAGAAACATGTACATTCATCAGGTGTGCCACCATGTGGGTGAGTCATCCTCCAATGTTGTGGGGCCATAGAAAACAGGCTGCCTAGAACTTACATAGGTTTTCTTTTACCAACATTACAGGCTGTGTTCTACAGAAGATGCTAAACCTAAACATACAAAGGTCAAAATGATATACTAGTCACAATCAAGATGCCTCGATTGTCAAGGCATGAAGTATTGTTGGACATTGGAGTTTAATTACCCCAATGTTTTTGGTGGTGCTGACTACAACTACAGACTACAACTGACAGTTCCCCTTCGTAAGCTTCACCATTTAAACCACCGGTATTTTAGTTTGACAGCCAGAATCATGCTGACTGCTATTTGTTTTGTTGTTAGAGCACAAAAATTCTTCTTGAAAGAAGTTGCGTGTATCTTTCTTGTGAACTTGCCCAGAAATCCATTTATATCCTGCACTAAAGCACCTGAATGGCAAAATAGCAATCATATATTTGCATTTGCATTATGATTGACAGTTGCTTAGTTCATGTTGACAAAGCTCTGATAAAATGTCTCTCTTTCTCTTTTTCTCTGTATGTCTCTCTTTACATTACACTATCATCAACAGAAATGCATGAGGTTTCTCTCTGTCGAAACAATGAATTTTCACCTTATCTTTACCTTATCAGCAGACACTAACATGATACAACCCACGTCTGCATTTAACTTTGCAACGTAACATGCACAAACATAGACACACACAAACAAACACACACACACATATAAGTATAATACATATATAAGACAGCTTTTGCCCATATACAGGTTAATTTTGCCTGTAAATAAATTCCAGCCTCCAGCCAGAAAAAAGGAAAGATATTATTCTATCACAACACCTAAAAAAAGTCATAACATTTCCGTGAACCCCTCCATTTTCTTTGCCAGTCACTAAAGCACATGTTTATCTAACTGGCTTTTCACTGTTTAGGCCCTAGGTCACACAAGGCTTATTGGCGCTTGGATGAAGTCCAGGTGTAAAGTTATCGTGCACCAACTCTTCTCGCGCTGAATTGAATCTAAACACCTCCACTCCACTCCATTCCCCTCCATGCATACATCCATGCCCAAAATCACTCCGCAACAACAAGCAGATATGGCAACCACCACCCCTCCCCCACCCTAAACAACACCACCCCTCACTGTCAAAACAGTGTGTAACTCAAGCTCAGATGAAAGAAGCCTGTGTATTGCAAAGGCCAAAATAACACAACCGCCACCCAAATTAAGTGTTTAGAGTTTTTCTCCTGCTGTGCGTTTATTGGTGTGTTGCAAGCCTAGCATGTTTTCTGTATTCTGCAGTTAGCTTGGAGATGTGGCAGACGTGCAGTCCACAGTCCAGAGCATGACCAGCCCTAAAAAGGGAATGTGTATCAACACACACACATGTGGCCCTGGCCCTGTGCCTGCTCTCTCTCTCTCTCTCTCTCTCTCTCTCTCTCTCTCTCTCTCTCTC
>JAGFZM010000001.1:1291008-1307597 GCA_017657215.1 Limnothrissa miodon | reverse complement strand
CTCTCTCTCTCTCTCTCTCTCTCTCTCTCTCTCTCTCTCTCTCTCTCGCTATCCCTGCTATGGAATTTCTTGTTTCTACCTGCATCTATAACCTACTATTTTTCTGCTCACTCTACTACCAATAAGTCAAGGTCACTGATGCATAACTAAGCGTGAACATCAGGGATTCTATCCACCCACAGTCTGACAGAGCCTCATGTGCCCTCTAGTTCTTAGATGTGAGTTCCGGTGTGTGAGTTGTATTGAGTATGAGTGTACTGTGAGTATATGGCAAGGAATACTTGGAAATAAGCCTCGACTTAGACTAAACGCTAACTATGCATGGGGAAACTATTTGAAAATGACTAAGTAAATAACTTTTATGAAATGAATGGTAAAGTATAGTAAAGGTGTACTTTACAATAAATATTCAACGAAAATGTACTCTTCACAGAATTACAGCAATACTTGATTTCAATTCTATAGATAATCTCCGTCCCTAATACATATTTTTTTAATGTTCACCTCCATTACACCCCTTCAGCCTTTTTGCACATTCCCCCTCACCTCCCTACACACACACACACACACCGCCTTGTGACCATTGTGACTTATCAACTGTTTATTCTGTCTCGTAGGAGAGGTAAAATCTCGACACTCTTACACAACTGAAGCCTCACCGCCCCCAGAGTCTGGTGGTAAAACACAGAGATAAAAAAGTGCCTTTCTTAAACTTTTAAAGTATATTGCCAAATCCTCTGGTCGGGGTCAGTAAAACAAGGCCACAGAGTTAACAGTCATGCATTCAGGGAGACTACTAAAATGTCCATTAAATAAAATAACCACATACTGCATCGCTTCTCAACAACACCTTCATTGGCAGACCACACATGAAGGAGGTGGGTATGGGTGTAGAAGTCTGCTCTAATCCCTCCAATTGACATAGTTTAAACAGCGCAATGTTGCCTTATGCTTGCAATATGAGAGGCTACGTGTCCCATCCTGAGACCTGTGTTTTCTTAGCTGGGCTCAATACTGGCTGTTTCTCTTCCCATGTAACTCAGTCAGTCAGTCAGTGTTTTTGCTATAAACTCTCACCCACTGCTCGTATGTACAATTCATATGAACAGCGTGCCACAAATAAAAGAAGCTAATTCAGTTCGTGCATTAATTTAACAAGGATATCAAAAACGTCCGTCAGCCCAGAGGTTTTCCTGGCGTAATCAGACCTCAGCCAGACGTACTTGTGATAACAGGGACATAGTTGCCGAGCAACATGTAAAAACACCCACACTCTCTGTCTGTCTGTTCTGCTCCATTTGTGGCAATGAGAAAACTGTGATTTACAAAGAGAAAGAGAGAGAGACAGAGAGAGAGAGAGAGAGAGGGAGAAAGAGAGAGAGAGAGAGAGAGAGAGAGAGAGAGAGAGAGACAGATAGAGAGAGAGAGAGAGGCACACAGTTGATGAGATGGATGATGCTCAACTGTTGGCCTGACTCACCTGTGTGTCTGTCTCAGTGTGTGTGTGTCTGTGTGTGTGTGTGTGCTCGCACTCTTGTGTCTGCAGGGAGTGCGTCACTCAATGAACTCCCTTTAAAAGCGTGGCAGTATGGTGCAACCAATTTAAACTGGCGGCAGGGCATCTGCCACTGACGGAGAGAGCAGACTCGTGGCAGAGCAGTAATGGCCACATGAATGTAGACACGCACACACACACACACACACACTAATACACACACACAGGGCTTCCCACAGACACACACCCCCACCGTTTCTGAGAGTATGTGAGGCTCTGACTCACACAGTGGCGTCATGCTTCCGTCACTGCCTCCTCACTGGGCGCCCCTGTCTGTAGGGGGTCTTAGTGCCTTTGTGTGTGTGTGTGTGTGTGTGTGTGTCTGAGGAGGGAGTGTGGTGTCTGTGCTTACAGACTGATCCTTCCTTCAAAGGGTTTTTTCATTTCCATCTCCATCCAAGCATGCTGCTATGCATTCATCACCTACAAATGCACAGAGGCATCAACAATATATATATAATATATCAATGCCAGTAGTTATCAATATTTATTGACAATATTTGTCTAATTGATTCATGAGAAGAATGCAGTGTGAAATATGTTATTGATAAAGACTGATAGATGCTGTTATGTTTTAATAAAATAAACTCATAAAGCCTTTAATATCTTAATATCTTATTCCCCTTTTTAATGGCAAGCTTTGTTGGCTGATTATATGTCTTGTCAGTGTGACTCACTGGCTTTGAAACATATTCCTGCAGAGAGACATTGTGTGATTAATGGATCTTTTTCTCATTCACTCCGCATATGGCATAAGTGTGCTTGCTATGTTCTGCGCACCAGATCTTTGCCACAACTGAGCCAAATCAATCCTAGACCTGCCAACCTCGGTCGAGGCCTGTTTCGGACCTGTGCCAAATAAGTGCCAGATCAGTGTAAAGTCAGTGTTAGATGTGTCCAGCACTATTACCCAACTGGTGCCAGATCAGTGCCAAATGAGAGATCAGAGCCAGACCTGAGATAGATCATGGCCAAACTGCTGATCCAGTTCCCAGTCAGCTGCTCACCAGAGGGTGAGAATGTAAATTGTCACAGCAGCAGTGATACTATAATTAGTGTCCCAGATGTAGATTTTCTGCCATGACAACCCCAGACATGTCCTTCTAATTAGCCTTGCATGCTGCCCACTGTGGGACTGAAGCTCCTACGTGGGACTGGCTCCAGAGATGGGTGACAAGGCCCTCCAAGGCCATTTCATTAGGGGATTGATTGAGAAAATATTGCCATTATATTTAGACAAAGAAAAGCTGCATCCAGGAGTATGTCAAATAAAGGCTTTTCTCTGTAGCAATAAGGGAGGAAATCCATATGCAAGAGAGGAAATTTTGAAAGAACACTATTGGTTTTTGACATCAAACAGTTTTGAAGGTGTATCGCTTGAGACCACTCATGCCAATCCCTGAGTGACATTTCTTTGATCATAATATTCCCCCTGGTCCTTATCTGCATTTCGTAACGCATGTGGCGACCACAGCAGGAGAAGTCACTTTGAAAGAAAGGAAATTAATTTACGATAAATATCAGGACTGATGACATTTTCCCATTTTTGCGTTTTCTTTCCCTCTCTCGCTTGGTGCGCTGCAAAGACAGCACCGTCAGAATGCCATCAGAACTGGACCTTCTAGACTTTCATTAATGCAGAGGGGGTATATTTATGCCTCTGTCTCTGAGACGGAGACAAATAGTGAAAAAAGCACAGAAAAAGACAGTCTAACCTTGGAAAGGGAAGTGATTCATCTTATTATCCTTCAGATGTTTTCCATTTTCTTTTTCTTTTTTCGATTCTTTTCCTGTTGGACTCAGACTACATCAAACCCTTGTTTGAAAATGATCACAATTTCGGAACAAAACAATGAGCTAACTTTGCATTAATAACGTAATGGAAATAACACAGTGAGTCAGGGTAGGATAATTCTTCTGGAAACGTCCTAATTGAGTAAATGCTTTCATTACATAACCATGCAGGCTTTGTTGCCCAATTGTGTGTTTCATCTCTAAAGATGCACAAATTTAAACATTTAACACAACGCTGAACTGAGCCTTTCCACCGACAAATGAACTGAGTCTTGTTACCAACACTTTTCTGTAAAATCAACTAATAGCTAGCATGGCAAGCCAGACTACAGTCTGGCCACCGATTAATTCATATCTACAGGCAGAATCAGCAGTTGTCTTTCAAAACAGCTCTGCAAGGTGTACTGAAGAATAGTGTTATGACCAATCAGAGCAACATCAGCAAAACACCAAATACATCCTTTGAAATGGATGACGAGTGTGTCTTATTCAGGAAAACTTTCAAAGACAATCCAATGTCCAACTCTGCCAAAGTTGAGCCAAAGCTGATACATAGGACCACTTCACCATCACTGCCCGTGCTTCATTGCTCTAAGCCGCACACTTACTCTCTGAGACAAAGTGGTGTGATTGGTCCCAACTACTCTCAAAGTATAAAGTGAATTGTCCCAACTACTCTCTGAAGTGTTGTGATTGGTCCCATCAAGTACTGGTTAAAGAGCTGCATAGGCCCTAGGGTGCATGGCTAGATGTACTTGCACAGCAAAACTATTTGTTACCACAGTCTGAGCCTAGACAACACAACTATGTTGTAGAAAACTCTTTTCTATATGAAGACATGAAAAACTGACCTTCTTTTCTTACAGTATTGTGTTAACTGTCCATTTCACCCCACTAAAAAAAATTGTGTGCTGTTGAGGGCACAGTTTAGCTGGCTAGAATCCCTGTGATTATCTCCACGATGTATATTTGCATGTATGCTATACTCAGAACATGAATCCTCTTGGCCATTTCAACCATATAATCCAGCAAGCCCAAATGACAAGAGCGAGGTCAATCACTCCTTGACCTTGACAGACTCAGTGCAGATTCCCACAGTCTCCTCTTCAGTGCACAACGGTGCCTCCTGTGTCAGTGTCAGGGGAACATAGTGCAGCAGTTTAGTGAGCCTCAGTGAAGCACGCTGCCATAAGGAAATGGGTAATGGCAATCAAATGGCTTCTTGGCCCCTTTAAATGCTTTCCCTTGTTTCGCTCCAGCATGGCCTATGCCCCTAGCAATGCTGACCCAAATAAACATTTCAATTTTTTTTTCTTCCCTCAGTTCTTTATAGAAGTTATCGTTTGGCAGCCTCAATCTTTTTGCAAACCTAACTTCAAAATTGAAGTTATATTATACAAACTGCCACTGGCATCATATTTTAGATTAAAATTTTACACCTACTCCTTTTCCACCTGTTTCTGAGCGAGAGGTAAACACAGTGTATCTAGAAGCTTAGCTTAGTGTTCATGGCAAGGACAAGATGTGACAGAGAGAACAAAAGGGATAAGGACATATCTACTGCACCTCACATCGCAGTCTCTCTCTCTCTCTCTCTCTCTCTCTCTCTCTGTCACTTTCTCTCACTCAAACACATTAGATGCCGTTGATTTGAGTCGGCGAAGGTCACCGGGGTCGCAGGACGTGAAAGAAACCAATCTGACCAAAGATGAATGAGTGCACTGTGTCATGCGTTTGGGGAAAAACACATCACATATCAGTTAGTGAGAATGATCATCTCTCTCGTCAGCACACACAGGTGGCACAGAGAAGAACACATACATGACCACACACACACACACACACACACACACACACACATACAGACAAACACAACTGATCTACTGATCCTTATTTCCATGTACAGCAGCAGCAGCAGCATTGGCTAACCAGCATGCAGGGCCTGAGGCCTGTAATTGGGTTCATTTTAAAAGACTGACTGAAAGGCCTGCTCTGCATTAGGGGGAGACTTCTGAAGAGCTTCAACCAAGGCAAAGCTCAGATTCCGGCCTTGATTTAAACCACGCAACCCCACCCCCCCCCCCCCCCCCCCCACACACACACACACACAAATACACACATACACACACAAGCAAACGCACACACAACTCTTTTCCAGCATGCCAGTTACATTTGCAAAGCAAGGAAATAAAAAAACACAACTTACCGTAAACCCCCCCCCCCTCTCCCACACACACACACACTCCTGCCCCTCCTTCTCCAACCCCTGCCCAGGCTTCCCAGATTGCTCTGAACGACCCACAGGGGACAGAGGCAGCTGTGGCCTGGCACGTACTGAACGCAGGATTAAACTTAAGCTCCTTTGTCTGGTCATACTGTAGCACGGCACCCACACACATCTTGATGGGGAGTCAAAACAACAAAAATAGATGGTCATCTAGTGGCTGGTGCCATTGATCTCTTGGGAAGTGTTTTCAAACAGAGCTCTGTTGTGCACTTTTATCTCTCAAAACACACACACACACACACACACACACTTGCTTAGACAGTACAAACACATGTGTGCACCACCTATCAGGTAGTGGTAGCATAAAATGTCTTGGAGCAGTTTTTTTTTTTTAATTACAAGTGTGGTCTGCCAAAGGGTATTTCCATGGCAACCAGTATGAAGCACGTTGAGGTCTATTCCATTATTTAGAAATGACAAAGTAGGCTGTTACGTCAAAGATTAGACTCCTTTTTTCTTTTCTTTATCCCATTTCTCAACTCGCCACATCATCAGTCTCTGCGTTTTCACACGGACAGACAAGGCTGGTGGCAGAGAGACAGTAGTATGAGAAAGGGACAGGGACGCTGTGCTGCACTTACATAGACTGGGGATGCTGGGAGAGGGGAAGTTTGGCGGCGAGCAACGTCGTGTGTCAAATGGGTCCAGTACCCATAAGAGAGGCAGCAGACCCCACAGAGACAACGCAGGGGTTATCGATTTTTTTTCTTTTTTCTTTTTTTCTTTTTTGAAGCCACGGCTGAATGCGCAACCATTTTGGTACCCATTACATAACCAACAGCACCGGGGACTAAGAGAGACAGAGAGAGAGAGAGAGAGAGAGAGGGATGTGCTTTGCAGCGCATGAGAGAGTTGAAAGATCCCGTCCAATTAGGCACCAAAGAACATTTGGGAGGAATTTAGAAACATGCTCGATGAATCACACTGAGCAAATGCTTGTCTCACTGGGACTATGTCTGATTCCTAACCTAACCCCTCCACCTTCCAGCCCAGTCTCAAAGCCCAAACTGCCTCCCATCAGTCATGACACCCTAATCCGTTCTTGCATGTTGTGTCAGTCTGTGTCAGACCCATAACGCTACCAGCGTCAAATACGCTGTGAATGCAGCAGAGATTGCAGCCTGATAAACTGTAAAGATGTACTATATATAGCCTTCACTGTTTTCATGATGGAACTGTATTGCAGTTGCATGGACAGGTTACAAGTGGCGTGCAGACAGTGGTGTGCAGACCAGTGTGTGTAGACAGTATGCAAATGGCAGTCCTGTTTTGTTGTCCTTGGCATAGGATGTGCAGTGTGGTGTTGTTGTTAAATGTGCCTATAAACCATATTGCATGTGTGTGGTCATCAGAGGGGAGTAGACTGTTACCTGAGCTGCCCTTAGCTCTCTAGCACTTTAAATTCCCCCATGACTCTCTCCATCTCATCACCCTGGCAACTGTTCAAGCTCAAGCCTCATCCCAATTGGAGGGGGCTGGGGCTAAACCTGCCAACCCATTTTCTCCGCACAGTACCCACAGACACACACGCACACACACACACACACACACACACACACACACACAGATACACTACTCTCCCTCACACACACATTTCCCCCCATCTTTGTCTCAACATTATGGATAAAAACAGCTCACCAGCAAATCCTGTTTGGCATGTGCATTATTAAATGATAAATGTGATACACTTCCTTCCAGTGATTCGGCACTCAGAATTCACTCATTTTAGTTACTCACACTGAATTCATTCAATTAGGCAACAATCTGGCTGCAGCGTTGCCCAAAACATCCATTAGTTGTTCCTGCTGCGGTTCGAGCTGTGCCTCCAAGAGTATGTTCCCTTCCAACACTCCAATTCTCACAGTTCACAGTGCACAGTTTACAGAAACCAGATCGACATTTCCGTACAGACACAATAGGTTCCTCCAAAGCAGGACAATGCCGAAGCCATCGTGTGACACACTTGCTTGTTAGGGATGGTAAAAACAACAGGGGTCCATGTTGCTCGTGCCTTATTTGAAATAGAATCAACTAATAATCAACTAATAACACCTGGGGATATTAGCATCAGTGTCTCATCAAAGCTCTCTGGGAAAGTCATTCAGTTTTGTTTTGTTTGCTTGGTTGAGTGACAAGTCTCTGATTTAAAGTTTGTCTTTCTGGATAAACAAAAGAACAAAAGATGTTATGAGATGTGCCTTGGTTAAGTAATCTCAGTTAGACAAATAAGCATTGTCCATACCCTTACCTGGCTTTGTACTGCCCTTCTAGTCATTGAAGATAAGGTATCAATGAAAAACCCAGTTGCAGGAGTACCACATGATTTGAGAGCCAGAGACAGCAACAGGAATCTGTGCAAGAGTAGCATCTTGACCCCGAGGACAGCACAAAGCAACTCTTGTCCCATTTGGTTTCCATGTCAAAATCCAACTGTGAGATCTGAACGTGATTTTTACAGCGCGCCTTAGTTGGACACTACACAACAGGCCTGCTACGGTTTGGGATGCTTTCTTTTTTCTTTCCCAGGTCCGCTCTGTCCTCTTACAAGACCCAAGGGATCTCATTGTTGGCCTTCTGGCTCCAGGGGTCCTCACAGGGCCCTTATAACTGACACCTTTCTCACTTGCTGTCCAGTGTTCTCATGTTTCACAACTGGATGGCCATGCATAGACACTTTAGTGGAGGTTTGGACCAGCTTAGAACCCCACACCACATGTGTTCGTAGGAGGCGAGGGTGCAAGGTTTGAGCTTTTCTGAGCGAATGTCTTTTGATTTATAGGCAGACTGTGATAAATTATCTCGGAAAATGCTTCCTCAATTATTATGTGCATAATGACTGTGCTTTTGTGTCGTTGTTTGTGCGCACACATGCATATGTGTGTGTGTGTGTGTGTGTGTGTGTGTGTACCGTGTTGTTCAAGGCATTGCTTTTAGTAACACTGCAGCTGTTCCAGGCTGTCGCTGACAGGAGAGGCCCCCTGCACTGATTCAGAAAATGACTCATCCCTTTGAACAAAGCATCCGGAGTAGTCCACTGAAAGCGGAAATGCGCAGCACACCGGTGCCCAGGGTGCCTCATTGAATATTCTCAGATTTATTTATTTATTTGTTTTCTCCAGGCACATGTACAAAAATCTATTCTCTTTCAGAGCTGACCTGGCAGAGACGTCTATCAAACGTAACATTGTTACCATAGTGCCCATCGTCTCTAAAGCTTCACTGGGAGCATTGTTTAGACAGTATAAGGGATAATAATAAAAGGTGTAAAAGTTTGATACTAATTATTAAAGACCCACACAGCGAATAGCCCTTGGTCTGAGATTGACCATGAAAACCAATAAAAGTTTTCTGTCATTGACAGGACATGTGTGTATTTAAATATATATAAAAATATATATAAATAAATATAGACAAATGTATTTATAGTTTCAACTCACAAGGCCAATTATCACAGCCAATGAATTCGGAGTAAGATGTACACAAACCTTACACGGCCGCACAATTAAAGGTTTTATAGGGTCCCTATTGACCCAAACAGAGCTTTGTGCGCACTGCAGCCAAAAGAGCTCCGCTATCAGATTGATCTTGTCCAAATAGTGAAGCGTCAAGCTAAAGGACCTGCCCTGTACTGAGAGCACTGTGTTTCTGCCCTGTGTTTCTGATTACATAACTGCTGAAGGTAAAGAGATAGGACCCAGTGTGCTCCACAGCTCCAACAAGGTCACCGAAAGAAAAGCTTCGTGCTCATAGATTTAAGATTTCTATGAAACAGGGGCCTTAGGAGTACAATGTAAGTGGTACACCTGGCCTGGCTAATGGGAGCCGGGAACAAGAGTGCCAGGAACAAGAGACTCAGTTGAGACTTTCTCATGACGCTCCCCCACAGCTTCCGTCATAACAAAAAAACTAGCGTCTGATCATATGACCAATTACAGTACCTACTGTGCGGCCAACTTTCCTTTCCTCTCCTCCCATGGACCTGTGCCACTTTACATAATGCACTGACTTTGGACTGTTGCAAAATGGGGATAAGATAAGCTTAAGAAACAATTAAACTCACTGTCTTTTTTAGGTTACCAATAAAATATGATACTAATCTCGTCATCACTGACCATACTTTCTTAGATTTACTTGGTGATTTATGTTGAGAGAGCTAACTTTGCTGTAATATAGCTGTAAATATAACTTTCCTTTGTAAATTACATACGTCATCAAAATTCATCATTGAAATATATTATCATTGTAGAGGGCCTCTGAGAAAAGGTTATAATATGCACTTGGACCTTACACTTATTGAACTTACTTTGGTTGTCTCATTTCATGGTAGAGGCAGTGCAAATAATATAAAGAAATTAAAGCTCTAAAGTGATAATATAAAAAGCTTTTTTACAGCTTGTTTGCAAAGCTGTGAAACAAGTTCCTGGCACAACTTCAGACAATGCTTCTCCTTTAGGCCTTGCTGGCCAAACATGTACAATCTAGAAGGAACAACAAATCAAATTACAATCCTTCTGTGACATTTATTATCGATTCTGATAATCTGTGCTAATCAGGAACTCCAACTGTTCCAAACCAGGAGCACATACACACATACACAAGCACACATGCACCCATCTCTCTCTTTCACACACGCACACTCACACACACACACACAGGCACTACCACAAACTCGGGGGAAAAGAAAACTAAAGGTTGGAGGGTTAGCGAATTGGTGCTAAATAGAAGAATAGAAGACAGAATAGAAGAAGTAGAAGAAGATGAAAATAGAAGAGAAAAGAAAGACAGAGCATGCATTCCAGTTTCCATCTGTTCTCATGGACACTTGCCCTAGATTCAGAGTGAGAGGATTAGAAGGGGAACGGCTCTTCAAGTCGAAATAGGCTTTAACTACAGGTGCAATGTGTTCCCGTTGCTATGGCAGGGGTGAATACCCACCAGAGAAAACAGCCGTAAAAACAGCAGGAATGTAATGTGACAGCAAATTGGTTGAAAACATCAGACAGCCTGAAAAGAGACAGTGATAGAGATAGAGAGAGGCAGAGGGAGGGAGAGAAAGAAGGAAGACACTGATATAGGCACAGAATAACCCAGGGACGTGGCACCATGTAGTGCTCACAGACTCTTTCCCTACCTCGGTCTAAAAATAAACAGATTAAGACGTTTAAATGCCCCCATACAGCCATCAGTCCTAGCCTAGCCGTTTGACCCCAGGTGTCTACGGCTATAAGTCATTATCAGGCACTCTCCAGCAGGCAGCCCTGACCCAAGGGCTCCCAAGAGAGGAGGGGAGGTGAAAGGGTAATTCAACTCCCCCAGCTGACACAAGTGACGGGCGAGAGGAGAAGCTGTAGCGTTGCTGTCAGCCACACATAAATTTGTGTCTTTAACGCGTCCGAGCTTAATCATTCATGAGCTCGCACACAGCAGCCGAGACAGGAATGGTTGCCTTGCGCAGTGCACAGCAACCTGGACAGGGGCCGCCATAGGCACATGAAAAGATTGGCCACTGGGCTACAGCACAGCGAAAATTTTCAAGACTGTGTGATTCTCTGCCCATTAAAGCACAGCATAGCTGTTTAATACTGTATATACAGTACACAGTATACAGTTTGTACATCATTCACATGCTGAAGACTGGCTAGAGGCTACTAATAACTCTGTTGATGAAAATAATGAAAATAGACAAAACATGAAAATAACCAAGGCCATGAATAGAACTGAGCCATGTATTTGTGCACATGTGTGTGCGTTTGTGTGTGTGTGAAAGAAAGAGAGAGAGAGAGAGAGAGAGAGAGAGAGAGAGAGGTTGTGGCTGTGAGTAGTAGTTCAAACTCCCAGATGTGGCACTGGGGGAGGGAGAGTGGGGAAAGCAGGATAGCGAACATATGCTTTCTCTCAGCCACAGCTGGCCTGAATCCTGTCAAGCTCATCTAAAACGGCCAGAAAGCCTGTTTTCTTGTCCCCTCCAACTCTCTGTCTTTCTCTTATCTTTTTTACTCTGTGTCTTTTCTGACACACACACACACGCACACACACACACATTCAGACAATGAAGTTAAGTGAGGCTGAACTGATCTGTGACTTGGCAGTCCTACGCTCACAGCTGGCCAGTCACCATCAGAGAGCTTGCACTGTCGCCGCGATAACACCTCCATTGTTCAAAGCCAGAGTCCAAAGGGGTGCGTCTGATCGCAACCAAATTAACTGTCCGCTCGAGGTGACCCTGAGGTAGGTGCAGCCGTCCGTAACTCACAGCTGTACGATATCGAGTTACTCGCTCGTTCACCTGAAATACCTCCGAAAAACTTCAGCACACCAGCTGACACCGATATTACACTTCATCTTACTGCTGAAACATGTGCTTGAGCCGGGGAGGGGGAACAGCTGTCAAAACATGTGTTCAAAGATAGGATAAAATCATACATAAACACGCTCACAGGTTGCAGGGTTCTTTGGGAGATCTGACATTGGCCATCTACAGTGTTGCTGCTCCAAGGCCTAATTGCCAGATTTACGGCACAGATACAGATACATTTGTCAGCACCTGAGTGTAATGCAAATGACTACAGTCCGTGGTGCACGTGAGTGTGGATAGTTAGTAGTATATCATGGCCCATGACCGTATAACATTATTTACAAGCTTTCCAATGGTCTGTCATCATAAAGTTACATTATGCATGCCCATGTGTAGACATGCATACCAACCCCCCTCCCACACACACACACACGCACACACACACACATGTTGGACACATGCAAATCACACACAGAGTGCCAACCCTGAAGCTCTTGCCTCATTTCATGGCAAACAAACAGCATATGCTTATTCACTGGCATAAATCACCACTGTGAGTAAATCAATAGATTTTCACCATCTTTTGAACAGCTGTTCAAGCAGCTTAAGTCTAATACCTCCCTGATTTGGTGGACCTGTAGCATGTCTAAGGGGTCTGCTAAGAGAGAGGCAAGTGTAGGAGAACACAGAAAATCTGTCAAAATAACTCTAGAATTTAATTTAAATCCTAATGCTTTTAAAAGTAAATAAATAGTATTGACAAGAGTATTGGCTCTCAAAGTGTGTAAGTAAGATATTTTTGTTTGTGGCCTCCCACTGAGGAGATTGATGAGAGAAGCATGATGAAATAGCAGGATCAGCCTTTCCAACAAACACATGTAAAACATTTTAGCTGAGATCTTTTCTAATAATTTTCTCTCTGAGGTCCTCAACAGACCTCTGCACCAGTAAAGCCTATGACAAATCTTCTGTGTGTGTGTGTGTGAAAGAGAGGGAGAGAGATAAAGAGGAGCGAAAGTGAGGCAAGCAAGAATTCTCTTTGTGTGCTTTCTCGTGTCTCTGCGCAGCAGGCTAAAGTGGACTAAAGTTCCAATTAACCCGCCCAAATTTATTTCATCTGCCTGTTCTCCTCTCTCTCTCTCTCTCTCTTTCTCTCTCTCTTCCACTTTGACCACTGACGTGTGGTGCAGATGGCCTAAGAAGCCCGTGCCAGCACCGAGGTTAAGGGCCGGGCAGGGAGGGGACAGTGAGTGCACAGCACGCAAAGCAATCCAAATCCCCCCCCCCTCACACACACACACTCCCACCAGCACCAGCACCCTTACTCTCACACTCCTCCTCCTCTCTAGCCTTGACTTACTTGGTTCAAAGCTTCCATCTCCGAGGGCCGTGTCGGCCTGGTCCAGCTTGACACACACAAAAGACAAAAATAGCAGAGTTTCCCACTCCACCAGCAGCCACGGCAGAGGCAGACAGCATGGGGAATAAAGAGAGTATTGGATGGAGAGAGAGAGAGAAAGAGAAAGAGGGAGAGAAAGAAAGAAAGAGTGTGGGAAGGGGGGCAGACAGGCTTGTCATGATTCCAAATTGTCTGAGATTGCCAGATTCTGACAAATATGGCACGAGATTAAAGGTGGTCTTGTATGGGAGGGTTTACGCTGGCGGGAAGAAAATAGCATTGAAGTTGTTTGAAATCTGTTTTCATTAGTCCGGCCCAATAGACTCACTCAAAAGGTGGTCATCCAGTGATTAAGTGTGAGAGACGTTGTCCGATAAACAGTCCCCATAACAGAGAATAAAAAGGGAAAATAGCTTGATTGAGCTTAATGAGTGATTGCTGTTGCTTGATGCCACTTTTGCAATGCTGCAATGGAGACTAACAGTCCTGTGTTGTTTGTGTGTGTGTGTCTCTCTCTTTCTTTCTCTCTCACCAGGGAGCCTGACATTCCTGCCTGGGCTCCACTCTTGTACCAGCTGCAGCTTGTGGCCTTCCGGGACAAGCCCGACCCCCTGTCCCTTCCGGTGGCCGACCGCATTCGCATCGGCAACCACAAGCGCGAGCGTGGCAACTTCTTTTTCCAGCGGGAGGAGTACAGCATGGCCGCGCGCGCCTACTGCATGGCGCTGGACGTGCTGACCACTCACTCACGTGGTAATCTCTCTTCCATGTCAGAATAAGAGCCAGTATGTCGTGAGAAATCCCTCATGATGTAATATGACATAATATTAGACATGTGAAGCAGTCTGGTAGTACACAGACACAGGAGTAGCCTGTCTTTACCCTGCTGTTGGCGTCTTGTTTTGGTCAGAGTATCCGAGTATTATGGTGTTTCAGACATTCACAGTGTGAACTCTGGTGAACCTGCTTTCGAGTGTCATCTGTTTTTACAGCTGTGGAATATTTCTTCATTGTACAGCTGGAGAAAGCGGAATGTTTTGTCATAAAAACCACAACCTTACAAAAACAGTTACTAATAACAAAGTTGGTTATTAAACAAGTGAAACATGAAACATTGTGTATAGGTCTCGTAGGCTAACCCCACAGTATCACCACTTGAGCAGATGAGAGTTCCTGCTAGTGCACAGCAGTGGATGCATCAGGAGCTATAGCAAACAGAGACAAAAGAGATCGCCTGAGTGACTCTCACCAAAAGATTACCATCCAGTGAAGATGAACAGATGCATGCTCTGCAGATGTAGTCTCTATTGTTTCACTGCTCTACCAAGCCTTGGCAGCACTCTCTCTCTTCCAGTCCTTTTCTCTCTCTCTCTCTGCCATAATACCATCATCAGAATGTGAGGTCACGTCCAGATCATGTGACCATCATGAGCGACGTCTTTGTTAGCGTCTAAGCTAATCAGATGTAATAAATCTACATGTGAATTTCCACGTCCTTAACCACCCTAATAGGTGGCGAGGCAAGAGGAACTCGAGAGAGACGTTTGACAGTAATGAGGGAGGAGAGTGCAGAGCACCAGCCTGTTACAGTCACTAATAATGCCCTGGATGGATGCATCCAGAGATGGTGCTGGAGATGGTGCAGGAAAATGACCTCAAATTACCCATCAGGCTGTCACCAATCAGGATCATCTAAGTCCCTTAATTGTGCATACATGAATAGTGTCGCGCAGAGTCAAATCAGCTCAAGCACTGCTAATTGGTAAAGTTTGCCATAACAAGCTGATGGGCTTAATTTGAGCTTAATCAAAGAAATGAGAAGGTGGTTATCAACTACTTATCTAGTATTAAAAGACCACCTGTATCGCCTGTTCTCTGGCTATTTTCCATTAAATTATTATCAGTAGGAATCCACCACTCAAAATGCTTTCTCACTCTTGAGAATTATCCTCTCACGTACCTGCTAACGGCAGTCTTTCACATCCCTGCAATGTGAGGGAGTCGCATCAGCTCAGGGGCAATAAGCAGACACATCCCATCTCTGCAAGGGTGTGAAAATTCAGCAAAGGGATAATGGTTTTACTGTGGACTTTTATAACTGGAGCAAACACACAGATGTCCCCACATCAAATGCTCAGTGCTCAGGAGGCTTGAAAACCCCCCACTAACCCCCACCCCCAACCTCCTCCAACACCACCTCCTTCCCACGCTGTCACTTCCTTTGTTGGCCCCTTTGTTGTGCAGAAGTGTGTGTCACCTGCACCTCTATAGTGCTAGACACAGTGGTCACTGAGCAACTGCATCACAATGGTTCAGTGATTTCTCTGTTTTGGTTCTCTCTTATTCCCAACCAACTGCCTCCTACGCCTCCTCCTCAAAAAAAAAAAAAAAGGTGATGAATGCTGCCAGGCCGGAGAAGAAGAGGAAGTGAATGACCAGCGGGTGAAGTGTCTCAATAACCTGGCCACAGCCCAGCTTAAACTGGAGCAGTTCGACGAAGCGCTTCACACCAGCCGCGATGTGCTGTTCCTAGATCCGCTCAACGTCAAAGCTCTTTTTAGAGCAGGGAAGGTTGGTCACTTTTTACATGGAGACCTACACCTACATTAGTGAAATAACTTGTGATATAAGCTGGAGATTTGACCTATGCTGTTAAAAGGGGCCTTATCAATTTTCTTCGCAGCTCTTGTCGGACAGAAGCGAGTATGAGGAGGCAATGGAACTGCTGAAGAAAGCACTGAAACTGGAGCCAACAACCAAGGTGAGAGAGAGGACAGCTGGTGTCAAGCTGACCTCTTAACTTTCACATCTGGTTTAGTGAATCCTGGAAGACATCTCCCTGCCACTGCCAATGCACACAAACATATATAGACACACATACACTTGCATATACAATGCTCTGTTCCACTCTTAACAGTAAATGTTAATTAGCATGCAACGATAATATACGCAGTAAGACTTGTTTATGTTCTCAAATTTACAGCAAGTAGAGTAGGCCCAACACCAAATATGCCATTAAAACAAGAGCTGGAAATATTTTGTGAGTCACAGTTCAGTCTTAGTTTATGGAATTTCTTGCTTCCTGCCTTTGTTATGGTGAAATTATTGACAGAAATATCTGGACCGTTGATTGTGCTGTATTATTATAGATGGCCAGGGAATGGTATTTTTCATTTTGGACAGACTACAGCTTCTTGCAGGCGCTCCCTCATTTAGTTTGGTCACAGGATTTGTTTACTAAGGGGAGCTCCAGAAATCT
>JAGFZM010000001.1:1257256-1290978 GCA_017657215.1 Limnothrissa miodon | reverse complement strand
TAAAAAATATTCTAGTCACCTCCATGCCTGACAGTAACTGTCTGTGAGGGATTGAAGAGGAATAGAACTTGTTTTTCCAACAGAGAGACAGTGTGGAAATACACATAAGTGTGTTTATCCTTGTTGTGCCCAAACCAAACCACCACTGAGCCAAACGAAGCATGTGTTTCTCATGATGCACCAGGTACAATTCACAGTCTATAGAGCCGACTATCGTGTGTGTGTGTGTGTGTGTGTGTGTGTGTGTGTTGGGCTTCTCTTCAGTTGCCACTGACACTGCCAAAACCTGTCTTGTCATGCCCTGCTCAACACAGCTGTCTGCTGGAGTAGGCCTATCTGTTCGGCTCAACTGTCTGGCGTCGGCTCTAATCACACACTGAAATGCATGGTAACACTTTTAAAGCACTTTATCAAACGCAGTCAAGTAAGCAAGGTACTTACACACACACACACACACACACACACACACACACACACACATATTTCAGTCTTTTCCACTCAAAATCTATTATTATATAAATATCAGCTGCAGAGTCAACACCACTTGCCTTAACAAGATGAAATGATGATGTGGTAGAAATAAACTATTCTATGGAGGGTAGATTTATAAACATGCCGAATCCCCATTCACGCTGTAGCTCTCTGCACTTTTTCAGTCAGAAAATAAGCATGTGTAAATAGACCAGAGTACTACAAAACACTAATTGGCAGCAACAATATGGTTTAGACCTGAAACAGCGCATTAACATCTTGAATAATTATTTAGAAGTCACATGCTTTTGTCATTGAGGGAGTGAGATTCACCAGCATCTACCCCCTTTTTATCCCGACTTGACCCACACGCTCCACTAGTGGTGAACTAGCCCTGTCTAGACTAAACTAAAATATCTTCTGTTTCTGTAAATGACACCCCTGTCTCCAGTGGCAAGAGAGAGAAAAAAAACATTAAGAGAGCACAAGAAAATAAAAAAAAGAATCCCTGCCTGCATATTTTTATTTTGATGTGCCACTGTAAGAAGAGTAGAATTTTTGTCTTTTACCTGAAGTATTTTCACACAGTACTGAAGGACGTGTCCAAAACAAGTTACAAGCAGAATTGCAGTCCATTTAGTCATTCAGCATATTTCTGAATATTGAACCCCATCAGCTGTTTACTAAGTCTTACAATCCTGTAGGAACTGTCTAATTTGGACTTTCATTACAGATTTTGCTTGCTTAAAAGTCTTAAACCGTGCTTGTTTATTTCAAATTCTATAGCCTATTCAAGAGAGTACAGTCAAATAAAAGGGAAAATGTCTAATATTTAAAATATGACACTGCACCGACTGCTGCAATTGAGGGCATAAACATAATAGGAACATTTTGCAATCCACGCCTTCAGAAAGTCTAAAGGAGATTGGACTGTTTTGATAGTTGCACAATAAGACTGAAGTCCTGCCATTACAGCTCTAAGGTTAAGTGTGGACGCAGACGAAAAAGGACACTGCCTGCTATTGTTTATTCTACCAGGACTGCTGAGGGCCTCTTCCTCTGGTCGGTTGCCTCATGGTTCCTTTGCAATGTACAATGCTGCCCTCTTTTGGACAAAATTACTTTTTTTTCCCAAATTAAGCAACAAATAGACTACTGTAACATGCAGATGGAACAACTTCTTGACAGAGGTATGCTTTTAAAAAGCAATTTTAAAATAAAGGATACATGTGTGAGGGACATATAGTCATACCTCTCCTCCATTCCCTCTAGCAGCCTGAGTTGTGCACGGTGTAGTTCAGACCTCGCAAATAGAGATGCTTTCACTGCCATTCAAATAACAAACCTGTCTGCATGCTAGCAACCTTACTGGTTATTTAATGCTGTAATTCGTTTTTATGTGCCTTTTAGGATGTTTCTGTTAGACTAGACCATAACTAATCGTGATTCGGAGTAGCAATTGTATGGAACAGCAGTGTTGTTTTCCTGTGCTGTAAACACTACAAATTCTTATGCTCCACCTTTTGTTCCTCACAGGCCATTCACGCTGAGTTATCAAAGTTGGTGAAACGACAGTCGGGTGGAAACGAAACACAAAAATGGAAAGCTAAACCAGCTCAGGTGTTTGGGGATAATATTACACCCTTCGTGATTCCTCCCAAAAAGAAGCCCTCAGTAAGTGAATGAACACTACCTCTGAGGAAAGCGCGTCGACATTTGCCAAACATACCTTAAGCCACTATAGCCCTTGTGTTGTTTTTTTTGTTGTTGCAGGGAATTTCTTGGAAATTTCTGCTTGGTGCTCTGGTGGTGGCCTTGGGCAGTTTAGTGACATCAGTGGTCCTGACTGCAAGAAACTAACTCACCTAACTACTGTCAAACTACTGTGTACAATCCCAACAGTAGAACTGCCAAGAGGGAGAAAGTGCATTGAATCATTGTAGTATTTGCCCCAATTAAATTCTGTCACTGACTTACACCGACACATGCAAAGTAGAATGTATTGAATGCACTTATAGACTTTTATTTTGCTTACATTTATGTGCTGCCCTCTTGGATCACAATTTGGCACAATCAGTCTGTCATCAACCTGCCACGTCTTTCCATGTTGTCATTCTCCTCCAACATACTCATGTAAAATACACCATTTAAATTCATGCAACTTCTACAGGGATAAAGATTTTGATGTTAATTGTGGCGTTTGTTTAAAGCTATACCTTTAATTGATAAAACCAAACCAAAGGAGATTTCTAAACTGCAACTGATTTTGTCTTGAAATTTTTATATTTGTCCTTTTAGAGTAAAGAAAAGAAACATAGCTTATTAATCGAAATATGTATTTCTTTTCCAAACCTGTTTTGTAAGATGTTCTTTAGAGCACCACTGTGTTTGAATCTGCTGGAACGTATCCCTAATAAACTGTGATAGAAGCAATAAACAGCTCAACAACAGTCTGGAGACATTTTTTAATAGCATTGAAATCATCTCTTTTTATTTCTGAAGAATATAAATATCCTTACAAAATTCTGTGTTGTACTGCAGTGTCTACTTATTGCAGCATAACTTCAATAACAATAGTATTTCAGTGGTAATTGTCATAAACAAAAAAAAATACAATGAAAAAACTACACTTAAAGGTGCTCTAAGCGATGTGACACGTTTCTAGGACTAAAACATTTGTTGTTACATACAGCAAACATCTCCTCACAATCTGCTAGCTGCCTGTCCCCTGAACACACTGTAAAAAAACGCGGTCTCTGTAGACAGCCCAGGCTCCACAAACGGCTAAAAAAACACAGTGGGCAAACCTAGCATAACAAACGAAACATAACAAACATTGTTCCAGCCAATAAACGACAAGAAGGATTTGGAGGAGGGGTTGGGTGGGGGTTAGTGCGCGTGAGTCTTTCAGGAGGCTTGGGAGGGAGGAGGAGGAGGGAGCTATCCTCCGTTTTATTTGACAATACTTCGAACGTCAACAAGAAGTGACATCAAACACAATCGCTTAGAGCGCCTTGAACTGCATAGGCTACTTCACAATGCAATATTTTGGACACTGCAGAACTATCAAGTATACAGGAGAGAAATATGCAGTTTAAATATGCACAAAACAGACACATTTTTGTTTTGTTTACTAGGCATTGAGGGAAGCAATGAGAAAGACAGAAAAACAGAGACTGCCCATTGCATGGCGTACACCTGACAAGAAGGTAGGCGGAGAGTGTAAGATAGTTACCATTCGTTTTGAACGTCAGAAAGTCTTGTCAGCCAACCAGACACAGACTATTCATACAATTCTCGCGATACTATTGCATTTCGTCAACAACTATCAACAGACAGAGAGCCATTGGGAAGGCTACGGTAGCGCTAGTTAGAAGCCCTCTGGGTGAAAGTGAAAACCATTAAACAGAAATGACGAGTAAGTAGTGCTTTTGGATTATAATTACTTTAATTCTGGTTATTTGAGATCAATTCGTACACCGGAATGGTATGTACGCTTTGTATGAGCATCCACCGTGAGAGTGACCGTTTCTGGGTTAAGCTTAGTCTAAGTTAGTGCGTGAAAAAGTTCCATGTGCGATCTCTCGTTAAAAAAAAAACTGGTTTGTGATTTAACTAGTTATATATATAACTATTCAGAGAATATCTTCTATCTTAGCACTAAAATGAACTGAAGCGCTATCCCCTATCACTATGCTCCTTAAGGTTTCTGCTATGTAGCTTGATTGTCATCCTCGTTTTTGTAAGTCGCTTTGGATAAAAGCGTCTGCTAAATGCATAAATATAAGTGTAATGTAAATGTATATTACTTAGTGTCTTTTTAAACTAACTTAAACGACTTGAATATGGTATAATGGATACATCATGGCTGGGTAAACAGAGTATGACCCTGAGCTAACGTTACCATCTCTTCACTGTCTAGTTAGTACGTTAACGTTAGCTAATGTTAGCAAGCTAGTGTGCTTGCTTTAAGCTAGCCAGCTACTATTTTCAGAGTAGTGGTACCTTTAGTTTTCCGTTATAAAACCAAAATGGCAAACATTAGTTACTCAACAATGAGTCTACGCGTTCTTGTAGGGGGGAACCAGCGTGACCTTGCCCGCCAGAAGAATGCGAAGAAGCAGAATGAGATGACTAAGGGCAAGCGCAATGATGACGGCCTCTCGTCTGCTGCGAGGAAGCAGAGGTGTGCATCTAGATAGGCTATATTGACCATGTAATACAGAGCAGTCTGTGGGTCAATCCACGAAAATGGAAATCTTTCAGACTATTAATGCGGAAGATGGCAAGTTGCCTTGCAGACGAGCATCCTTATATGCATCAAAGGGCACAGTTCTCAAATTTGAGCACGTAACGTTAGGCTTCTTTAAATTTCTTACAATAGGATTGCCTTTTTAAATGAAAGTTGAATACTGTCGATCTATTTACACTTGTCTGAGTGGTATTTTTGTTCTATTTTAAGGGATGCCGAAATAATGCAGCAAAAGCAGAAAAAAGCAAACGAGAAGAAGGACCCAGCGTCTAAATAGTGTCAGATTTAAACGGACGTCCTCACAAGATCACAAGATCACCTTCGGTTAACATTAATGTTACCTCTGATTGAGAATTAATTAAGGTACTCTTCTGTAGTGCGGCTCAAGAAAGTAGACCATTGTTGTATATTTACTCTGGGGGGTATTTCTCTTTTTTTAAAAGCGTCTCCTTTTGAAGCAGACTTTGGTTAAATTAGGATTTGGCCATTTGTTCACCACAGTGCACAGGTCTCCAATTTCTTGATCAGCATTTACAATGTAAACAAAAGCTGCAGGAATTACCAGACCACTCCATAGTTTAGAAGTAAAGTACCTTGTATTTTTGTAGCCTCTCCCTCCCCTTTCTGAATTGTAATAATGTAATAAAGTGTAAATCCTTATTGCACCTTTTGGTTGTTGTGTTTCTTTGCCTAAGGTATTAGTTTGTTTCAATAGCCTATATCACTTATACTGCATTTAATAAGAAATTCAATGTTAACCAATCCATAGCCCCGCTGTTTGAGGTCAGAGTGCTGTAGAAAAAGAACAAAAGAATTTGATACAACATAGCAAATCAAAAGGTCACACTATCCACTTTCCCATGCTCCATTTGGTTTTCAGCTGGCAGTTTGTTTGATCGGCCATATTTTCTAGTTCTTTTACCTAGTCAGCACTCTGACCCCAGACAACGGGGCTATTGTCTTATCCATACACCTTCAGATGCAAGTTACTATGCCATGTAGTAGAGTTTTTTTTTTTTTTTTTTTTTTTTTTAACTTGAATTTGTGTTTACATTTGAGATCTGTGCAACTGCGTCATTACAGACAGACCTTACCTTGGTGTGTTTGGGAGTGATTTTAACATGGTGATTTAGCCAGTAGAGCGTGCTGAACCCTACACACCAAAAGACTTAACTGAGAAATCTGCTTTACAATTTGCTGTTTGAGGTAAAACTTCAGGCCTTGGTTTAGAAAACAAATTAAATTCCTGTGGCTTGTATCCACAAGAAGTGCCAATGAAAACACTGATTATCCATTTCTTATGCACTAAAGAAAAGAACACTAATGATCATTTAAATTTAGAACATTTATTTTGTACAATTGATTTTAAAAAGCTCTCCATACAGTAACCTTAGTCCTATGACTACTCTTTACAGTGGTTTCTTAAGAAATATGTTTTAAAAAAAAAAAATACAGCACTGTGCATCAATTTGTTCTTGTTTGCATAAAAATCAGTTTTTGAGCATAACCACTACCTGAACAATTTTGTCAAAACACATGAACTAGTTCTATGGTACCATGCAATGCATTTTTTGCATTAAACAACCAATGCAGGAAACTGCACGGTACAGAAATAAAAATTTAAATGATTATTAATGTATAAATCTGGTTAAAATATATAGTGGGAATATGTAGTTAGTAATTTGTAATGTGTAATAGATGAAATCGATCCCAACTGTGTAACAGGTTGGTAGTGTAAGCTGCAAAGAAATGTCTCTGCTGTAATGCTCAATAAGTGAGGAGTCCCAGATAAACACTTCCTGTGCTCTACAATGTGCTTCTTGCAATAAACTTGTGAACTAGGAGTAATGTGTTCATTAATATGAAAAAAATAAAATAAAACTGCACACGGTGTTGTATTTACTGTGCTGCATTGCAGCAATTCCCAAAGGTCTTCTTTCGACCTGCTTGACTGAGCTCAATGAAACCCTCCGAACGTCGTCTTACCGTGACATGTTTCTTAACCTCTCTGTGAAGGGCAGACGGCACATTTCACAATAGTGCAGGCTCAAAAGTAGTGACGTGTGAGCAAGGACTGATGAGAGTGATGACTTACCTTGCCAAATGGAGGACTGCCTCCACAACATTGGTTCCTTCTTTAGCACTGGTCTCACAGAACAGAGCATTGTAGGTCTGCTAAGACAGAGTACATTTCATGAAAATACAACACAAACATGCAAAAATGAGAACTTTTAACAGTAACATTACTAAATATACATGACCAATACAAAAATAGAGAATACAAGTTACTCTACTAGACCCAGAGATCCAGTTTTATGGGCTATGACAAATTTACAGAAGATACAGTATACATAAAAAGTGATTGTGTAGATGCATGTAGTAGACCCTCATACAATAGCAAGTTTCTCTCCATGTGCGGTGGTTACACAGCTACCCTCTGGCTTTCCTTCCCGTATATCCACTTTGTTCCCGATGACACACATAGGGATACTCTCCTCTGTGGATTCCTAGGAGCAAATCAATTTGCTCAAATTTAGCTAATGTTTAGACACCATACAATAATTAGCACTGAACTGAAACTTGCAAGTGTTTGTGTGGTGTGCCTACCCGAATTTGCTCCATCCAGTCCCTGACATTGAGAAAGCTGCTCTCGGAGGTCACATCATACAGGAGCAGAACCCCATGGGCTTTTCGGAAGTAAGACCGTGCAATGCTCCTGAACCTTTAAAAAAGTGAGCCAAACAGGAAGTTGGTGGAAAAAAACTGGTTCATGTTTAATAGTAAGATTACACATTTCCTGATTTAAATAAACAAAACGGTGTTAAGAGTATTGGAAGAGTAAACGTTTAGAATATAACTTGACATTGGACCATGGTCTGTATTCTTTGCATGGTACTATTATTCAGAAATTATGTTACTGTTAGGGAGCATATTATTCCAAATATCAAATATATAGCCAGTAACAAGATAAGTCATTTTGTAATTATGATAATTATTATTTTTTTGTCATTTACCTTTCTTGTCCTGCCGTATCCCAGATCTGCAGAGTAGTTTTCTCTCCGTCCACCAGCATCTTCTTAATCTGGAAGTCCACCCCTGTAACCAAAATCCCCTCAGACTCTCACTTCACAAACAGGAGCTACAACATTTAGGCCTATGCAGTAGTGTACAATGCTAAGATAGAACTTGGATCCCCTTTTTTATGACTTACCAAGTGTGGTCTGAATGTCACCTTTGAATTCATTGAGACTCAGACGCAATAAGAAACTAGATTTGCCAGACCCAGCATCTCCAGCCAGAACCAGCCTGTACATTGGAACTGGGCCATCAGATTCCAGCAGGTTTGTTTCTAGGGGCTGAGGATGAAAAATGAAACATTTGCCTGTGCCTTTGATAATATGTAAACAATTTCTGCACAAACCAGCATTACATTAATTCATCCCTTTATTAAATTATGAAGTTTAAATAAGGGCCGTGATATCGTTGCAAGTGAGAAATATCTACAATAAACATCAGAATGGTATGATAACTAGGTGTTTGGTCAGTTTGATAATAATGATCTTACCTTGGGGAAAGCTGACAAACGTCTTCTGATAGAAGATGCTATTGAACTCACTCGACTCGGTGCCACCGATCCCTCTGTCTCAGACTTTGTTTCTGTTGTCTAACAGAGAAGTAGAAACGTGTTTTAACACTTCATGCCTCAACTGGCTCTAAATTTAACAATCCCTGACGGATTACAATCTGTCTTACTTCCAGCTCAGATGGAACGTAGGAATAACTATGGTGCACCGTTTCTATGGAGTCTCTGCTCTCGTCGCTGTCATAGTCACTGCCTGAGTCCTCCACATCCATGGACATGGCCACTCCGCTGTCCAGGTATTTCTGTGCCCAGCTTTCCACATGAGCAAACCTCGGCTGAGAGGGGTCCATTGCAGCCATTTGCTCTTCTTCGTTGGCAAAACTACCCCAAGAGGAAAGAACTTAATTGTAACAGAACTCTCATAAGCAGCATATTTAGGTTATTAATAGAGAGCCAAAGCATGTTACCTGCTATGGTTTATTGTGCTCTGACGAATGGGCTTCATCTTTCTGGAAGCATTGTCAGGATTTGGTGAAAGCTGCAGAAAAGAAGAGCACACATGTTGCTTATGGCTAGGGAATACAAACTTCTAAAATGGCCCTGCAGATCGGGGCAATTTTGGAAGTATGTCTTCTCCCTATAAGGAGCACTGAGCCCCAAATATTCAGCACTATTTTGCCCTTTCCTTAATTTGCTTAGTTTTTACATGATGTATATCTTATAAACATTGATATGTGCAATATTTCTGTGTAGGCACATGGGTTTGTTTCCAAAAGGCTAAAAATCTATTTTTTTTTATTATTCAAGTAATGATTGTAAATTTATTGTTAATTTTAGTAATTACTGACAAAACTTTGATGATGACATTCATTAAATAATAATAATAATAAAAAAAAACCCACACACAGATCCACTAATATAACCAAAAGGACAAAAGTGTATTAAATTTGTAGTTGTACAATTTTGAAACCGAAATCAGAATAGAAATAAGCCTTACACTTCTCTTATTGGAGGAGACATCACTGACAAGAGCAGAACGGAGACCATTGTTGCTGTCATATAACTCCTTATTCATTTCCCTTTGGGACCAAAAGATGGAAACATTACATCAGAACAGAGCATTTTCAGAGAATTGTTTAAAAAGCAAATGATCACGGTCAAAATGGCTCACTGGAGGATGTCGATGGAATTTGAGTATGACTGGTATTCAACCACCATCCTCTTTAATTCATCAGTTTCTCTATGAAAACAAAACAAAAAAGAACATACATCAAAACATCTGATATAACCCTGAATGTGTGATTTACCCATTCTCTACTCCCCTAAATTATTTAGTTTCCTTTTCTGTGATGCAACTGCCTGACAAGCCAGATGTACCATCCAGATGTATAGTCTGGATATGCCTGAGAGAGCAGGTAAGATGTACTAAGTGTTTATCATTCATACGGCCTCGGTGCAATAGGTAACCTAAGAAATCATCTAGGTGACTACAAGGCCAGAGCGATGTGATTTATCTGACCAAACAGCTACTGAGGCCCAATGATTTACTTTTAGATGCAACTGTATAGACAAACCATTTGTTAGTGCTAGGATCCAGCTACTTTTCTAAGAAGATGTAAATCACCTGGTTAGAAACACTGCAGTAGCAGCATTTAGTGGCAATGTTATAGTTGCCATAGTAGCAGTAGTGTAAATGTATTTTAATAAGAAGTATATCTGCCCATTGTACCAAGCTTCCAACTTTCTATTTAATGTGCATGCATTTTTATATTACATTCATATTATACCTCTCGTGCTGAAGCTGTTGGTCTGTATAAGCATTCTTTAGCTTGTCCAACTCCACCTGAAGAATGGAGATGCTTGTTTGTGCCTTCACTAGAGAACTCCTCAGCTCCTCTTTCTCCTAAAATTGAGATATTCAGTGTTAAGGCCACACCAATAAAATGAGTTGGTTCTCTGATTTTTTCAGGAAAAATATGGAGCGAGCGAGCGAAATAAAAATAAAAATAAAAATAAAAAAATGTCCTGAAGGTAAATTAGCACATTCACAGTTAATGTTCATTAAAGACATTTACTCATGTGATTAGGGAAAAACTAAATGTGGCCTAATTTATAAAATTAACTTTCACACATCACAGCACACTTTTTGTCATGCAGGATTTAGGCAATATACAAAAATTCATAATTCTGTCATTCTATGTTATGGAAGGTTTGACGGTTTGTCATTTATTTAAGAGTTTGTGAATCTAAGCACCAAGCAGGCTGGCTGTGGAATTGAGGTATGATGTAGACTAGGCTACCTCCTGTAGTCAAACTTATTTTGTCACAGTTCATCACAGGGCATTAGAACGTCAAAATCGCATTGATTCACCAGATAGCAATTAGATAGTGACTAAAACTCAGTGATCAGCGCAACGGAGATGAATATTCATCAACGTGCAGTCACGTGAATCTAGAAAAGAGACGATTTTTATTGCATAAGAAACAGAAGCGTGTGTGTGTGTGTGCGCGCGAGCGAGGATGTGAGTGAGTAGGCACGTGCTATTCATTTATTTACTGATTGATTTTGATGGCGAAATACTTTGAATGGGGTTTTTTTCGCCTCTCAATCAATGAAATTTAAAACTCACCTCCACAGAGTTGCACAAGCAGACTGCTCTCGGCACCGTGAGTACAACTGCGCAAAGTTCTCATCCTCTTTAATTTCAATGCACTTGCCAAATGTTTTTCTCTTCTGATCAAATATTCTAATAATTGCAAACACTGGCCCAGTAGAATCCCGTTCCACTGGCATATTTCCTCATATCATGTCTCGTCTCTTGCGCTCTGAAGTGAAAGGCGTGATTTGGTTTTCGACGTCAAGTGAACGCAGCATGATTTTTTTTCAGTATTATACCTATCAGCCACGGTGTTTTTTATGTTCGTGTGAGTTTGAATTCAATTTTATTTTTATTTCATTTTACATTTTTTTCAAGCGGCGAATCCGAGAACCAACTAATTTTATTTGTGTGGCCTAAGCAAAATCAATGCAAATATTTTGCCCATGTTTTATTCAGATGTAAATCCCTACAAAAGAGAGTCTTTGCACTCATACCTGTGACATTTCATTGAGCTGGTTTCTTAGTTTGTCCACATCGTCCCTTGAGTAATTCAACGCCACCTCCTCTTGATATTGCTACAAGTTTGAATAAAAACAAGGTTGAGCAACAAAAATACTGAATCCAAGTTCACTGGACAGTAGCCTCTATAGTGGAATCTCGTGTTTTATTATAAATTGAAATTCCATTTAGCTTGAAATAAAACTCTAGTGCCGTCAACATAAACAAAAATAAATTAATCTAAAAAGTAGGACCCTTGTGAGACGCTCCACAGCTGTTTGTAGGTCAGCTACTTCGTTGTCATGCCTCCTCTGCATGGCTGTAATGGCCCCTTCCATTTTCCTCTGTTCCTGTGTCCACAAAAACCAAAGAGGAGAGGTGCTTTTATAGGTGCTACCCCAACAAAGGGGCCTTCAGAACATTTATAGAGAGCGCTTTGTGAGTGCAAACACCAGCCCTGCCACGCAGCTCCACCACAAGAGCTGGTCTCTGAACTAAGGAATGCAGGTGAACCACTCCACACTGCATACATAAATGAAGAGACTGGCCACAGCACACACTGTGAGTATTGACTAGTCTGAAATCTATTTACAGTACAAACCAAAGATTCTAGAGTGACGTAGCGCTCTAGAATCTTTGGTACAAACCAAAGCATTGTGTTTCACAAATGTATTTACTTTGTCTTGCATCTCCCTCAACTGGAATAAATTATGTCTTGGGTGCAAAAAATATTAACAAAATCACGACTTGTCCTGTTCTAATGTGGATTAGATACAGTCCTCACATATCATTAGACAAATGGAGTTTAGTCTTTGATCAAATCTAACATACAATGTTTCAGACAAAAGGACCAGCTGAGAAATATAAACATAAACAAGGGCAACCTAGTTAAGCTTGGCTTACTCTACCTTTAATCCTTCTTTTCAGAAACGTACCTCCTCCCTCACCCTCTTCTCAGTCCGATGAAGTTGCACCTGCAGGTCCTCCTCAAGTTCAGCCAGTTGGCTGGTGTTCATCTCCTCTGTCCTGTCAGTTTAACACAATCAGTCAAACATGAAGAAGCAGGTGCCCAAAAGGAAATAAAATAAAATAAAATGATAAGGTCCTACTATCCACAAGTGGCGACTGGTATTTCACTCGGAAACATGCAAGAGCAGAGCACACATTTTGGAAACATGTCATTGTTGTGGTCTCTAGATATTCCCAGGTATACATGTGAAGGAATGCCTAGTGTACCTTAACTAACCAGAGTACAAAATCCTTGCTTCTCAAAACGTGATGTTGCTTCTGACTCTAGTCATGTGACTTTATTTGTCCAATCATTCAAGAGTGGAGGCGGAACCTTTTGAATCACTGATCACAGATATGAAACATTCTGCTCACAAAACTTTATTCATATTTCATACTAAAGTTTGAACAACGTCCCTTCAGTAACAAATCTACTATGGACTATAGCAACATGGTAAAGCACAATCACAAATAATTAGAAATTGTAAACCACATCACAGATAATCTGGTTGGATAGTTTTACAGTAATTATACATTTCAAGAAGTTAATCATTCCAGTCCAGAGACTGTGAAAAGACAAGCGGAGATTAGGCTGAACATTTTCCTGACTTCCTTCTTCCCTGTACAAGACTATTCATCTGCATTTCATGAGAACCATGGTCTGAAGCTTTGAGACAAATCCACCTCTGCATGAAGCATTCTCACTATAATCACCAAAAGCACATGCTTTACCAAAAGTGCACACCCAGCTACTCAAATTAACTACACACTAATCACATAAGCCAATGCATGAATGCTCAAAATAACTTTCAGTATGACTGGCTTACTTGCTGCTAAGATTGAATCAGTAAACATCAATAAAGTGTCAGTAAATATCAATAAAATGCATATGCCTCCCACAAACTGATAATTTAAAACCTGGGAAATCACCAATACAAACACAGTGAGAAGAAACAACTGCATCATTAGTGGTGGCTGGTGAGGTCCCCTCTTCACATCACTCGGGATGCTCATAAATGTAATGAACTGCGATTATTCATCTCGGGTCTTTTCTGTACATCACTATTACTCCACAACAAATCATGTAATTAAATAATGGTCAATATAAGCTCCAATAATGACACCAAGTCTGTGCATTATTGTTGTACTGTGTATTTATTATTATTGTACTGCCTTAGTGGAACATGACACACATGGTTAAACAAATCTCAGACTCAGCCTCTGATAAGATTCTTAAATGTACAAACACAATAGCTATTCTGCACTAGCAGTAAAGGGCTGTTATGTGCTAGACAATCTAGAATTAAGCACATTCATAGATTTCCTCAGTTGTTATAGCCCAATAAAAGTTTATGACAGCCTCCCCTCTTTTGCTGCTACACCTGTCTGAAATATTTGGCCTACCTGTATGGAGTTATTCTGAGATTAATGATATTGTTAGATGTGCATAGTGTATTTGGGTTTTGATGGTCTCTCCTCTCCTTACCGCCTTAGACTGGTTTCAAGCTGCTCGTTCTCCATGCGCTGTTCTCGACTCTCATTGACTAGACCCTGAACAAGTCCCTCATATGCTTGGAGTAACTGGCCATCAGACGACGCATGGATCTGTAGGTACAACTCACTGAGTGGATCCCGTAACCTAAAAACAAAGGCCAGAGAAATGTGCCAAACATAGTCAACTCAAAAGCCTACTCTTTGAATCATTTTAATCACTTGTGAGAAATCTGGGTAAATCTGTGATGAATAGTGTGTGGTGGTGTAGGCTAACGTTACAGCGCAAATAGACACACTGCAGTAATGTCAGACACCATGCCACTGAAGTGTAACTTTACCTTCCCAAAAAGTAAACTATGTCACCGTCCATTGAGTTCTCAAATTCATCCCAAGGGCTGATCTGAACTTTCAGAGAATCCTCGAGTGAAGCTAAGTTAAGGGTCTCCGAAAATTCGTGAAAGCGCGACGAAAATTCGCTGTAATTGATACTCCCGTCTGCGTCCTCGTCGAATTTGTTGAATAAGGTTTTCATGTCCTCGTTGGGAACATTAAGCTCCCGGCAAACTACGGCGAAATCCTCAAACTCAATTCGCCCAGATCTGTTTACATCACAGGCAGAAAAAAGTCTTCGAAGGTCTGGTTTATCCATTGTTACGAAAATGTTAAAAATGTAGAAAGTTTCACCTTTGTAGCCAATGCACTGTATAACCTAAAATCCCAAACTAGTGTAAATGTGTAACCAAACAATCTCCCAACTGCATAAAATAGGCTAACTAAAAACTATTCACATTAAAACACGTATAAATGGCATAACAGGTGAATTTTCCACGTCAATTGCCACACAGGTGAGTTAAGAGATCCATGACTGTTTCAAACGCAATCCATCCTCATGTTAGAATGATGTTTCATTTGTCTCGGCACTCCATTGGTTGACTACATAAATAGGCGGAACTAGTCTACAAAGTGTAATGAGAAGATTATGACATTAAATAATTTAAATAAGCATCTCTTTTAGTTTTTTTTTATTAGTATTGTTTTAACAGTGATTTATTATTATTATTGCAATTATTATTGGGGCCTATTATTACTATTGTTGTTGAAAATTAATAAAACAGTAATCTACTTTTTTAATTATTTCTGGTAGCCTATGTATTATCTTGCATATGGCTATGGAGAAACCAAAAAGATCTGTCGGTCTGGTCCAGAGAAGGGCAGCTAGGCAATTCCATTTAAATCTTTTTATTTTCCTTTCAGGTGTGGAACTCTTTATCTTAAATGTGCTTGCCTCCCCGGCTTGTGTATGCTTGTGACTAAACCACCACACCCTAAATAATTTGAATTAAATGGCAGCTGTGAACTAATGGGTAAAGGCGAATCTCACTGCAGTACAGTACCATGACCATACAATTACAAAATATTTTCTTATTATCCTAACAGAAACAATTTCATATACCATCAAACTGAAAGTAAAAAAGTTCTGCAATGTTATTAGTTAAGTGAATTTCTGTTAGGCCTCTGTCTGTACAAACAGTGCCACCCCACCCACACTTATGTGTTAACAATGGATTTCGTCAGTGTTAAACTGACGTAGGGTCATGCAGCTCAGATAGCCATGACGAGGAGACACACTGCATATGTGCTAGGTGTAATGATGTGTGAAGTGCTGAATAAATGTTTGGGTGAGGAACTGACTGCAGGAGAGGAAGTCCATAGGAATGCTGTCCTTTTAAGGAGGGACCCAAATGACATCATGTCAATGGATGAGCAAATTAGGTTTTTACTGTCAACACTATTTCAAAGGAAAATAAAAAAGATGTATTTTTAGTAATATACAGTAGGTCAATATATGTTCTGCTGTCATAGCGTAGATGAACTAACTCAACAACACAGCTTTAAAAAGATCGAGCCACACCTTAGTTAACCACACAGTTATGGAAGACATCTTGCCTTAATTTGTTTCAATTTATGCTGGATTCAGTCCACAGCTAGACACTGTAATTAAGGTATCCTTCTTCATACTTTGTTCCCTACCCACATACTTACACAATGTACCTGGACTGGACCTGACTGGGTGCTGAAGGAATTTAATTCACTGAGATAATATAGTATTTTTACGAGAGTGCAATATGTGTTTCACATCTGCTTGCAAAGTGAGTCCCCACACAGCACATAGCTTTACATGTACCTTCTGACAAAAATATTTTCAAAAAGCCTCAAACACAAATTTTAGCGGTTTTATTTTAGAAAATGAAAATAAAGTGCTTTTATGTACAGTATAATAAAACAACAGAAACAGTAGTGATGTATAGTAATACAAAAAATACATTTCACAACAGCTTTTTGTACAATGGCAGCTCAATTTACAAATACACCTTTACATAAAAGTTTTACACAATGTCAATAATGAGTCCCAACAGACTTGGCACACTGTTGCCGTTGCTCCGCTGTGCTGTATCTCTGCAGCTAGGAGTGCCCTTGGCCTCCTCTGTGTGGCTCACTGAGATCAGACAGCTCACCGCAGTCCCATTCATAGCATATGCCTGTCACTGAAATACATTGCGGTGTGTGTGTGTTGATTAATATTAGAATCTGCTCTGATTTGTGTGAATATTATAACTGCATTTTGTCAATGGGATAACAAAGCATGTTTTTATTTTACAATTACCACAGGATGTTTTATGTACCTATGCAAGGTTTAAATAACAAATGATAGACAAATATTATAAAAGAAGACATAAAACTATATTTTAGTCATAGGTTCTTTGTGCTTTAATGATGTTTGTGAGTGTGTGGGTGTGCGTGCATGCACAAATTGTGTCTGTGTGTGTGTTTGTGTGTGATACTGTATGTTGTCTGGTTGTGAATAATGAACATATCGGTGTGTGTTTGCAGTACGCATTATATGGGGTATATAACTCTAGATAGACCTTAAAGGTTTTTTTTTATGCACAGTAGATACATAACCAGTGGTGGACTGTTGTACAGACAGCCTTCCATTTTACAGTGGTTTACGACAATAAACTGCTTTTAAAATTATTAATTCAACACATTTAGCTTTTTTATTGGTTCTATTGTGCAGGTACTGGCCACAAATGAAAGGCATCCACTCAAAATGTATTTTCATTTTGAAATCTTTGAGTAAGCCTGCATGACATTTTTGATCTACCACATAATAGCATGCAGTTGACAGGGCTGCTATTTGGTTAACCTGATCATGTTTTGTCAAAAGGCTAGAAGCACATTATGTGATGTCCCAAGACAGACAACCTTGGAGTCATAAAATGTAGCTTGAAGGCATCTTCAAAAAGAAAACATGACAAGAACCTGCTACAGAACTGTAAAAAAAAAAAAAAAAATCATAATAATGTTTCCAACTAAGGCTCCCCAACATTCTGTGCAAAAACAATGCATTGTGGGTAAAAGCAGCTTTTCTGCTGTTTGCCTGCCTCTACACTACAGAAACCTTTCATTTACAACAGTCCCCACAAACATGATCGAATGTACATATATACACATCATCCCCATTACAGTCTGTTTGCAGTATGCCATTTGCTCAGCTACTTTGTCTGATGAAATGAAATAAAATACCTCATATTCCATTTTTAGACTATATTTAAATAAGACACAACATGTTTTACTTAAAACAATTTTGGAATACTTTCAATGACCGCGTCACTACATTCCACCATAAAAATGTTTGCAGACTTTAGGGGAAAAAAATACACACAATTTCACAACATTTCCACTACATGACTGCATGATATAGTCAATAATCGTTTTCTCTTTGGAAACAAAACAAAAAAAATGTATATTTATATGCATTTTTAGGTGACATTGTTTTGAACTGTTAAGGTAGTGTATGAAACTGAGACATGAGTCTCTTTATCAAGTCATGTCGTTTTAAAATGATGGTAACTGAAAACATAGGATACTGAATACAGAGAGGTGCAGTAGAGCAACACATTGAGCTTTTTTCCTAAGTGTTGATACAGTATTTTGGTTGATGTTAGGTCACTGTGTTTCTGCCCATCTCTATACCTGCTAATGTCATCATTCATTCTCTGGTCCAGACATGGTTCATATCTAAAATGAACTCTTTCAGTGAAAGAGTCTACTAATTGATGAATGCTTTCTCTCTCGCCTTGTTTCTGACCGTTTCATGTATGCTGGTAAACTCTTGTGCTCATAAACACTTTCTTAGGCAAACTTTAATTGGTTTCATAGTATTAGTAAATTGTCCTGATGATAAATCAAATCAGAATGTTTTTTTTCTTCTAAAAGTTGTTTAGGTCCCTAGTGTTAGATTGATTGTGCCATGTGCCTTTGTTACATAATGTAATCCAATCTCTTTCAATTGTTGTTGTAACCGGATTAATGTTGTTTTGTTTTGCTTATTTGTTGTTTGTTTTTGGCACATATGACATACAATAATTTTTGGTAATGTAAACAAACACAGGAGAATGTTGGTCATCTCTGCTGGGTGTATTGGTCACTGCCCTGCTGGCAATTTAGCTTCCCGCACGCCAGGACACACACATAAGCTGTTTCACTGAGACCCAATGGACACTTTGCATCCCGCTGTACCCTGTTGCTCTTGCTGTTGCATCATGGGTAATGGATGCCTGGAGTGTTAGATGCACACTGAGCTCACCATCACTCCCATACATGACTGCAGGGAGGGTGGCACGGAAAGCAGCAGTGAATTTGAGTTTTGAGGTGTTAGGCAGCCCACCCAGACAAATGTGTGAGCTGATCCTGTGTCCTGATAACTTTCTGTTTCACATTGTTTGATGTGCTTTGCATAGTATACTGCCACTTATTGATGTCACATTATTACTATACGCATACTTGGTCATAGACCTCATAGAACTCATATTTTTAAATCAAATTTCAATAAAAGGCAACATTTATTTTCTAATACCTTGGCATTGACAATGCTCATATCCCCATGAGATTGTCTGACCCCCCCACCCCCCACATCCCTCCCAACCCTCTACACTGTCCAAACCCCTGCCTCATCAGCTCCATGTGCCTCTAGGGTTTGTTCAGTCTAATCTAGAGTACCAGTCATTTGAAATGGACTACAAGTCCACTGTGGAGTACATTCACAAGTTCTGCCTTCTGTCTACCTCTAAATGAGGCCTCTCTGGTTTCATCGTAACAGGGACCACGTCAACCGATGTGCTGGTGTAACTAGGACAAGGGCAACAGCAGGTGGAATGGATGGCGCATGACCCACTACAGCGAGCCTCCGGGGGCCACCGCTCAGCTTTAGCTTCGCTAGGGTGACGCGTGAGAGAGCGCAGATCGTTCAGGACGGACTTCGTGGAGGCTCTCACTGGAGCCCTCCGTGTCAGCTCAGCAGATTGCACCATGAGTTTGGGGCCAAACAATGTTTGCTCACTGGGCTCCTTGGCATGGGTGCGAGGTGATGCCTTACCAAACACGTTTTTTTTTCTTTCTTCTTCTCCCTCTCCCACTCACTGTAGGGGACCATTGGAGGGCTGGTTGTGACTGACATAGGGAAATGTGCACAGGACCACAAGACCTAAATAAGGACCGTGGGGATGGGATCGAGGCCATAGGTTCGAGTGCAAAACAGTTTTGTTGTCGTTGTGGTGGTGTTTAAAAAAAGTAAAGACAAAACACAGATGAGGTGTCCCACTTCAGTGGGTTCAGGACATTGGCCTTTGGCTGTTCCCAGGTCAGAAATACCAGGTCAAAAATAAAGGAACACCATTTCCCATCCCCAGTCACCACTGCTTCTGCCAGTCATTTCCTCCTTCACATTACCACGTCAGCCCCCACCCGCATCACACTATGGAGTCTTTGATCTCGGAGCCCAGGCGGACTCGTGGCCTCGGACATGTGGGCGAGATCTCCACGTGGCTCTCCTTCAGGTTAAGTGGCCTCTTCTCCGACTCGGAGAAGCTCTTGCTGTTCTCGGGCGAGGAGCACTGCTCATGCGTCGGCGTGCTGCAGAAGTAGTTGTCATTGAGGGTCTGGTAGCCCTTGTGGTCAGAGACAGATGGCGGCACGGCCGTGTTGCCATTCAGCGGCAGGCTCTCGTGCACGGGCTTGCCCCCCGCCAGCCGTGGCTTCTTCTGCGGCATGTTGGCACACTCGCCCTCCTTCAGCATGGACTTCATGCGCCCGCGGTTGCGGTAGACCACGAACAGTGAGAAAGCCACCAGCGAGAAGGCCAGCAGGGCGCACACCACGATCAGCTCGTTCCAGTAGGTCTTGGTCTCCAGCTGGGGCGAGCGGGCCTCTCCCGGCAGCATGATGGGCTCCTCGTGGGGGGCCAGCGGCGTGCGCGACCGCCCGAACAGCGTGGTGCTCTCCTCCCTCCGCACAGCCTCAGCCCGGACGCAATAGTTGGCCAGAAGTTGCCGGAAGCCTTCCTCCACCGACCAGCACTCGTAGGTCTCCTGTTGGTCAGCGTGGGCCACCACCACCAGGCCCCCATCCGGGCTCGGGTAGACAAACTGGCCAGCGGCGATGCTGTACTCCCAGCGCCTCTGGGCCAGGTTAGAGCGCAGCTTGCACGGGAGCACCTTGAAGGCGTTAGCGGGCATGACGATCAGCTGGCACGAGGACGAGCCTGCAGGCAAGAGGAAGGGAGACGGGAACAGGGGAGGAAACCAATCAAAATTTTAACAGCCAGTCATCATCTGCACAATCAAATGGGAGAGCTGCCCACACCATTAAGCTGGACTAACACGGAGGAGGTCGACTTACGGGTAGACGAGGGCTTGGAGAACCGAGGGGTGGGTGTCGTCTTATTGCAGGCGAGCGTCGTGTCTGCATTAGCCACATCCTGATGCCATTTGCTAAATGCAAAGACAAGGACAAGGGGTTTTAGCCACATGCACAGGATCTCGCAACAGCCCTGAGGATGTTGTTCCGTCCTATTGTATTCCGGTCCATTAACGGACCCCTCAGAGATAGCATCTTCCATGAGCTGAGGTTACACTAACTCTGGTCTGAACGACATGTTTGTTAGAGGTCTTTCTATGAAAAGAATGGAGTTGTTCCGCTTCCACCGGAGCACCCAGTACACTTGTACTGACCTCCCAGGAGGCGCCTGTCTGACATCCAGACACTGTCTCCCCGTCCAGGCGCAGTAGGGGTCCCTGGAGAGAATGCACTCCCCACAGCTCGGGTAGTTAGAGCAGTTGGCCACGGGGACCTCCACCAACCCGGAGAAGGAAGACACATACAGTAGACCCTGCAGTAGCAGAGGCACAGACACAGAAAAACACACACACACACAAACACAACTGTTGTTAGGACAATTCACAAAGAACAGAAAAAATAAAAAAACAAGGGCAATTTTCTGCACTATGGCAGGTACACACTATTCTGCATGTTGATAAGATTTTGATGCACTGTGACCGCAAGGTGTGCCGCAGAAGAACAAACAGCTAAAATGCTGCAGGGATGGGGATAAAACGAACTGTGTGTGCACACGTGTGTGTGTGTGTGTATGAGGGTGGTCGGTAGGGTAAAGGGAGGTGGGACTCATTGTGTGTCATGTACTGTTTACTTCCCATCTGTTCACCAGCTCCCAAGAGGGAAGGCTGGAGATGTAATTATCTCAGCGAAAGTGAGTCTACACCCGCATTCTCTCCTCACACACACACACGCATACACAACCATGCACATGCATACACACAACCTCCCCAGCCTGCAGGCGTCTCTGTTCATGGCTGATGGGTTACCTAAGCTGGCCACTCTGACATTTACTTACTTCATAATCACTCCCTAAAGAAACCCCAGTGTGAAACTCCAGGGAACATTAGCACATTGAATGTGAGAAATACACAGTATAAATAAGATTCATTACTGTTCATTATCAAGAGTCGACCTCCTCACTATAACATACTGTTCTGCTGGGCTGTGTGTGATATAAGTTCTGTGTGTGTGTGTGTGTGTGTGTGTGTGTGTGTGTGTATGCGGGTGTTCATATGATTTGTGGGATTTAGGTTCTCTGCAGCTCTTAGTGTTCTAAGTTGTACTATGCTGCTGTGGGAAAATATTCATCTGTGTATGATTGATTGTGTGTGTGTATGTGTGTAAGGTGCAATGCCTACCTTCTCTGCATCCAGCTCAATGTGCTGCACAGGCTGAGGTGTATGAAACAGGACCATCTCCTCAACAATGTGCATCTTTCCCTGAACGTTGATGGCCTTGTGGAGCCTTCCATCATCTGAAAAAGACAAAACATATATAATCATGATCATGACACTACATCAACAAATGTGCAAAAACATAAAATCAAAAATCTACATCTTTGACGAAACTAATTAATTACTGTAGGCAGATTTATATTTCCTTTATAAACAGTATGTGAGAAATCACACACAATCTTTCCATGTTGTTTTAAACTGCAAGGTGATAAAAACGGGAGAGCTGGGGGCGCCTCTGGGTCCGAGGGTGCTGCATGTCTCACCTGTGCCGATGAAGAGCACGTCATAGGCCTTGCGGACTGCCTTCACCCTGTGCACGGCGATCTGCGTGTAGCGCATGTTGCGCTTGAGCAGGAGCGGCTGGCTGCGGATCACGCTGTCCATCAGGAAGTGGTCCTTGACGAAGTTCAGCACCTTGTCGGGCATGTGCAGGGAAGTGGAGATGCCCATGCCTCGGGCCGCATTAGTGATGCACTGTGAGGAAAAAAGAGATAGAAACAGGAAAGAATGAGGGGAGGGGGAGGGAGAGAAAGTAAGAGAAGGAGAGAGAGAGAGAGGAGGGGGAGGGATAGAAAGTAAGAGAAGGAGAGAGAGAGAGAGAGAGAGAGAGAGAGAGAGAGAGGGAGAGAGGGGGGGGGGGGGGGGTCCAGAAATAGAAAATAAGGAACAAGACAGGAGGAGACACAAAGAAAGAGATATATGGGAGTAGGAGAAAAGATAAATGACGACAGACAAGAAGAGAGAGAGAGAGAGAGAGAGAGAAGATGAAAAGAAAGACGAGACAGGGGTCAGTTTGCTCAGCGGGTATGACTGTCTGTCCAACAAACACATAATGCCAACTTGTATACAGTTACACACACACACACACACATACACACACACACACACACATCCAAACCTACACGCACGCACGTCTGTTTTCAAAGCGAGCCTGACTTCATCAATGTGAGTTTGCGGTGGCGTGCGCAGGATTGGCTGCAGATAAGGCTGCTGGAAAATGAGAGGGGCCTGAGGAGGCTGATAAGCATCATGGCCGCTGGGCAGCAGCAGCAGCCTGGGAGCCAGCTCTCAGACGCAGATACCAAGAGAGCCCACTGATGCCCACTGCTGATTGGAAACTGTGCGTGTGCGTGTGTGTGTGTGTGTGTCACAAACCCATCCATATCACCATATGAAGTCATGTCAAGTTGATGTTCTCTTAATTTTAACCCATTTAATGTCAATCCAATTATTTTAATGACAAAATAATTTGCCCATTTCCTTTACAATGATTCCTTCAAATAATACTGTAAAGGAGTCATCCACGATTAGAATTGCTTTAAGATCTCTGTGTGCAGCTGCAACTGGCTAGTTGCTGATCTCCAAGTGTAGAGAAATGCAGTATGCTATTCTGGCCATGAGGGGGAAGCATTACTCACCGCGCCAGGCCGAGGCTCAGGGACCTGGTGGTTGTAGGTGTACCACTGCTGGGTCTCGCGGTTCACCTCGCGGTAGCGCCCATTAAACGCCCTCTCCACCTGTTCCATGGTGAAGGCACACACAGCTGAGCTTCCGGACGCACCCTTGTACCTGTGGGCACAACACACAAACACACACACACAAGAACTATGTAAAGCCAATATTTTATCACACTCTTGCCCATTGCACAAAGCACAAAAATAAAACCCGTGATTATGAGTCAGTGTGCTCACACCCATGCATGCACACAAGCACACACCTAAAATCTCAGCAGTAATAAAAGAGAAGGAATCTGATCAGGTCTACTCCAGGCGGCCACAGGGTAAATATGCGCCATAAAGACAGACGGCACTCCACAGCATTGCAAAATATCCTTGAGTGGCCTCCCTGCAGCCTCGTGCATGACCATGATATTCAGTTGCCGCTCATGTTGGCTTATGTGAATACACTGTACAGTCTTTCACCTTCCTCCTTCTGCTACTGCATGCCACATGCAAACAAATGAGGCGCTGGAAGCTGGCAGGCGGAAGGTGGATCAGTAACATTATGGTGTGAACTGTGAGTTAACTGACACAGCAGCTGCTGCTGCTGTGAAGTTTACTCAGGGCTGCCAGCACTAGCTGTGGAGGGCTCATAAGCTAGCAGCACATGACTAGCTTTTAGCAAAATTCAAAATCAGAAAGAGGCATAAGTATATTTTTTAGGTGTGCATACCATTAAATACATATTAAACTTCCAAAACTAGATGAACTTAGACAGTTAGGCTCTGTAGCTGCTTATAAGGTGACTTATTTTGGCGTCATACCACTGTGAGGTGAAAACGCCGTAGAAAATGGTGCTCTTCCAGTCCTCTTTGCCGGGGGTTAGCACAAACATGTCCTGGATGATGTTGAAGGGGAAGCCGTCGTCTGGCAGGGAACACAAAAGTTGAGCCTTGAGGAATGTGGTCCACTTCTTCTGCAATACTCTTTCTCCTCCTTTATCTCCCTGTCAGGACACACACACGCACACACACACACACACAGACCACAAAAAGAGAGAAAGCAAGGGGGGGAAGATTTTAATGATATGCAAATGTAGGCCTACAGCAGATTCATACCTGCAATTTACACATTCTCCAGCAGGGGGCGAGCGCACATCATGCAAGGGAAAGAAAACCTGTCAAATGCCGCAGCAATTTTCCCCAGCTGACTTGAGACCAAGATAGAGTCACAGTGTCCAAATGGTGGGTGACAACATAATATGCCACATTATTCAGTGTTAAGACAACAGGATTACGTGTCCTTCCGTTGTCCATCTCGCATATAAAGCAGCCATTGTAGAAATTGAGGATAATGAAAAGCATGCAGGCAGCATGGCGTGCCTCCTCAGGCTGACAACTGCATAGTTTGTCGTTGACGAGGGCCTCTTCTCCGGGACAAAACACTCAAAACATGCAGAGGCTTCTGGGTCACCAAAACAAACTAAAGAGGAGGAGGAGGAAAAGGAGGAGGAGGAAAACAGTAGAAAGAGAAAAACCTAGAGAAAGGACAGGGTAGGATAGGGTGGAGTAAGGTGGAGTGGAGTGGGGTGGGTTGGGGTGCAGTGTCAGAAAAGACAGCACGCCAATTGGTTCTGAATTGAATGAGGAAGGCTGGCTGCACTTGAATAATACCCTCTTACAGTGAGTGCAGCTGGGACAGCCCGGGGCTACCTGTGTGTACTGTAAACACATGGTCCGCTCAGACAGCCCCTCTCCACCTCACATATGAGCAGCCACACGAGAGAAGCATGCGCGTGCCTAAACACAGACCACTGTCTAGGAAAACATACACTGAGGGAACAAATATCTATAGTAACCACCTATCTAGTACACTCATTTAAGCAAGGTGTTTAGATCCCCAAAAAAGCTACCAACATAATGGCATGAAGATTCAATACATAATTGCGGTTATGGCATGTACACATTAACCAATTTAATCAGGCATAATCAATAACGTATCTGAAAGTATCTTCAAAGGGGTTTTGGTCGAATCTAACTATTGCAGACATGCAAAATGTATTAGGCCTACCAACAGAATTCTGTATAGAGCCCAGCCCAAGGGGCTATTTGGAGGGCAGGTGCATTTTATCTTTCCCCTGACCATATACCATAAAAATTAATTTGGAAGAAAATACCAGTTGCTTATGGAAAAATATGCTTCAACAATAAACATCTAATTGTTGCATAGCTTATCTGGAATATAGGCACTGAGTAAAATAGAAAACAATTCAAACAGGCATAATAATGATAACAATTCAACCTGTCCGTCCACATTGACTTTCACTGCAACATCAAAGTCAAGCAATTACCACAATACTAGCCCTGAACATTGATCTGAGGGGTCTCAATAGGCAGCATGCATCTTTAACAAGGCCCTCTGGCCCAGCAGAGATGACATATGCCACCACGAGCCCAAGAAACCCACTGATGGACGCGACCCAGGGGCTACAGTTCCTCATCTGCGTCCACTTCAGCTGCCCAGTTCATGAGGAGGAGAAAAGACATGGCTGAATGGGGAGTGGAAATGACACGTGACTAATGCCGACTTTCCGAAGCAATTTCTTGCTGTGGCAGGCCGGGCAGATAATGGGCACCATAATATTCCTTTCTCTACTCAGCCAGGCCCGATGCTTGTTATTGTTTAATAATACCTGAACATGGAGAACCTTCATTAGAAACCGCACCACAACATCCTCCTGGAGACACATGCTCATTCACTGGAGCTGTCCTCCAATACATGCACAGCTTTCAGGATGATGGAAAGCAGTTGCTTATATTACAAGCAATGAAAAACAGAGACGGGGGGAAAGGGCAGGCGTACGCAGGAAGGATGAAAACCAAAGACCTTGTGTGGTAATCAGTGTTTATGTTTGAAAAAGCATGTGTGTGTTGTCACTCTGGAGCTGGTTGTGGTTACAACAATGGCTAAAATCCACACCTGTATAAACAGCGACGGGAGTCAAAGAAAGAAAGAAAGAAAGAAAGAAATGAAAAAGCAATGAAAATAAAAGAAAAGAGAGAAAGAGGGAGATAGATCAGTGAAAATAACGGCGAAGAAAACAAACATGGGATATCACATGGACAGGGTCTGGTAGTAAGCAGCTCTTACATAAAGCCATCAGCAGGGAAAAAAAACTGGACAGAACCACCACCCATTGGAGGAAAACACACAGTATTGCTTTTCACTGTTTTTGTAATTCTGTACTCTGGACAACGCCTTCCCTTGTACCACGTTCCAAGAACGCAACAACACATTCCACTAATATTTCAGCCTTTTGCTGAGGGCCCTCTTCACAAGAACAACTTGTGAGAAACTCTGTGCGGTTTTTAATCCCCCTGGTGAGGGTTTGATGGCTATATTCACCTTGGTTCACCCTTGAAGATGACCTTCAGTGACCCAAACCTAACTATGGCTAATAAGCAGTTAAGCCAAGCTGGACTGGAGGTTATGTAAGAAAAGAGGTGGAATGGGGCCCCTAGAAGTTGTCCATTCCATTTTTAACATTCCTGGAATAAGAAGAGCTGTCAAGTGGTGGTACAGCTGTTGACATTTCATATATTCTTCTAACTACAGGGATAAGTGACACAAAAACAAAACAGCAACAAAATGGATAATATCAATGAAGCCTAAATAAATAAATGATATCTGTTAAATCTCCGTAACATAAAAGCCATCTTGTTCCCTCTCATTGCACAAAACGTGCAATGACATCACTGTGATAGCCCTAGCAAAACTACAAGGTACGGAGAAATTAAGTCCAAAAGACACCAGATGGTGGCACTAGTCTCTCCGTAGTTTCCTGGAAAGGGCTGTGAGGAGCCTGGCACTACAGTATGGATCAGCTTCAGCATCTCCAGTGGATCACTATCAGGTCTCAACAGCGTGGGCGAATCAATGGGGCTCCAGTCAGATGATCAGATGATACGTCAGCACCCGGCTCCCTCGGCACAGACTACATAGAGGCAGCGCCGGCAGCGGTAGTTGCAGTTCTGCTGGCAGACAGGCTCCCATCCTCTCCCTCCTCTGCCAGCATCACCCCCCCAACATTGTAGTGCCATTAAAACAGCTGTTTATGTATCTGTGGCTGGGGAGTCTGTGTTCAAATGACAAATCAAAAGGGATTTACATAGGGATTAAAGAGGATCATCAGCCCGCCAAACAGCCATCTCAGCCGTCTCAGTAGCTTTTGATGCCCGTTTTTTTGGGCGAATGGATTCGCTGAGGCAACATTTTTATTTGTACGTACATCAGTTATAAAGATGTGTATGTCTTTAAGTGTGTGTGTGTGTGTATTCTGCTGACCCTCGACACAGCCCCCCAGGCTGCCGTTAGTTTTTATTGCTTATTGCCTCAGACTGCTTGAGCACCACCTGCAGACAAACCCTTTGACACGGGGTCAAGGAAGGCAGACCTGTTCATGTGTATAAGTGTGTTTGTCTGCGTGTGTGTGTGTGTGTTTTTGTGTGTGTATGTGCGCACACACTTGTATATGTTTAGTAAACATTTCAAAACATGACCAAAATTGGGTATAAAGCATGTGCATGTTTGCTCATTGTGTATGTGTGAGGTGCGTGTGCAGCGGGTGTTACGTCACGTGAGTAGGAAACTAAATTGGCGAGGTCACAGAAAAAATGTCTGAAAATAGAACAGGCCAGACAGGTTAAAATAAACAAGGGCAGCAGACGTTATGACTTCACACCAACCGCAGTGTGAGGGAGACCTCGTTTGAATGCAGAACATGACGCACACTAAACACCTACTCAGGGAGACGGTGAGGGAGACCGACAAGAGAGACAACTGACAGAGGGACAGACAAGCACACGACGGGAAAAGCGAGAGCGAGACAGAGAGAGAAAAGATGGAGAAGAACAGAGCAAGGAAGGAGGAGAGAGAGGGGAGAGGCATAGAGAGAGAGACCTGAGGTAAATTTAATTACCGCTAAGGAAAAAAAAGGAGGTTGTGTAGCAGATGCAATTGGATCCAGCCAGTGAGCCGCTGTGCTGATGTTTGGCTCTGGCGCTCCACATCTCATCACTGCTCATATTATTTCTAATTACAGCCCATAATGGATTTCTGCAGTTTCATTACTGTTTTGTTTGCTGCGCGAGAGAGGAGGGTCGAGAGGGACAGCCTTCAGTAGCAATTCACCCACGCATTCACCCACCCACTCTTGCCAGATCACTCTCTTTTCCTCCTTCTGCGTACACACACACACACACACACACACACACACACAAGGTTGGGCTTATAGCTAAAAGAGAAACCGGGGACCTGATTTATTTACTTTTCTGTGTTTTGCTTATTTGTATGACGCTTAATGCAAATCAGCAGCAGGAGCGTCTGTCCAGTGCTCTCTGCTCTGTAATACCTGCATGAAATTGAGTGTGGAGAGTGTTGGAACGAGCGCCAAGGTGTCGGCCATTAAGAATGCGATCTGATTTATGTTGCGTGTCCACATAAGGTCTGAAATAAATATGCCAGGTAGTGGAGGATTCATTCTGCTTTGAGCGCTGGCCCAGATGAGGCCCTGATGTGGCTTTGAACTGGGACTTCGTCTGGCCATAATGCTGAACGCTGACAAGTATGGGAAGACATTCTGATTTGGCTGTCAAGGCAGGATGGGAATGGAGACATGCTTCCAAGCCTTTTGGACAACATGGAAGGAAACAGGAAACAATTAGGACATTAATCATCGATTTAAGTCCAGCAGATGCGTTTGAATACAGTCCAGTAACATTGAAATGAGCAGCTTTAGGAGTTGAATCATACGCCTCCGTACCACGTTTTTTGGACATAGGGAAGAAAGTCGAAAGGCTTCCTAGGTCTGATGGCGTGCAGGAGCGGGTGTTAATATTTACTGAAACGTAGGGAAGGTACACGGCAGAGAGAAAGAGGCTCAAGAAAAGGGGAGGCACACAAAGGAGGAATGTTTTTCTGTAATACGAGCTTCAGCCCTCTCTGACACGGCCCCACAGACTCCACCCAGTGCCTGGGCCCAAAACACACACACGTTCACACACATGCACACCCTCATACACGCACACACACACACACACACACACATTAGCATATAGCTTGAAGTCACATTCTTGATGTATTAAGTGATGCACACCATTCACACCAACACGCACGAATACATATATAAACAAACTCTTAGTCGTTCATATGAAATGTCTGGGGTTGAGGGAGGCGTTGGGGCACAGATCACAAGCCTACTGGTATTTGTTTGTATTTGTGTGCAGGTGGTGAGATTCTCACATTCAGGACAAGAAGGTGAGCCCCTTTTTCAGTTTATTAAGGGTTATGTTTACTGCTGTGAGTCAAGGGTCCAGAGGGTGTGTGTGTGTGTGTGTGTGTGTGTGTGTGTGCGCATGTGTTTTTTGTGTCTCTGTGTTTGGTCCATTCCCATATTCTCTCACCTTACACACACGAGCAATGCGTGAGACAATGGTGTTGTCGAAGAAATCAAACTCCTTCCCTGCTTCGCTGAAGAAGAAGTAGATCTTGTCATCGTCGCCCACTGTGTTGCCCAGGGGCAGGCTCTCCTGGATGTAGGCAGAGCCCACGAAGGCTGGGTCTGTGTTGGGGAGAATTGGGGAAGGGTTTAGGGGGGGGAGAAGAGGGTGGGGTGTAGACAAAAGGATGTGTGAATGTCAAACCTGAATCACTGAATGCAATCTGGGACACTAACAGGACGAGAGACGCTGAAACACTGAAGGCCTGTTTAACAACTAGTTCACAGCACTCGTGGCAAAACCCCTTCAAACACACACAAACACACACACAGCTACTCATTCACATGTGTACATACACGCGCGCGCACGCTTCATGTCTCAGGAGTAATAGCACAGAGTAATCCTCCAACATGTGCTATTGTGATAGGTGCGCCTCTACAACCCTGCAGTCTCATTCTTGCTTAGGTAAACTCCGGCCAAGCTTTCAGAGCCATTTTATAATAAAACACGAGAACTATTTTCAGACCTGAACTCAATTATTTACAGTGTTGGATGTGGGGGCGAAGTGCTTACATGGTGCATTTCAGCCCTGCGCTCCCAAACACCGTATGGAAGGTTATCCTCATAAACATCAGTGTTTGTAGGCACGGATCTCTGCATACATGGCAGAGGACTCAATGCTAGACATCCATGTCCAATTTTTACAACATTTGTGAAAATGTGGCTTTTGCAGTAAGACCACACAGCTTCTGGCAGCTGGAAAAGGGAGAGCCGCGCACAGCCATCGGACCACTCCTTTAAAAGCCCGTGTGTTTTCAGCTGGACTTTTGTGGTAACCATTATAGAACACTAAGATTTATCTGCTTGGCAGAAAGAGAGAGAGAGAGAGAGAGGGAGGGAGGAAGCAATGGAGAAACAGAACATTCAGTTGAGAAGACAGTCCTTGGCCCTTCTCTTACCTTGAAGCCAGTTCAATGAGTTTTCAGTTTTCAGCGCAGAGCCGTGGCCAATGCTCTTGTAGATGACGGGCTCGTTGCCTTGGAAATTACTGACCGTGCCGGCGTACAGCTCACCATCTGCAGACACGGAGGAGACACTGGACTGGTTAACGTGACTTCAGGTTTCGGGGCTCACACACACACACACACACACACACACACACAAACAAACAACACACTCAAGCAAACAACACACTCAGGCTGCAACCTTCTGACAGGTATTTGTCACTTAGCAGTTGTGATGACTGATTTTTTTAAATTGCTCACAGCAAGGAATACAGGTGATGGTTGGCATGACAACATGTTAAAAGATTAAAACAGTTATCAAGAACTGGAATGAAGACACTTGATCGTCTTGCCACTTTCTAACATGCACACACTTGCACATACTATCATAATGACACACACTTGCCCATACTGTATTCACCCTTGCAGTTACTAAACATTTGAGTGAAAGACCATGAATCTTGCTACTAGAACATTCTTTGTTATTGTGAAGTAACACAGACACTTTTTACAGGGGTCGTACCTGCCATGATCGCGGTGGATTTATACTCTGGGTTGAAGGGGCAGCGGCTACGTCCATCCTCTGTCATAATCTCCCCCGACCTGCTCCTCACCAACATGAAATGGTCTGTGTTCTGATACACACACACACACACACACACACACACAGGGGAAGAGAGAAAGAAAGTGAACCAACAGACTCTCAATCTAAGTTAGACAGTGTTCTACTCTAAACTCAAAAAGTTGAAGATTCAGAAACTGTGACATGCTGCAATCTCATAAAGAGTAAATCTAGACACATCTCACACTGCAGCCTCACATTACAGCATAGGCAGCATGGGCCAAACGGGATCCTTCTGTTGTCCCATGAACTATAACTATAACTTTAATGGCTGGAAGAAGGAGTGAGCAAGCGGGTGGGACAGGGAGATAGAGAGAGAGAGAGAGAGAGAGGGTGAGGGAGAGAGAGAAGCAATCATGAGTGTTGCATTCTCGGTTGTTCCTTTCTGTGTGGGCTGCGTCCCGCTTGTCCTGATCCACGCACCCAGCGCGGCGGATGGAAAAAAGTCCTGGGATCAGAGCCCATGGAATTCTGGGTCATAGGCTGTCCACTGCTCTGAGTCTTCCAAGATGCAATGTGCGGCTCCCAGCCCTTTCTCTCTCCCCCTCCCCCCCCTCCTTCTCTCTCTTTCTCTCTCTATCTCTCTCTCTCCCTCACTCACCCTCTTTATCTCTCCCTCACTCTTAATAACTCTTTTCCTCTCACTCTCTCTCTCTTACTGTCTTTCTCTGGCATGTAGAAGGCAGGATGTGGATGTGGGACAGATGTTTTTATCAGGACATTGAAAATGCATGCTATCTAAAACCGACTGCATCTTCGGTGGTGGCTAAAGGTCTGCGAAAGACACTGGGTGCAGCAACACCTCCGCGCCGCTTCTCTTCAAAAATCTCTACTCTCCTCTCAATCCGCCCTCTGCGCCGCCAGAGACTCGGAGAGTGGAATGGAATTAGAATGTGCCGTTGCCATGACGAAGAGCCCTCACCTTCCGGAGAGGAGGGACGGAGGGGTTTGCGGAACATGCATTTTGATTGACTGAGTAAATTACATGGCTAATTAACCCCCTCCTTCACCCGACAGGCACACACTCGCGCGCGCACACACACACAGACACACTTAGTGGCAACATCAGATGCAGCAGATGTGCAATCTGAAACATACATACACACAAGACACACATACACACACAGACACAAAGTCAAACGGCCATAGACTACACGTATACTTACAATGTACGCGCAGATAGGACTGAAGGCGTAGGTCCCACAGACGTAAAGATGGGTCGCATTCACACGCAGGAGAATCTTGATGTAATTGAAGCAATCGGTCTAAATTATAGAGAAAGTCAGTCAGAACATAATAAGAAATACGGCAAGTTACTGACCAAGACTGATTAATATGACAAAAAAACACAGAAAAACAGAGATAGGGAGAGACCAGGACAAAAAATAAAAATAAAAAGACAAGATATGGATTGGGCTGCCTTCCAAACTATGGGCCACCATCCTCTTTCTCTCTCTCTCTGCTTCCAGTCCTCTCTCTCCCTCTCTTTCTCTATTGCCGGCAGTGAGGTAGGAGTTTTGGCAGCAGCTGGCAGAAAAGCGTCTGAGTGATCACTGAAAGACTCACTCTGCTCATTACTGCGTCTCAATCCACAGTCCCCCTACATCCCCCACCACACACACACACACACACACACACACACACACGCAAATCAATCAAGCGACAAATTAACCATGTGGATTATTAATCTAATAACATGAACGTGGCTCCCCACCTCCATCACCAACCCCCACCCGTACACCCCCTACGACTCCCAACTGTCAAAATTACACTGAAATGACAATGGGGAGGTGGAGACTAAGCTGTCCCAGCTAAACAGCCTGGAGAGGCCCCTCATTGCGTGCGAAACCACAGGACATACTTAGAGCCCAACTGCTCAGAGAGGAGCAAACACACACACACACACAAAAAAAAAAAAAAAACACACACACACTTACCTTCAGATCTTTCCCTTTGAAACTGCATTCGTCCCTTTTTTTGTCAGGAGTGTTCCATGTTAACTAGAAAAACACACATACACACTAAGAATTAAACACACACATACTGTGTACTTAAAAGAGTA
>JAGFZM010000001.1:1246962-1257246 GCA_017657215.1 Limnothrissa miodon | reverse complement strand
TCAACATTGATAAGAAACACATCATTCAGCAGGCCCCTCACACACACACACACACACACACACACAGGCACTAGAAAAGTTGGTTGTGAAAAGAGTTCCTGTGCTTACGTTGCGTTGCAGAGCAGGTACACTGATATCGCTGAGGTTGAGAGCGAAGAGAGTCTCTCTCGCTCCAACGTAAAGCATGTTATCTTCCTTGCTGAGGAGGAGTGAGGTGTAATTGTGGACGCCATCAGCGGAAAATCTCTTGGCTGACCTCTCTCTTGCATCTGGAGGAAGTGTGTGAGAGAAAGGGAGAGAGAGCGAGAGAGAGAGAGAGAGAGAGAGAGAGACACACAGAAACAGAGAGATGGAACAAAAGAGACATTTAGGGTCAGAGATAAATTTTGGGTTTTAAGGAAAAGAAACACAATCATCTTATGGACACAAATCTGAAACACAAGAGTAGTCTCAACAGTTTTTACAGAAAAATAAACACATACACACACATACACAGAAAATATCCCCACACATTCACCTTGCTTAAACACATAAGTTAACCACATAAGACAAGGCGATGACCAACAGCCTGAGTCAGTACTGAGAGAGACTGGATATGTGTTTAATGTGTGTGCGTGTGTGTGTGTGTGTGTGTGTGTGTGTGTGTGTGCTGCCCTGGAACATGATAATCAGCCTCGGCAGATGTTCATCTCAGAATCAAAGTGCCTGAATGCACCATATCATTACCCACAGCACTGCTTCAGGGTGTTGTTCCGTTTCTCTGGCAACCGCGCCGTCTCGTGTTAAAAGTTGCTTGTCCTTAAAGAAGGAGGCGTTCTGGAGGGGCTGAGCTGATGCCTGGTGCATTGAGCCCTATGCTTGGAGGACTACAAAGCGACAGTCATCTAGCTCCTTACGCAGAATAATGAAAAAGGGGAAACTACTTCATGCCCAGTGAAATGTGTTTTTTCAAAGAGCGCACCGCTAATTTGCGGTGCTTAGCCGCTGAGGCACCCAGAGCCAAGAACGATTAAGTTCTCTTACAAAGTAATTAATTCAGACTCACTTTATTAGAAATTGCTGAATGCCATGTAAACATTTTTTTTGTTTGTTTTGCTGTCACTTTTGTTTCTCTTAAGAAGAATTAGGACAGGCTTGTAGCTACCAGGATACTTGGCATGGCATCTTCATCAGTGCAAAGGCAACCACTGTGGTCCCGTGTCTCCACACACACACACACACACACACACACACACACACACACACACAATAAAGCCCCTCTACCACTGGGTCAGAGTACTTGTGTCTGTGTATCTCTGACCCATTTTACAACAACGGAACGTCCAGGACCAACAAACAGCCACTAACTTGGAAGCTGTAAGTGCCTCATGCCTGAATGGGGTCAAACAGTGAATGACCCTCGCCTTTATTCCAACATAAACACAGCAGAGTGGGAGTTGGAGGCTGGGGGTTGGGGGTTGGGATTGGTGGTAGGGTGTGGGGGTGGATGAGGTACGGACTCCTATGTGCAATGTACACTCAAGAGTCACTCAGCCGTGACACTCATTGTGTGATTTATACGGTTTATTTTTACGCAAGCTTAGCCTTATCATGCAACTTATACAACGCGACTCATCACTTCACATCATAGGATCAGATGGAAAACAGTGTGGTTCTTTCAATGTATGAAACATCCACCAAGTGTGTTGTGAGCAGCTGCAGCCCTGGGTGGTATTTGGTAAGTCTTACACCAGCATCTTTATTTGCAATCTGCCACCCAGGTGCTCTCTGGGAGATGGCAGGGTGGTGTGGGGTGGTACAGGAACATGAGAGGCCATAGGGGTGGGTCTGATGAGTTCCTGTGCCCAAGGGGAGAACTGTGAGGTAATAAGAGGGCATCATCCCTCTACCAGGAGGCCTTATTACGGCTAAATCCGTCTGCTAAACCGCAAGAGGATCCGAACACAGGCTCTCTCTGCTCACAGACTGATCTACCATCCACCTACCACCATCTCTCTCACTCTCTCTCTCTCTTCCCTCTAGAGTGTGGTGATTACAAGATGAAACAGAGACAACCTACAAACACCCATTGAAACACACACACACACACCCACACACACACACACACACACACACACCACCCCCATCTTCGGTCCACCCTCTCCTCACACTGCTCATTGGCACTCATAGTGCTTGCTTCACGCTGCTTCTGGGAAATTTAACAGTGATTTACAAAGGCAAAGACAAAGGGCATGGCAGAAACCAAAACAAGGCTTTAAAGGGATTTTCACCAGAGAGGATCGAGAGCCCAATTATTCTCCTGAGTCGAGCCACCGCTGTCATGTTCTCCACCCACAGCTTAGACAATGAGGCGAGTAATTGGCCATCATTAAGGGAATTCATATGACTCCTCACAAGCCAGGATATTTGCCTCTTTATGCTGTTAAGCAGCAGATTTGGCATTAGTTTTGCTCTAATCGCATGTTTATTAATGACATTTTCTTTCCCCTCCTTCTTCTCAGACGTTGATTATAAAGACCTTTGGACCTTCGAGCCGGAGACTGATTCTTAAGCATAACAAGCGACTTTCACACGCAAGCACGGAGCCATCCATTGACCATCCCCTGGACAGTGGTCAATTAATAACTAAGTTGACAGATGTTCAGTCATGCTCTCGACAGGTACTGTCTGTTTGTCTTCATCAAACATTATAGGTTTGACATACAGTTGTTACTGACCAAATGAGCTCTCCACTCAATTAAAATAGCAATACACATCAGCAAAATCTATTAACTTCATTCCATCTATTGACTTTCCGGACAGCACTGCACAGCCATTCTAAAAAGCTAATAATTTAGCCTGATGGTTTATGTTGGCACGCAGGCAGCCTGTGATGCATTCAAATGACTTCAACATGAAAGCTGTGCGTTTTTTTTTTGGCAGACTCGACTGATGGATGAAGGCACAGCTGCAAAGTCAGCCATAAGATGAAGAAAGCGGAGCTTTGGCAAATCAAATGTATGTATTAAAGTTATCTATCTGAAGCATTGTAGGAGTAATTTTTCAGTTTTGTGTTATCAGTTTGGATTAAAACAACTGAAAATGACAAGCATAAGCAAAATCTTATGATTAGTGTTCCAGATTTTACAACTAAGGAAAATTCATGCTGAGACGAGAGAGATTTATAAACCTGTTTGCCAAACATAAGTCAAACTAAAATTGATGACATCTAAAATGTCAATATAGGCAATTCAAATAGCCACAATCACTCATATACACATTTACAGACACGGATAAATGAGTGTGCTTTGTCACGTGCATGCTTCTGTATGGAGCCTTAAATTCATTTCCATCACTTTCATATCACCGAGTTGACCCTGATGCCACTTAACAAATATTGTATCATGCTGTAGCCTGAGGCTGTTTCTCGTCCCCCTGCACCCTCACCCTGAACACTGCCCACAGGAAAAGGCCCAATCATGTCTGCGGCTTTGAGGGCAAACTGCAGCTCAGCCCTGGACAGACTCCTTCCCTCAGGGTCACCATTATAGACTCTATTCGTTTCCTTTTCAACACTATGCCCCCTCATCACACACACACACACACACACACTCACAAGAGAAGAGCACTTCTACAAGCAGTCGCCCAAGCTTTGGGTATTATTGCGTGACCAGCTGAGATCACCTCCCCCCGGGTGATTCCATGACGACGACAGCTGCCTTTTGTGGCCCCCTGTCTTGCGGATAATAAATAAAAGACGGAGGGGGAGACAGAAAGTGAGTGCGAGAAGGCGCTGCTCTGTGGAACTGACTGGGGGCAGAAAGTGCTAGTGTCTGCTAGAGCCTCGGAGGAAGTGTATGAGAGAACAGACAAGAGGAAGAGTGAGAGAAAGAGAGAAAGACGGGGAGAAAGATAAGTCAGATGCAGGAAAAGAAAGGAGGACAGCACGTGTCCATGTGGTGATAAACAAGGCAGGCAAGCTAAGTGCTTTGCATCCTATTCGAAGAAGGGTAACATATCATAGCTGGTTTGACTTTGCCAAGCTGGGACCCATCCTCTCTGACAAACAGACACACACACACACTCACACGCACACGCACACATACTTTGACACTCACACTTAGTGCTTCCTGCTCAGAGTGCTTCAAAGGGCCTCTTTAGCTCACTCACACACAAACGTCTCTGTATGATCACACGGTCCGTGCCAAGTGAAGCGTACCCGCCTAATAAAAGCCTGGATTCAGATAATAACACAAACACTGCCTTGTGCTGCCATGCCTGGGGTAAATAGATGTTTTTGCTCCCATGAAAGCATTACGTGTGCCGTGTTTGTTTTGTTCCCCGGCCCACAACAGCAGAGCTGCGCCATCCGGGCTCTTACAACATGGGGCCAGCAAGAGCTGGAAGCAGGAGAGGGAAGAAGACAGCAGCTGGAGGAAAAGAAGATTTGGGGGAAGACAGAGGTGTTTAGAGGTGAGACCCCCCTCCTCCCCCACCTACACACACACACACACACACACACACACACCTCACCCTCATTCAGTGGCTGCCTTCCTTTTTGCACTCCTGTTTTTTTTTTTTTCCTGTGCAGCTTTAGGGAGCACAGAGGGCCACTTGTCCACACCGGTGCCCTGGAAGGCGGGTGTCTGTTTTCACACGCAGGCTCCACGGGCATTAATCAGACCAGTGTTTAACCTACTGGCTGCGTCTGAAAGAGGTGCATCCTTCGGCACCCGGCCGCCCTGCCCAGAGCGGCTCTGCCCAGCCAGCCCAGCGTGCCAGGCTCCCAATCTGTCCATCCGCCCGCTGGCTCGCCCCACAGCCCCTCTTCCTGTCCCGCCTCCCACTGCCAAGCCAGCCAGCATTCCCTCCATCATGCCGCGCTGAGCTGGACTGGGTTACATTCAGCCCACTGGCCCACAGACAGCCACGAGAGGAAGAGAGAGAGAGAGAGAAAGAAAGAGAGTGAGAAAGAGGTATTGACACAATGTATCAATGCTTCTCTCATTTATATACGGCAACATGAAAGACACACACACAGACATGAAACACATAACTCATAAACACACAGACGGGCATGCACGTGCATATGCATACACACACACACACAAACACACACACACACACACACACAGTCTGAGTCCGGACAAGTCCAGCTCACAGTACAAAGAGATGCTCTGAGGAGATGCCTCGACCTCTAGGCAGCTGTGAGCAATACAAGGCCATTAGCGTCATTACACAATTACGTGTCATTTTTGGAAAATGCCAGCGCTAAATGGATTGCCATATCCTTCTTTTGCCGTGCTCCCTAATCCAGTTAGGGGGGGACCGGGATAACATTAATTATGTTAGGCTCTTCCGAAGCCCTCCGTACCCGGCCAGAGTGGAGTGAAATTCCCGGTGGGTCTTTTCCGGGGCACATGCCCAAAGTTAATTAGTAACGCGAAGCATCCCATACGAGAGAGTGGGAGCGAGAGAGAGAGAAAGAGTAGAGGCGAACGTGTAGCAATCTGGTCCTCGGTGTGCTTGATCAAAGGCACAGCATTTTGTTTGGCATCAGAACAGACAGCTCCGCTTAAGTAAATGCCTACTGTTTCTGATGGGTATCAGGTTTCCCCAAAGCCCCTATGTACTGCAGATGTTAAAAGCATACCCTCTTCCTTCAGCTGATGCGCAGTGTGAGGCCGGAATATGGAATGGCGGTGATTGTTATGCAGGCCTGATCTCAGACATTTGATTCAAAGTGGCATATCTGAGCATCACTCAATTAAAAAACATCCTACTGTTAATTGAGTGCAACAGAGCCGGAATCAAGGCCGAGCACTCAGCATTCCCCCATCATGACCCTGAACGAATAAACATCATTGTACCTGCTTTTAGAACGGTTTTGCTACAGTTCCTATTCATTCCAATGGGTGACGTATATAAAAAAAATGTTTTGTCATTTTGAAATCCAGGCAGGTAAAGTGTGCTTCAGCAGCAGCAACAACAAGCAAACAACCACTTGCAAAGAACAATATAGTGCAAACACGGCGTATAAATCCACATCAGCGTGTGGTGTTATGAGTGAGTGTCACTAAGCATTGAGTCACGTTTAGTCAAGGCTCTTATCTGTGCCACCAGAGCCGTGCATGCAGCTTTTTAATCACCAAAAAAACTATGATGTCATTACCAGGTGTGAAGTGAATGACAAGGCCCTGATGCGTGAAAGAAACACTCACACCGCTCACACTGCTTTTTAATTTAAAGGCTGTCAGAGTTGCAAACAACCTAGAGGCACAGAGAGACAAGAGAGAGAGATGGAAAGAAAAAAAAACTGAAAATTCACCTCTCTTTCTTTCCTCACCTCTGTTTGCTCACTCTTTTTTTCTCGTGTGGGGTGACTTTTGGAAAACTGATATCTCATCTTATATGGAGGGGATGTCAGATGCCCCATTTTCAGTGGTCTGTCCACAAACATGACCCAGATTTATGCTTTTCTCTCGCTCTCCTTTCATTTTCAGGGAAAGAAATCTGGTGGCACATGGCCCGGAGGCAAAACAACAAGACATAGAGAGGGAGTGAGAGGGGGGGGCAAACTTGTCAGATCAGCACAGGAGTTGATGTGCACCTCTGATCTTAGATTCAGACATGGGGCAGCTGAGGGGTGGATGTGTGGACTGAGAGAGCAGAAGGGCAATAACTTTGGGCCTGGGGGTGGGATGTATAGGTTACCCCAGACACAGTCTGATCCTGGAACAGGGCTGGCGCTCATTCTCCACCAGATCGGGTCCAGATGAACCATCCGCAGAGTCAGCTGCCATTGGCCGGATTCAAATCCACTTTAAAGCAGAACACACAATCTTACATCTACATAATCTCGTGGGGAGCGTTCAAGAAAAAAAAGCTTCTGGGGTTTATAACATCCCATCCAAATACAGAGACATCTCGGTAACGGCTAACTCTAAACAGATGGGGTTTGAGAGGAGTGTGTTAGAGCAAATCTGTTTTTTTTTTTTGTTTGCCCTTTTTAATTCCAACCATCTCTTTTTCACCTGATGGATCTGTGTGTGAATGCTGTTGCGCCTTTCTCATTAAAAACTTTTATAGCTCTTGTTTTGTTGCAGTTTTCAGATATGCCAGGAAAACATATGTGTATATAAATAAATAAATAACTTTCTCATGGTTGATTGTATTGTACTGACCAAAGCTGAAGCCCAGAATCAGCTGCAGCCTTGTATTATTAGCAGCTGGGCGTGAGAAAGACACTGAGGGTGGGCAGGGAGAGACATGGGCTCACACTACTAAAATCACAAGACATTGGCAAGCAAGTGTTTTATTTTGTTTTCCACACCCGGGCCGTCAACAAACGCTGTTTCTCCATCTTTCAGAATTTGTTCTCCAAGTGTATAGACAAATTAAATAAATAAATGCATACATACAAAACACAACTTCAGGCCACGCCTATTTACAAAATCATGTTCACTCACACACCCACATAAAACCAGAGTACAAATTCGCTGCCAGAATGGCCAATAAATCTGCAGTTCGCTCTAAAGCGTGTTCCTGCAAGTTTATGAAAGATCTGTTGCAGTGTCCTTGCAGTGTGCTGGGCCCTGAAAGCATATACTTTCTCTCTCTCTTTTTTCAAACGTACCATCCCTATATCTCCCTAAAAATGTTCTCTTACTTAGAGGAAGTGGTCAGTGTGGCACTCCTGGGAAGTAACCACTGATACAGTGCACTTTAAGTGCTTCTTCCCACCCAGGAAAAAAAGACATCCCACCCCCCCTCCTCTCTCTTTCCCCAGGGCACATGCATGTTGGATATTTGCAAAGACAGAGTGGAGAGGTAGGTTGTAAGGGGCAGAGTTATATGGGGAGGACGTTGGGGCAAAAAAACACGAGTCTAGTCCCAGATGACCAGACACGCAGAGGCCCTGAGCCCCAGCCATGCTCCCCACATTCACCTGCTGGAGGTGTTACATAAAGCCAAGCAATCCATCATAGAGAACTGGCTGAAATGATTGAATGGAAGGGGTCGTGTCAGGCTGGGGATGTGAACCAGAGGGTGAGAAACAGTGATGGCAGCAGCTGGATTGGATCAGGAAGGCATTGCTTGGAGAGGGGAGAAAGGCTGAGAAGGGAATAAGGGCCGGGAGGTTCTTCAAGTAAATGAGCAAGCGCCAAGGGGTTTGGTGTTTGTAAAAGAAGACCCACTTGGAGCGGCCGCTCGTTTAGCGTGAGATGGCACTCCAGCGACAGTGTGCTAGAATGAACACCATGGTGACATTTTGGCATTCACAAGCAGTGTGGAGCGCAGCCAAACACATGGCATGTTTGTATACATAGCAAAGGAAACCAGTGGCAACACCAAGCCAAAGCAAAAAAAAAAAAGGATCTCTGATCCAAAGGGGGAACTGAGGACTTGCAAACAGACGTGAGACCCCAAGCCAAAGGTCATAGGGGGAGGGGGTGGTGTGTGAGTATTTTTATCAGAATTCACGAGGCAGTGTGAGTAAGTGCAATTACGTCTTTCGTGAGTACCTTGGAGGTATGTTTTTTTGAGAAAAGAATGTAATTAAACTCCTAATTTAAAGCAAAGTGAAAAAATGTGCAATTCTGGTGCAATTACACCAAAAGTTTTATATAGGCTGAAATTAGCATTCTATTGCCCTGGAACAATGTGCCTCAGAAGGATCCAAAAAGTTAGAGGACTGCCCACAATGTGTTGCTTTAGCAGCACTGATGGAGAACCTCCACATCACACCAACTGTGTTTTGGCTAGCAAGTCAGGCTAATGTCCAAACACGTCAAAGGAGATAACACAAGGAGAGCGTAAATTAAGATCATGCCTCCAAGATCGGTCCAACGTCAGATGGAATGCACATTGACACACACACAAACACACACACACACACACACACCTACACACAAATAATGAACATACAAGAGCCGTGAGGGTGTAATTTTACTGGGTCTGTCTGATGTGATTAATGACGTTCCCCCTTCACAACCACCCCTACCGGCAGTCTGTGCCATGCCTCTCAGAAAGTGGGTTCCACAAACACCGACGTAGTCGAGATCAGCCAAATCACGAGGGATTTGCTGCGACGCAGCAAAGAAAAACAAACTGCCGCTGCAGCTACACATCTCTGCTTAAGACCCCTTTATCTAAGAATTCTTGAACTGTAAATAAACTCCAAATTACTCGTCACGCCTATTCAAGCGAGAAAGGCTTGCACTGCAAGTCCACACCATATCATCTTGCTGCTTGTCCTATCAAAACCTGACTGTCAGCTGATGGCGACGTGCCACATCCATGCCGAGGTTAAAAAACTATTCTCCATAAACGACTGATGAAAAAAAAAAAAAATCTTGACTTATGCGCTTATCCGCCACGAGCTCTGGTGTCTGGTTGTTGTGGCTGTGCATGTGATGTATGGACTACAATTATAGGACATTGTTCTTTCCAGGATCGCACAAATCACCCACCCAGACTTTCAATGGCGAGCGCCGAGCTTATGTATGTAGCGCCATGTCTCGCGCTAGTGCACCTCCAGTAACAATCGCTCCCCTCCACTCTTTTTCAAAGGACAAGTAGGTCTGCAGGCATTAGGAAATACGTCATGCACACACCCCAGAGGACTTCTCTGCCCTGCATACACAGTGTCTTACACTGGGCGTGTATGCAATGTACAGTACATATATACTGTACAGCCTACGTGTTCGGGATATATGTTATCTCATTTGACAAGATTGTCAAGTTGATTTAGTGCTGCTAGATCGATTCAATAGGGCCTGCTGGAGGGCGCGTTCTGCTTAAAGGACAAGGGCAAACACTGCATCCAACGCTTTGCGAAAAAAAAAGCCCTTTAAAATAAGGGCGTAAAGCTGAGCCAGATTCCTCAACCCCCCAGTCCGAATGCACTGAGCTGAGAGATGATCACTGGTCAAGAAGTGCTTTAAGAGCGGCTAGACATCTTACAGGTGTCCCCCTCAAAGCATCCCATCTGAAGGCCTGAGCTCTTCGCCCTGGCCCGCATTAACAGCCAGGAACTGGAGTCAGCGAACAGGAAAGCAGATAGGGGCTAGGTCTCTCTCCCCCACCCTGGAGCTGTGATCCCTCCTGATAGGCGGATAATGCGAACCAGACCCTCACACACACACACACACCCACACACACACACAAACACACATTTGTTTGCTCTCTCTTTATGCTTCTCCATATCTCTCTCTCTCCCACTCACACACAGACACACACACACCCCATTCATTATTCATGGCAGATTAGTCTCTTCATTAAAGTGGGTGGGCATTGAGAGGG
>JAGFZM010000001.1:1221433-1245072 GCA_017657215.1 Limnothrissa miodon | reverse complement strand
AGAAGGGAGAGAGAGAGAGAGAGAGAGGGAGAGAGGGAAAAACACGAGATAGTGGTGTGTGTATATAAGACAAAGAGAGTCTACATGCCTGGACAGGCAGTATACTGTACTGCCAAAAGATACTCTTAAACACTTCAGCACTCACTTAAGTGTCAGCGCAGTCAGATGCAGTCTTCATGCTCCAGTTATGTTTGTCTTCTGTACCACAATATAAAGTTAGTGTACATTTTCTTAACCCTATGACATGTGAGAGCTTGGATTTCCAAATGAGCCAATGTCGCTACATTATACCTTTTCCACTAGCATCATAGTTCGAATTGTTCTGCCAAAACATGTTACATATTTGCAATATTGTTGAGCTTGCTTTAGTGAACTTTGGTGAAGCAATCTTTGGCATGCACATGACATGAGAAGTACAAACACGTCTTGCATGGGTTTTGCAGTAACTATGGCCCATTGTTCTACAGTATGTATGAGCAAAGGCATAATGCATTTGTTCCCCAGTCAACAGAATGATCTGCTAAAACCTGACAAGAGGCCCGGCCCAACCTGCTGGTGATTCAGAGGAAAGGATTACACTTAGCTCCTGCCACCATTGAGGTCTAGAGGTGCTACAAGGTTGGATCATTCTGAATGGCGTTAAAAGCCCAGGCACTGTCTCATAGTGCGGAGGAGAAGACAGACACCCATGATTTTTTTTTCGGTGTTCTCGTGTGTCAGTCAGCCTATTATGTGTGGGCATTAAGTGTGATTTATGTGCTTTTGGAGAAAAGGCCAACTTGTGTCCATTTGCTAAGCTCAAGAGAAAAGATTCTTTTCTGCACAGATGTTTTGCTGTTATGCAAAACACTCCCTCTGCCTCCACGTCAAAGCGCAGAGCACTTTCTATTGAAGCCTCCAAGCCGGGAGGAGGGACCGTCTCTCCGTCTTCCTTTCTGTCCCATTTAGTTTATCAACACCCCAGCAAGTGTTGTTGTCTGAGCACCGCCCCCCCCCCCCCCCCCCCCCCAAGGCTTGCCCACCCTGTACGTCGAGGCAGCCTGTCCCCTAACTGGGGCATATTTATAGACTGGGAACAGCCGTTGAGGTCAGCTCCCTTTACGTGCACTTCAGTAAATGGATGATCTACACACACAGGGTCAGCCAGTGGGGCACAGAGGCAGTGTAAACATGGCTGCATTCTGTGTTTGTTTGTATATGTGTACGTGTGTGTTTGTGCGTCTCTCTCTCCTTCTTTTTCTATTAGTCATTCTTTCATTCTTTCTTTTCTATTACCTGCTCAATCTCCTCTTTCTTATAGAACAAGAAAAAATGCGTAAGAGCAGAGGCTGGGTGGCTCAGGGGTCAATACCGAGCTTGGCAATGTTGTGAGAACCCAATGTGTGTCTGTGTGTGTGTGTGTGTGTGTGTGTGTGTCCGTATACCCGCCTATGCTGAGCAGCAGTGTGCTCCTGGCTTACCGTAAGTGAAGCTGAGGCGCGGGGTGACGTCATCCTCAGAGGCCCTGGCTGGGGTCCAGGCTGCCAAAAGCAACAGGCCGGTCGAGAGGAGCAGGACGCTCATGGCTTGGAGCGGCCGCATGTCTCCTCGGGGCGAACGCTAGCAATGGTGTGGAAGTGTGGGAAAAAGAGAGAGAGTATGGCCTATACTGTTCTGCTCTCAGGACTTTTTGGAATTCATGAAGACCTTTTACTCCACGCTCGCTCTCTCTCTCTCCCTCTCTTTCTGTGCAGTTTATTTTCCCCTTCTCCCCTCCGTATTTTTCTTTTCCAGTAAGGGGTTGTGAACCGTCCCAGAACAGGAGAGCAGTGTGGTGTCTGTGTAAACAGAGTCCCCTGGAGTTCTTCCTCTGCTGCGATGAATGATGGCGGTGATGCCCAGAGCGATGGCCTCTCCTGTCAGAGGCAGCCTCCCATGACACCTGGTCCCTCGTGGCGAGGCTTCAGACTCTGACTCCGACTGACTGACGGTCTACTAACAAACCTAAACCAGGAGAGAAGAGAGGAGAGATATAAGAAACCAAATGACAGAAGTTTATGAGACAGAGGCAAAATGAATAATCTCTTTATTTAGGTGGAGACCCCTCACAGTTTTGCTTAAAATGCAGTTGAGAGTCTGAATACTGTTATAAGTGCCTGGGTTCATCTTCTCACACAACACACAATATAATTCAGAGATAAGGTTCCCATGAATCCTTACACTACTGTGAGGTCTGTGTCCAAATGGCATAAACAAAACAAGCGCCAAATGCAGAGTTGAGGGGAAAATACAATGATTCACGGCCAGAGGCCATGCCAAGTTTCCCCAATCCTCTCTGTTGCCAACGGTGTTTAGGCTACGGGTGACCTTTTCCCTGCCTGTCAGTGTCTGGGTCTGGTACGTCTGGCCAAAGGTTCAGCATTGGCTAGCTGGCACTTTTGTGGTGAACAAATGCCAGCACGGACCTCCTGCGGGCACTGATTTATAAAGGCTCTACTCAAAGCCCAGTCCCAGAGGGCTCCTGTTCCTGGTGCGGGAGTTGAGGTCAGGTTAAATCTGATAGTGTCAAACTGCTCCCATCATACTTCCCTCAGGCTGTGCTCTTTACCTCTTATTCTCTATCTCTCACTTTACTTACCCTCCTCTCTCTCTTTCTCTCTCTCTCTCAAATCTACTCAATGTTCTCAATCTCCCTCTCTCTTCCTTTCTCAGTAAGCAGTGTCTTGTACTGTAACCTCTAAATGATCTGAGACAGGAAACAAAAAGTATTTATTTGGAACAGCCTGGCTGGTTTCTCTTTTGAAGACAATGAGAAAGGTGTTTTCCCTGAGCTGCAGATAGCAGATCAGATGGCGGTAACATATGCGGACCCGTACCATTGGTGCCCATGCTTGGCACAAGTAGTCCCATTAATCTGGGTAAAAGTCTGGATGGTTAACACAATGACCAGCACCCTCCCCTTATAGATTTATATCTAAATGAAAAAGAAAGAGCCTGTTGTACCCTCCCTCGATTTCTTAGAAAAAGAAACTCCAATGCCTTTCCCATAATGTGATTTCCTGTACCACTGCAATGAAATCTGGCCAAAGGAGGCACTGTTTTCATATCCAAACAGGTAATAGGTTCTATGTAGCTTTACTTACTAGTAATAACTCTGAAAACTTCATATTGAGCGCACTTCCATACCACATATTGTACATGGGTATTTTCAGCTGAGGTGAATTTAGGTATACATGTTCCAACTATGGATATATGGGTCCATCTATGGATACTCCCTTTGACCAAATGCTTACTGTACCTTAGTCAATGATACTATATGTGTGTGGCTTACCGCAACACCTGCTAAAAGGTCAGTAAATAGCTAGCATAGTGCTATATGAAAGATACAGCATCTATGGTGACGCTGTGCAATGCTACCCAATGGCCCAGAGCCTTTGCAATGCGTCAGTGTGGCGTCGTTGGAAGTGGTTACTGTTACTCTGACTGTCAAATCAACCATAATAAGTATCCAGTTCAGCCCATTTGTGGCTAATAAGTCGATACCAAACGCTACCGATACTATTTTTGCATTTCATCAGAGCGACTCCTCCCTGTCTCTAATGGACAAGTGGTTGTTTGTATGTCATCAGATTTCCACTGAAGAAATGCAGCTTCAATGGAAGAGGAGGGATTAATGAATAGGCAGCACTGGTGGATGGACTCTGTATTAATTATGGGAGGTTCCCAGATCAAAGGCTCTCCAGTTCTTATTACTGGTCGTCACATCCCCTCATAGTATATTCTAGAATTACAACATAATTCACTCCAGTTTAGAAATAGCCAGGGCCCGCCCATACTTCCTGTGACGCTATATTTCGCAAGCAAGTCAGTATGGCCATCGTGCCGATTTAGAGGAATTATTTTTCCCAAATCTGTGGGCACCAATGGGAAACGAGCTTACGCATACGTCATTGGAATGAGTGGTCTGATTGGTTGTAGATTCGTCAAGTAGTATGCAGAGGCATCTGATAGACGCAGGTTAAGCCCGCCTCCCAGAAGACGTTTAGTAATGTAGGATGGCCAGACTAAGCCAGGCTAGTTTAGAAAGCCATTAAGCTCTTATTTCAGTTTTGAGGTGGTGTAAAAAATTCTGCTTATATTCAGCTGAGCCAGTGAGTGTTGCCAGATATTGCCACTTATTATCATAAGGTGACTTTCATGACCTTCACTACTTTATATGAAGTAACGGACCATAACTTTGCTATGAATAGCTTGATTTATCAAACAGAACAATGAGTAGACAAAATCCTTACAGCAGGTTATAGGTATTAAGTATTATCTTTGACACCTTTGACCTAATTTATGGTGAAATACATAAAATCCATATATACATGCAGTAAATAGCACACATAAATCCATATCTACTTTATGACAAATCCTTTTTAGGAATCTTGCCATCATTGTAAAGGTAAAACTGGTGCTCCGGGCTTAAAGGTGAGGGTAATGAACTTATTTACAGTCGGCTCTAACACAGAACATTACTTTTCATGAGGCCAATGCCAGAGCTTTGTTTCTAGATGGGCACTAAATTAGAGGTCATAAATATTCATCAACATCAAGCAAAAAACAAGTCCCCCCTCTGGTTATTTAACAGTCCACAGGGTGCCTCCATATTTCTGTCAGATGTTCTGGATGTGAGCTCTGCGGCGGCACGGTGCAGCACAAACGGAGAGCGGAGAGGGGGAGGCAGGAGGGACTTAAGGTGTCATGTAAGGAGACGCCACTCCCAGAGATGACGGCATCTTCCGCTCACCCCTCCCAATCATCCTTGCTATCACCTCCTCTTCCTCCCTCTCCTGGTGACATCAGCAGCATCTCTCCTGATTGCAGAGAATGGCTAGCAGAAAGCCTTTTAAGATCTTTCTGGCTGAGGTCACCTTTGATATAACATAACCTTTTATATGATGTGCCTGTGTTTTGGTAAGAATAAAGACATGAGACTCTGGTTGGCTAACCTTTTTTCGTTATAATTTACAGTATATACAGTATGGATCAGAGGTCTTTGCAAGCCTACAATCAGATACCCATGATCTGTTGCTCTTGCCCTAGCCAAGTTTTGATTCTGAAATACAATTATGCCACAAGCATGTGGCTCTTCAACACTTCCATCCCACGGGTCTTTCACTAAATATTAGGGTTGAGCCATTGTAAGCAAAGCAGGGGAACTACATTGGCCAGTTTCAAAACAAAATTGTGCAGCAGCATGAGAGGAAAGCTCATTGGGCCTGAACGCCACACAACAGCAGCATCCTTCTGACTAGAACTCAGACTTCTCTTCTCCCACAAGGTTATTCCTCCCCTCCAAGCGCTCCATATGCTTGGCGTAGGATGGGCCATGCCACGGTCAGAGTCGTAGACACACAGCCAGCCCCACTGGCAGACGGGGCCTGTGCAACCATCATTAGCCTTCTCTGTGAGTATCAAATTGGAGTCGCTTCCCAGCTGACCAGGCTGGGGACACAGCCTCATTAATCCAACAGTGTGGAGTGCAGTATCCCACAATGCACCTGGACAAACTTTTGTTGGCGCACGTGGAAAGTTAGGCCATGCGTGACTTAGTGATGGTTGCCGTGTGTGAGGCAGTGAGGCCCTCTCTTTCTCTGTCAACGAGGAGATTTACATTCAATTTTCTGGGCTGCACCTTTTTCTACAGGGGGATTAATGTCAACGACATGACTCATCTTATTGTCCCCCTTACTGCAGCTCTCAGGCATGCGTGCACTGACAGATTGCGCAACACACTGGTTTTGCACATCCCATGAGTTACAGTGTAAACAAACATTGACATTAGTGTGTTCGTAATTTAAATTCAGCTTGTCTGCTTTCATCTGGATGGAGGCGAACATGTAATAGAACACACTGGAGTTGACCCTGGTCAGTAACGTTACCCAATCCTGTGGATTTCTTTCCCTCTATTACGTCTCACGGGTATTAGGCTGAATTCCACGAAAATGTGAAGGAGCATTGGCTGATCAGAGAGGCAGATACATTCAAAGCACTTAAAAGAAATGTAGGAAAAACACTCAGGCTTCTTAACTAGTTAATATATTCCACTTAATGAAGTCCCCCTATGCTAATGCAATGCAGCTGCAGTCTGTATGGGACAGCACACACCTACACGTGCCAGAGCACTACTGTAAGTACATTTTAGTGTTCTAAACATTGAATTTATACTGGCCTTGTAACACTGGGTAAATCTCAATGTCCTCTCTTAAGACTTGATCATGGAGACAAAAATTAAGTCAGTTCATTTATTGAGGGTTCAAAGCTTAAGGTTGCGGGGACCTTGGGATTCAGCCATTGGTAGGATTTTTTTTTTCCAAATGGCCAATCATCAGATCAGCTAATTTGAGAGGTCTGCTCTGTGATTGGCTGAGAGTCAAAGTTTACTTTTGCTTGGACATGGGCATCTGGAAGGCTGCCCTGTTTTAGCCAAAATAGAGGGTTTCTATTTTCTGGGTTCTATTGAGCATGTGTAAATGCATTTAAAAAAAAAAAAAAAAATATATATATATATATATATATATATATAATAAACATTTATAAAAATATCTAAACAGGGTTTGGTGATTGCTCATCAATCATAGTGATCCAACACTATGCACGTTCTGCATTCTCCAACTGACAGGTCAGGGTAGCGCTGTACACACCACGCTTAAGCCAGTGCATCATTCACATGGTGAAGATATAAATACAACAACCCTCCAAAGGACAACCAAGGACAGAGAAACAGAGGCTTCAAAGCACACGCCGGATCCAATAAATATTATGATTTAATATCTTAAAGGGTTCTCAATAGGTTCTTATTTAGTTCATAATTATGTACAAAGATACATAATTCAACTATATTACACTATAAAATATTCATTCATGATATCATCAAATGAAGAACTAATCAGTGTAATGAAAGTTGCAGAAGTTTTTTTTAAAGCAGCAAAACTGAGAGTGCCAAAAGTCATATTAATTTGGTTATATCATAGGCACACTACAGTAGGTGAATAGAGAGGAGGATCATTTCCTGTCTCTTATAAATATAGCAGTGGCCTTACTACAGCAACAGGTGTTCTGAATATCGAGTTTGTCATCCGAGATGAAATAGTTTGTGTGTGTGTGTCTGTGTGTGTGTTTGTGTGTGTGAGTGAAAGACAGCGAAAGACAGATAAGACAAGATCAAGCCTCTCTTTATATTTCAAGTTGAAATTGTGCCCTAATGACTGATTAATAACACCTTGCTGGCTGCGGCCTCCTCTGAAAACGCACCTGTAAACACAGGCGCTGGACACCTGCGCTGCGTCACCTGGGGGTCTTAAACACACGCATTCACAGATGTGGCCTTTCACCGACACCCCCCCTCCCTCTTCCCCACACACAGCACCCGCCCCCTGGCCCTGACCTTCCATTTTTCCCCTCCCCCATCTCTCTATCCCTCTGCTGCCTCAACGAGCTGATAAACTCAGCTCAGATGTCTGGGTGTGTGCGTGAGTATGTTGAACTCTGGTGATGGTGTGTGTGTGTGTGTGTACAATAAGTGGTTTCATGTGGGTGTGAGACTGCGTTTGCATGAGTGCATGTCAGTATGTGTGTGTGTGCGGTATGTGTTTGGGGGTGTGGGCACAGGAAGCAGATGTGTGACAGTGTGGATGTGTCATCTGTCAGAGTGAAAGAGCACGCTGCATATGTGAAGAGAAAGAAGGTGATTCACTGCACCTATAAAAACAGCCATCCACACACACACACACACACACACACACACAGAGGATGACAAGCAGGGGGGTTGTTTTGTCACAGAAAGCTGAACAGATCTAAAGATACAGCTTGTGAGTAAGAAACATGGAATGGCTTCCCAGCTGAGGTGCCAGCATTAAGTCACGGTGACTAGTGACAAAGCAATCCGTGCATGTCCAGGTTTGCCAAGAAGGTATAATGAGCACCTAGTCCACTCCACTTACAACACGGGCACATTGTTGTCACAAAAGTGACAAACCCGTCTTTAACAACATTCATTCCCCCTGTTCTGACCGGGAGAAGCAAACCACTAGGCCCCTTTCATATGGTCTGGGCATGGCGTCCCAGATTTGGATGGAAACTATGGAAAGGTGACCAACATGGGGAGTATATAAAGTCCCCCAATCCTCACCGCTGCCATTCCAAGTCTGCTTCCAGTGCCAGGCTCAGCTTTGCGTAATTAATGGACTATTCCTTCCTGGGTGATCTGCCTTGACGTAATTATAACCATATGCCATTTTCAAAGACGTTTAATTGCCTAATTAAAATGTTATTAAAACGCAAGATCAAGATGGTAGACATTTTGAACCCAGAAGTTATGGCCATATATAAAAAAAAACCCTCTCCAAATTGTCCCTGTTATCTGTTTCACGTGTGGCTATGTTTGGCTTCAGTTGTTGGCACCTTCAGTCATGAGCAGGAACTCAAAGGAAAAAGAGCCAAGTGAGGAGGGGTGGTGGGGATGGGACTTTCCAGTGAAGCTCACAAAAGCGTGTCAGAGAGAGTCATGATAGATTAATGTAATATATGGCTATGAAACTGGACAGAGAGGTTTCATCAGCTCTTCCTTTCTAATCCTAATTACTTAGAACCAGAACCGCTGTCAGAAGTGCAAATATTGGCTATATCCCCACACACCATCCCTCTGCCCACAAGCCCACCACCCCAAGTCTCCCTGCACCACTGCCCTTCCCCCTTTCCTCTGAGCAAATTTCCACTGCAGCTGTGGAACCTACAGATGAAATTTAGTGGAGTAGCACACCAGTCGGAGCATCTGGGCCCCTGCCATCTAAATCAGCAGAGGGCAAAGAGAAGGAGGAGAGGAGACGATGTCTTTAACACTTGGCAATAACAGATTTGTTCCGTAGACGGAAAAGTTAGCAAGGACCCTATCCACTTCAGGATGGGTTTCGGGAGTGTGTGTGTGTGTATTTGTGTGTATGTGTGGGAGAGAGTGTGTGTGTGTGAGAGAGGGTATGAAGAAAGGGGGTTCGATTGAGACACCTCTCTAGCAGTGGGGTGAGTCAGCGAGCAAAGGGTCATGTGAGATCTACCGGAGTAACTAATACTCATCCTGTTACTCCACTTCCCGAACCACAGAGCTACTACGACCGGCGAGACAAAAGCCAGATTGGTTGTATTATCAGAACAAATACACTGGGTTTTCCCCTTCATCACTGCACAGAATTTTGAAAGGGAAACAGTTTCAAAATGTTTTCATCACATTTTTATGGACACATGAGAAGAAAAAGGGTGTGCAAGGAAGTTGCACACATTATCTATTTGGTTACGGTAAATGGCCACGGTCAAGCGGAGGTGTGAAAACAACATAAAAGCATGATCAATCATGCAGGGCCCAGCTATGGAAGTTGTGGTAGCAGTGTTTGGAGCCTCTCAGCCTTATGTGTTATGGTTGGTTGCTCAAAGAGAGAGGGAGAGAGAGAGAGGGAGAGAAAAAGAGAAAGAAAAAGAGATGAAGGGGAAGGCAAAGGAAACGGATAGTTGGCAAAGCGGCCTTCTCTGCCCCTAGTAGCTTCCCCCAGCCTTTTTTCCAGGCAAAGTTTCCCCTGTCAAAACACATCAGCCAAGGTCTTAAGTTGGATTAAAACCTTTTTTGTGTGTTGTCATGAATAAAGTTTAATAGCACAGCCAATGTAGATACACAGAGTAAAAGAGTGCAAAAGAACGAGAGAGCAGGGTTGGGGATGGGGGCATGGGGAGAGTCAGATTCAGCTAGTACCCGCAACCTCGCTGAAGCAGTCACCGCAGTGAGTTCATCCAGGCCCTTAGGGAGAAGAAAGCCTTAGCCTGTTGATTTTTTTGTTACACACAAAGGCTACAACACAGAGTCTCTTTCTCTTCAATGTTCTCTATGCCACAGCCAATTGCTTAAGCACAGTATCAATGGTTACATTTTAGTTAGTCATTAGGGATCTGAAATATTTAGTATCAATCCTCACATTAGCTAATCATCTAGCACCTGAAACCTGTAAAATTTTAATATCATGTGCGCCACTAGAGCTTTGCATGATGTAAGTAACACGATAAGCATAATAGAATAGATAGCACTAACCTGATTCAAATTTGACCTCTCTGGTCGTTACCAAATTTGTGCTTATAATGAATCATTACACCACACACATGTAAAGTATGGTGTACCACAAAGCTCAGTGCTAGGCCCCCTGTTATTATCTCACTAAATGCTACCATTACTATCCGTTATAAGAAAACATAGCATTACTTTCTTTTCCTATGGAGATGACACTCTGCTATACCATTCTATAAAGCCTAATGACTATTGATGTTTGCCTCTGAGGCAATAAAACCTATGTAGATTAGTAAAAATAAGAAATGATCAGTTATGATTATAGGCCCTAAACAGTATAACGCCATTTTACCTCACCTCTAAAACATACTCAGCAGCCTTCCCTATTAAAAGTCCAATCAAAGACTCTTAATGCCATTACTCCAACATGTATTACTACCCTGTTAGACCTCGAATATCCCACAATGCTTGTCTCCATATCAAAATCTACAATATGCTACCTTGCGGCTGTCTTGTAGCACATTCTCCTCCCCACATCAAAATACAATTAAAAAGACTGTCTATTTTTTGGAATGTTGATGAAGCCCGTTAACTGTTAGCCTACTGTACACATCGGTAACTTAGGCTATCAGGTGTAGCAACCTGTTTGAAGCTAATTTGAAACATTGCCGTGGCTCATAAGAAAATGACCGCTCTGATGAGACCCTGCATGTTTAGTTTGAGGAGACGGTAGTGCTAATAATAAAGCAGTTGATCATCATTACCTTATCTGTTAACACTGAAGATCATGATGGTAGTAATTTCCAATTCTTATTCCTAACAGTGGGCTAGTAATGCTGTGCAACTTCCAAAAAGTCATCTCATCTAATAATCTGTGTGAATGGAAACAAACCCACACACTCCACACTAATCATTTTTTAACCGACTAAAGACAATTTTGACCACTTAAACCGGGGCTAAGTAACATTCTGTTTTTCTCTCTCTTGAGCTCCCTCTTGAGCTCCCTCTAAAGACCGCTGTATTGCATTGTATTGCACTGCATTCTATTGGAGGCGGGCCGTGCTGCTGAACATTGCAAGTGCTGTATCTACCGCTATTGGCCACGGTGGCGCATTCTACACCGTTCGTTCACCGTGTAATGACTAACTTTAGCATCCTAAACAGTATGAAACGGATTAATTAAATGAAAAATGTTGCATAGTGGGCCTTTAACGTTGATACGCTCAACCACCGGCCACATGGTCACATCAACATCCCTACTCTCCTCAAGTGTAGTTTTGTAGCATACGTGCTAGAACTGCAGTCTTCGTTTACTTCTCCTAAGCTGCCGCTGCCATGTTTGTGGTTGTGTTGCACAGGGGAGGAGCCGGTTACATTAACTTGCGAGGGACAGTTGGACGGAACACGAAAAATACCCAAATGTTAATGAAGGAAAGAAAAACTCGACTTGTGCAATAACAACATAGTTTTTAGTAACAAATTCGATAAATCGACTAAATCGATTTTTGGCCCAGCCCTACAACATACATCCCTGCCTCTCACTGGTTAACTCCCTGTCACCAATTCCTCCTCAGTGGCGGTCAACATGAACCCAATATTATCCCTATGATGAATCTTACTCTGTGACTATAGATAACCACCTATGGCTTGATTATAATGTCATGGAACAGTACGTTGAAATTATTACTGTTTGATGCTCAGCAAACCATGGACAAACTCAGTCATGGTAACTATTGACTGTACCTTTCCTCTGTGACCCCTGGCAGTTTGGTTACCCCTTAAGCTGAGTAACTACCACAAGGGACTTTTTCTTGCCCCTGTTGCTCTTGGGTACTCCTTGCTCATTTCTGCATCGGTAAATCAACATCAATAGCTCCTGAGGGTTTGGCAATAAAGACAGTGCATTAACGCATTGCCTCTGTGAGTATACTTACCCATGTACCCATATGCCGTTATACATTTTTCCCCAACATGTTCTCCCCTTGTAAAATTTCTCTATTTCAATTCAGGGAACAGAATGTTTGTTTTCTAAATATTGTATGATTTGTACACAACCACAACCACCACCACCTCCCCAACCCTATATTCCAATACCTCTAAAGAGGCAGTCAACATAAAAGACCTTCTGCAAGTAATTGCTCAAGTAAATAATGCATGCCGACATCTGCTTTGATATACAGTGTGAGTAGAATACAATTACTCTGTTTACCGCATTGCAAATGCAATCAGTTTGCTCAACTGAACTCCATGAGAAGAATACATTTTATGTATCTTATAATGTGTCCATGTCACGTGAATCTCAGCTCTGGGAACTGTGGGAATATTTATTTGAGAGACTGGACATTCGGTGCGTTTACACTTTCTAATCTTTCTAAAATCTCTTTGTAAATAGTGTATGTCATATCCTATTCCAGACCAACCAGTTGTCAAAAGGAACAACAAACAACAACTGTCCTTCTCTTAGTTGCACACTGAATTAGTTCTTAGTGTGTGAAATATCAGAATGTTACCTATACCACTGACTTGCAAAATATGAACAGGCTGTAAAGCCAAGAGGCAACTGGGAAATCATCTTAGACGGTCAGTGTTTCTTGCCCCACCATATCAACCTTCCAGATAAAACCACGGGCCGAATTTGAGTCCATTCTTTATCACTCGTTAAAGCTCTGTCTGTCATCGGCAGCTGTTTCTGTAGTCGAGACTTCCCTCTGAGGGAAAGAAAAAGATTGAGAAAGAAGGAGAGAGAGAGTAGATGGGAGTATTAAACACGCCTTGCCACAGAAAACACCCCAAGCAGCTCCAGAAACTGTTGGAGCAATTACCATGTGAGACGCTCTTTAAACACAGCTCTGGGACTCGAGATAAGTGCACATTGGGTGGCGGTGGTTTGTGTGTGTGTGTGTGTGTGTGTGTGTGTGTGTGTGATTGGAGAGGAAGGACACTGGGTCAGCCCTTCACACTCCAATATTGACTTGCCCTTGGCACAGTGTTTTTCCCCCTCTTACTCTGCCCCTGTGCCGGTGTGATGCTGAATGAGGGCTCATGTGTGCTAATGAGCTACTGTAGACGCTCAGACTGCAGGAGCAGTGGGGCCCCGCAGGCTTCCTCTCTCCATTGTGTCCGTCATCCCATAAACTACAGGAGGGGACAACGGGTGCAACCAAGCAATGGTTAACTTCTGCATTAAAAGGATATTTTTGTGCACTTAGAGCCAAGACCACCACTTGAAATCATATCCCAGCTGGCAAAGTACACTGTCGCTGGTTTAAGAGATAAATCCACTCCACCACCAGGGTCTTATTGAAGTCTGAGAACCACCAATGCGGGCATGGCTGACTTCAACAAGCAATGAGTTTATACCCACACCAGCCCTCCAAACTGTGTCATATTTCAACTCGGACTGTTTGACTGTTTTTACGTACGGAACAAGAACAGATTGTTATTGTTTGTCTTTGAGCGGCAGAGTGTCACAGAGTCATCTAAACAGCTCTGCTGGGCTTCTCAGCAGTGCTTTCCTGGCGTCTTTGGAACAGTTGGCCTTCCAGTGAAAACTGAACTGAAGACTTTTTTCAGTAATAATGGCTAATCAACACTCCCAATCCTCCACATTTAAAAATAAAATAAATAAACTCAGCTGCTCAGAGCTCAGCGATCTCTTTGAAGGCGTCTGCAAGCTTTTGAAAGCAGACACTGAAATGTGCTGCTGTGCAAATTCCACAGATTTCCTCTACCACCCCCCATCCCAAAACCACCTCCCTCCTGAAGGCTGCTGAAGAAATTAGTCTCAGCTCTTTCAGCGAGCAATCGTGACATTATTGCATAGCACACAGGTGAAGCACTGGAAAAGTAGCCATGGCTGAAAAAGTAGGTCATGGACTGTTTCTTTACCCGCTCACTCACTCACTGCTGCGCTAAATGTTTCCTATTGTTTGGAATATCTCACAATCTAGCTTTATGTATTTACTGTGAAGGCAATATTTGGCCCTGATACCTTAAGTGCTGATAAGGCAAGTAAGGTCTGAGAATCTGAGCTCTCCCTTGGTTCCTGTTATGCCAAACTTGCTGACAGTGTGGTAATGGATGGATTATTTGTTGAGAGGGAGAATGACACAGTTTCGAAAAGGTCAGGTCATCGTGCCTAATATCTAAACATTGTTAAGTCAGATTTTCTAGCACGAACACAAAATGTGTGTGGATTCACTGGCGCAACACGGAAAAAGGTTAGATGATTGTTTTTTCAACATATCGACTTGAGTCCACTCCCTGCATTGAATTCTTGATCTGAGTCTTAAGAATAGGGCTGACGCCACCCTTCAACCAGCTCTTGCACATAATCAGCATTAATGCACTGAGGCACAGTTTCAGTCCCCTAGTCACACCATCAGTGTGTGTGCACCAATGGCTGCCGTTTCATATTGCGACTCCTCACCTAGTTGTTAGGCATTTGTATCTCTGTCCCCCCACTCGTTCTCAACTAATTAGACATGGTGTGCGTTTGCTGATGTCCGTCAAAAAAGACATGCAGCAATTTGCCATTGATGTCCGCAGAGGGACAAGGGAAAAGCACTGCATTCCTGAGGGGGCAAGCAGCAGCCAGGGCTGCCACTTAGTGTGTGGGGTGGCCTGCAGGAGCCATTCATCACCGGAGCAAAGGCAATAGGGGACTGGACTGCTACCAGGCTGGTGGCGCATGTTCCTCTTCTCAGGACCATCAATATCCCTCCCCTCACCCCAGGGCCTCTGAGGGACACCTCCTTCTCTTTTTCCTCCTCTCAGCCCTCTCACTGATGGATGCCTGCCTGTCAATGGCATCTTCATCAGTGATGCAGGCCCACGCCTCTGCTCCCACTAATGCCTATCATCCCCATTCCACAGCTCTGTCCACCAACTTCCTGTGCTCAAACCAAAAGCAAGGAGAAACACACACAAACACACTCTGCTGTCTGCAGCAATATTGCGACAGGCTGCATGCTGTATGGTAGCAAACACAAGCTAAACAGATGCAAACAAATCAATAGACATTGCATAGAGATGGTCAATGGTCTGGGGAATAATTGAAATCAAATACTATTTCCAGGACAAATGCTGACAATGGAGTGGGTCTGGCCATCATCTGGCAAGGACTGGGCTATCTTTTTTTCAGTTGTACATCTGTTCAAGAATCTGACTCCAGATAAGCGACAAATTAACTATGAAACAAGACTGCAAGCCACGTGTGCAGAAAAGTAACTTTTGAGACACTTTTATGGCAATGCTGTTTTGGCGATGCTGTTGGAGAGACAGGCAGGCATTGGGGTATGTTCTAGCCGAGGCTGCTATTTCTTATTGCTCACATGCTTCTCAAAGGGGAAATTTGACCTCTGAGTCGAATGAACAAACAATACTCCCTGAATTAGGTTTCTATGGTAAAAAGGAGGGGATAAACCACTGAAAGAAATTTCTCCTCAAATCAATGAAGTGTGATCAATACTGGCTGGTGCTTCAAGCTTTTACTCAGAAGTAATCTGAGCAGACTATGGACAACAAGCCCACCCAGAAATCATAATCAATGACAAAGTTTCAACATGCACAAAAGAGAAATGTTGACATGCACTAAATACAATATTTGAAAATGGCCATGCAAATACAGCATGTTTCAATGTATTTCATATGAATAGGTTTCTTTTCTGAAATATATGCTGTAATACAAGTCACACAAAAATAATTTATTTGCCCATCTTCAAATATTTACATTCTGTACTGTAGATACTTTTATTATCTTATAAATTATTGTCAAGTTATATTTCCAAATATATTTACTTTGTATGTATGCTGAAATAATTTTTTTTGCTCAAAGTCAGATATGAAGAGAGACAAAATCCCCAGCTGTTTCCTGGATGCCAGCTGCATGTAATGTCATGTAAATTCACGGTAATCTGGAGAAGCTGAGCTTTAGAAAGAGGCAGTTGAAGTGACTTCTCTCCCACTGCAGTAAGTCAGGCTGAAGACTCAATGGTAAGAGCCCTCTCATTTGGCAGCAGATGCAATGAAATGCTCTCTAAGCTGTTTTGGGCACAAATCGAAATACCCATTACAGTGCAGATCTTGAATCTCAGACGTTTTTCCACAAAGCACACAAAAAAAAACATAGCTAACTTTATCCCTTCAACTGACTGCAAAAAGGGAGAGGTACTATTTTTCCTTAATATGTTGATGACCTCACAATATTTGCTGATATAGCTGCTTCCTGGATTTCTGAAACTAACTGCAAACAATTTAGACTGGAAATACTGACACCCGTAGTCTCCCCCGTCAACACACCAACATACAGACACACTCAGAGAAGCTTTTTAGCGGGTGGCCTTCCATGGAGGGACTAAAAAGAATGCTGATCATTCCTGGGCCCACGGTCACAGAAGTCGCCAGGACAGCGGCATCTCAGCCATGTCTATGATCCTTGGACATTCTTTGCCCCTCAGACATTTTGGGTGTATTCTGCTCAACAGTGCCAGTCAGCTTAAACAACAAGCACTGACCCCCGGAGGGCCATCTGGCCACTCATCCATCAAACCAAGATGGACACCATCAATCAAAATGGGTTGAGCTGTTTAACTCAATTTGACCAATTTTCCACCAAACCACAATAAAAGACCATGGCAACACACAAAGTGGCCGGGGTTGCTTTCAAAACTAAGTTTGTTTGCAGAAACGGAGAGGGCTAATCACTCATCCAACAATAATACCATATTCTATGTGGATAAATAGTGCAATTTCTGTTGTCTCTGGTTTTCTGCTTCTGTTTTGCCATCTTTTGCACACACCTCTGTGCAGGGGAAGCACTCAGATTGATCCTCTAAGGTGGCTTAACTTAATGACTGAGTGACTGACTGCTCTATTTAACCAGGCTTCATAGAGGGATTTGTGCAGTATTGAATGCCAGCTCTGGGTTCTTGGCTGCAGGTGTATGTAGGCCAGCCTCCGGTTAAACTCTCAGTCTCACACACACACACACAGCCTAACTGCACAGCAGTATTCTTAGTGTGTGAAATACACTGCTGAGAGAGGGTTGGTGCAGCCAAAAAAAGAGGAATATATACTTGCCACCGAGTTCATTGATCAAATGTCTTTTGAAATGTTAGAAATGTGCTAGTACCCAGTAACAAACCCACATGCTGTTGACACCTGGCCCTGGTCAGCTATTTATTTATTTTTTATTTATTTACTATTATTTATTATTTACAAGTTATTTACTAGCTTTAGGCAGGTGAGAAGCACAAAAGAACCCTTGAAGTCAAGGGCCTTTGTGTAAAGATCCCTGAGATATCATCAACTTCTTGGCAGTGCTGTGGGTTATCTTCACATCAAGATCCAATCGCGTGCCCACCACAGGTCCACACTGCACCCCTGGCCAATGGGATGAGGCCCCTATGAAGGATGTTGCCTCATGAGGGCATAGAGCTGATGTCATGGAGAGATGAGAGTGAAGCTATGTGTGGAAGCGTGACGGCAGATTTCCAGATCACCAGCAAATTTTTGACTAAGCTCTTCTTTCACCCACTTTTGTAAGCCATGACTGCATGACTAGGGGGTGGGGGTGGGGGGTGGCAGGGATGCAAATCCATTAAGCAACATCATGGCCAAACCCAGAGGAAGAGCTGAATGGTCCTTAAGCATAATACATCTATTTAGGCCTTCAGCTATCAATCTCTTATCATGGCAACCCTGATCACCATTTGTGTATTTCCAGCATAAACTTCCGATAATGCACTTCACAGCCATAATGACCTGGTTTCTTATCAGAGTCATTTATAAGGTAAGCTCCCTTGCAGACAACATTATTTGTAAGTAAGGTCAAAAAATGAGTGAAAAGGAGGTTTATTTTGTCTTATACACAGAAATAAGGTCATAGCATACAGCACAAAAAGTTCCTCTACCTTAGAGACTAAAAGATAGCAAAATCCTTCTCTGTGCTTACTTGCACACAAAAGACATATCTCAGACAAATACTATGTTTGTCTGAAATAGGACGGCAAAAACGTCTTTGATCTTGAACATCTGAATAGACACTCATCAAGTATTGCTCTTTTCAACTATCAAAAGTAATTCTGTCCAAGTGTTGTGGCAGGAATGATGGCATGGATAATTTTCATATTTGAAAAGACTGTGGAAAAGGCTTGCATTTACAGTGCGTGCTCTGTGAAGCTTATACAAATCAAGGGAGCCCATTTTGCCCCTAATTGTTAGCTAATTGAGGGAGGGTAATTGTGTTTGATTGAGAACAGTCGAAAATTGGCCGGGGGTTGTCTCACAGCCTCGATCTACGCGACCTCGGCTAAGGAGAATTCCCAGTTGCAGGTCAAGCGCTCGCTGTGAATGCACACGAAACAAAGCCGTGAAAAGGGCATGTGAATACAACGGCAGCAAGCGCCCACAAAGGCGTCCGCAGAGGCGGCAAACAACAGCCACAGCCCCAGCAACACTGACAGCGGGTGTCCTGAATGCAAAAAAGCCGCCTTGTCTGGGCAGATGTCTAATGAGCCAGCTGGGGGCGAGGGCTGCTATCAGTGAGGGTCTGTGAGGCTGGGCCCCGCGCCGCACCGCAATGGAGCGCTGCCAGACGGATGAACGGACCAGAGGCCAGCCAGTGATCTGCAGCTCCTGCCTGCTCATACAAAACACCAGCCAGCACGCAGGGCTGACATGTCAGCTTCCCTTTCTCTCACTCCCTCTCTCTTCATTCTCTCACTCAGACAAGTTTCTTTCACTCCCTCTCACAGAAATATCGAGAGAAGGAAGAGAGAGGAAGAGAAAGAGAGAGAGAGAAGTATGAAATAGAATAGGAGGAGGTATATACAAGACCTTCATTCCTTTCCCTCTGTGACTTCTGACTGAGTCACATCTCTGAATCACTTGCATTAATTATTCAGGTTGCACCACTGAGGCTCTCTCCACAGAAGTCTTGCAATCTGCTGCATGCCCCCCGCCCATGTTACGGTTTTAGCGCATGGGGCTTTTAGCCCGTGCCAGCTGAGAGCCATTGTTCCAGCTGACTTAATGCCACCACTCACCCTGTTAAATGTGTACGCACCAGCCAGGCAACTGTGTTCCATTTGCAGGCAAGAATGTATATCACAATGGCTGTTAAAAAGGACACAGGGTGCTGTAAAACACTTCTCCCTTACTTTATGGGGGTAGGGGAGAGGGGTGGGTAGTGTTCAAGTCAGGGCACTGCTATGTGGGTCAGTGGCAGTCGTGTGCTAAGCCGACACTAAGGGCCTGTCTGCATTACCATAAGAAAGGCAAAGCTGGCAAGGACTTGACTGGATTGAGCCTCACAAATGGTACAGCTCTGGTGTGTATCAGGCCTCGCCTGATAGATGGGGGAGGTGGGGGAGAGGAGCAGACTGCCTGTGCAGCCAAATGCGATGGATAGAGAGTGAGGGAGAGAGTGAGAGGAGGAGTGAGAAGATGAAGAAAAGAAAGGAAAAAGAGAGAGGGAAGAGGTAGAGACAGAGACAGAGAGAGGGACAGAGGCATTGAGCAAGCGAGGGAGGGGCACTGAGAGAACACACTCCCCCTGTTTGTGGATTCCAGCTATGCATAAAACAATTCCAAGGCATCCCAGGCATCCCTCCTCTCCCCTGCTTTCTGCTCCGAGCACACGCCTCCCCCGCTAACTGCAGACGGGCCTGGCAGAGAGACACAGAACCATGCCTCTCCTCTCACTACTCCTGTCTGCTCCTCCTCACTCCTCCCCTCCTCTCTTCTCCTCACTCACTGCCTCAAGGTTACAGATGCTTTAAATCATGCTTTAGTATAGTGCACTACTAAAAAAATATATATAAAAAATAAAAAAAATAAAATCAAGTGGCCTCACTGAGAGAGATCATATCACGTGTCAACTAAGCTGTTGAGAAAGACGTGGCAAAGATGAAAAATGATGTTGTGGGCGTGCTGGGAGAGACAGAGCAGCTATCCAGGAGAGAGATCTGTCAGAGCAATGTCTTGGAGGGTCAGGAGAAACAGGAGTGGAACAGAGGGCATAACCTTGAATGCTCAGAGATATCAAATCACTGGGAGAGACGAGAGGAGGGGGAGGCACCCACGCCAGACTGTTAATCGTTAATCAGGACATTGCTAACGTCAGCATAGGAGCGGCACAAATGCAAGCCACCCCCCCCCCCCCCCAAAATACATTAAATAAATAAATTAAATGAATAAATAATACATAAAACCCCTGCCCACTCCCATTCATAGACATGCACATAGATATCAATGTACAGTACACCAGTAACGTGTAGAGAAGGTACACGATCAAGCATACATAAACACACACCCACACACACACAGAAATGCATACCTACTGACATACCTCATAAAATCAGAGCTACACACCATTATGGAACGTCACACACGCATACTACAAATCATGTGTGTGTAACCCATGCACACACACACACACACACACACTGCAGCTAAACTCACACTCAGCTGTCTACCCCCCACCCCCTCCAAATGGCTGCACTGGTGTGAGACTCCTAGACCTTCATTCCCGAACCCACTCCTGTTTAAAATAGACCTGTATAATACATGCAACTTGGACACGCAAGAAGGAACAGGTGTGAACTGTGCAGTGATGGACGGCACTCGCTTGAAGCAAGGAGCGAGAGAGAGAGAGAAGAGAGGGGGGGGGGGGGGGGGCCGGGCCTGGCCAGTTTCCCCCACAGCCACGGGAGAAACGCTGACACACAGCGAAAAAAACCCAGCCACCATTCCATCCCGTAACATCCCACCCTGGAGGCCCTTTTCTTACATACTATCTCAGTGGAGTGTGTCTGTGTGTGTGTGTGTGTGTGTGTGTGTATATATGTGTGAATGACCCCCTGCAGCCATTTTTGGTCCCTGCAGTGCTTCTCCCGCCACTGCCACCAGCTCTAGAGAGCCAGCTCCAAGGGTCTCTGGGACGATTGGGCAAACACAAGAAGTCTGGCCCGAGTCCAGCTGCACGCTCAGTTCCCAAATCATGCCACTGTGTGCAGTGGGGACACACTAACAGAGAGAGAGAGAGAGAGAGAGAGAGAGAGAGAGAGAGAGAGAGAGAAAAGGGGGCAAAAGGGCCTGCTGACATCAAGACTAATACATGTTTGCCAAGGGTTCCCAGCACTGACTCAACAGTAACAGAGCGGACACTAAAAAACCCCTGGAGTAAGCCTGTCACTGAAAGGCAACTGCTGGCACTACAAAGAATTTGGCTTGAATCTGGCCTGCATGTAGTCTATATCTAGCCTCGGATCTCTATCTAGCCTACTGCAGGTCTCAATCTGATGTGTGCCAATTTGCCATTCTGGCCCATTGCTGGGCCAGATCCAGCTGCTGTCTGGGTCAAAGGTTAAAGCAGACAATCCTGTCTCTTCCTGTATTAGCAGGGCTCATTTGGTCTTGGTATTGTGCCAGTCGCATGGCACAGAGGAGGATTCTTCAGTGAGCACCCATTCACTGCATTACAAGCCAATTAAACATGTAGGCTCAGCTAAAAAAAGCACAGAGACACGAATTTTAGAGCCGTCAATGAACCAAGTGTGCCTCCCCCTGAAAGAGTTGAGCTGCCTGATCGTGACTGTCAGAATGCTGTTGCACATCGTGTTCAGAAGATGAAGAAGTAAACCATCTCTTTCTCAGTAGAATGGCCTTGGTGTGTGTGTGTGTGTGTGTGTGTGTGTGTGTGTGTGTGTGTGTGTGTATGTGTGTGTGTGCGCTCGTTCAGAGTGCCTAGGCCAGCAGAGTAAACTTTGCCATGCTGAGTAAAATCTTTGCCTGGAGGGAAGTATGAGGAAGTAAGCCAAGTTTATTTACATTCTGCATTTTTTACAACCACATCCAAAAGAGTGACCTAAATTCGAACATGTGTCTTATCTACACATACACACACACTCAGTTTGGTTCATTGAAGCAGGTAGGAAAAGGCCATCAGCTAAAGAAGTCAGCTAAAGTAGGGGAATCAGCCTAATGCTGCACAAATACCCCTGGGATATCGGCTCTGTGATGGGAAACATGTGGTGGGGGGAAAGGGGCCATGCAAAGGGAGGCTTACGCAGTACACACACGCACACTCTCTCTCTCTCACGCTCTCTCTGTCTCTCTCTCTTTCCCCTGCTTCGTAATCTCTAACAGGTTGCTGGCTACGTTAGGTTCACTGAAGACTGCACTACTCATTGGGTGTGTGAGTGTGTGTGGGTGTGTGAGCGTGTGTGTGTGTGTGTGTGTATGCACGCTTGCCCCTTCCTTTCAAAAACCTCTTGACCCTGAACATCTCAATGCACTCTACCTGCTGTGCATGTGTGTATATTCTGACACACATACAAATAAAACTGAAAAATAACCTGTCAACCCCTTTTCCATTGCAAAAATAAATAAATCATAATAAAAAAAAAACCTTACTCAACAAACTTTTTCATATCTTTCCATGACATCATAGTTTAAAGTGCACACAGTTCAGCACATGTTTGTGTGTGTATGTGTGAGGGAGAGGCTAGTGGCTCCACATGTGAGCTATTGACATAACAGGCACCGTCTTTTACCAACCAGCCAAACACTTTCTGACAGCATCACACAAGCGGCTCATTGTCACAGGTCCGGTGCCCAGAATGCTCCTGCCAGCTGTTGTCTTTATGGATCAGACCAAAGAAAAACATGGAGGGGCACGGCCGGCGGCACAAGCTGACCCACCCCCCCAAACACACACATACACACACACAAACACACACACACACACACACACACACCATCACCGCTCCATAAATCCCCTTTAAAGCAACACCATCACCACAGGACTACAAAACAGGCACCACCCTAGATGGAAAACAGACAAAAAAAGGAAAATAGGTGTGTTACATTTTGGGTTGAGATAAATCGGTCTGGGGCTGAGCTTCTACCCCTCTCCTTTGTCATGCAGCCGCAGTCGCTGATGTCTGCTGTGGCTAATTTGGCGACAAGCTGCAGGGCGAGGGCAGGGATGGTTATCTTCCCTGTCCAGCTGTCCACTGGCACACACGCACCATTGGGGCCAATCAATCCACCAGCTAAAATAAAACCGGCCACGGCCAGAGAAACCTCATAGCCCTCTGCAGGGGCTCCATCCGGTCCTCATTACATCTCAAAGCGCTTACCACTGACGGATTTCTTTCTCATAACATATAAATAAACTTGAGGTAAGCGTCTGGTGGGCGAGAGGGAGTAAGTCGGAAGCTGATGGTCTTTTGGTGGTTGCGGGGCTCCAAGGTTATGCTGAAAGAGATTCCTCTGTCAAAAAGTATTTCCTAGATGCTGCGAAAAGCAACAGTGGCAGCAGCAGTGGTAACATTTAACGACAGTGTGTTCGTTTTGGCATCCTGTTTATAGCTAGGCTGAGCACACCAGGAGAAAGGGAGGTCAACGTGGAGGAGGAGAGGAGGAGGAGGCGGAGGAGTGAGGAATGAGTCCACCATTAGACCAGTTTCTGTGCTTTGACACTGACGGGTATGTGGATGGCCGCTACGAATCGATGAGCATCAATCATACACACACACACACACACACACACACACACACACAC
>JAGFZM010000001.1:1156499-1221423 GCA_017657215.1 Limnothrissa miodon | reverse complement strand
ACACACACACACACACACACACACACACACACACACCCCTGACTGACAGGCAGAGTGGGGTGGAGCAGCTCGACTTTCAAAAACTTACACCTGCAGCTGCTGGCTTCAAGATGGCTTGATTTCTGACTTCAAACACACACACACACACACACAGTGAAATTTGCCAAACAACATGAACCACGAAGCATCATCCACATACAAACACAACACACACACACACACACACACACACACACACAAACATAAAAGCATTAACCATCCCTGTCATCCACACACAGACAGAACGCACACACACACAAAACCTAACACACACACACACACGTTTACAAACTGCCTGAACTACAATGAGAAGTCAGGAAAAGTCCAATCAAGGCCAAATCCTGTGAACCCCCACAGTGATTTTCCTCTTGTTTTCCACTCTCCTTCTTTTCTTTCCTTTCTTTTTTTCCCCCTCTTCTTCTGAGACCACTCTAGCCGCAACAGCCAGTTCACAGAGCGGTCCTGTGCTGAGGGTGTCTGAGTGCACTGCCTTCTACCTCCACTACTACTTACGAGTTCACAGATACTTTACCCAGATAAAGGATGAGTAACTTGCTCTGTAACACACAGGCACTTAAATTGTCCTTATACACTGGTTAACTCACAGTCATCTGAGACACACACACACACACACACACACGCGCAAACACACACACACACATACACAGCGTGGTCTGCACTGCACCGGCATGACTGCCCTGCCCTGCTATCACCCTAACGATAAGCTGTAAAACAGAAGAGGGGACTGCCTCATATCATCTTACACCCACTACTACAACTAGCTACACACACACACTCTGTCACCTCAACATAAAGAGCAAACAGCAACAACAAACCCCCACCTATTGGTTCTTACCAGCACCTCTCCCCCCAACCCCCCAGACTTAAAAACACACACCAGGTAATAACAGCAGGGTGACAAGACAGTAAACCCCCACATCTGTCCCAGTAACCCGACACTAGCATGGAGCCACATCAATGATTAACAGCACAGCCAGTTAATGAACATGAGAGTCCTTAATAAACATGAGAGTGTGCAGAGAGGAGAAAGCTAAAACGAAAGGAATAAAGAATTGAAAGTCAGAAAGAGAGAGAGAGAGAGAAAATGGGGTGTTTGAAGATTCACTTACTCTCGATTCACAAGCGCTCCTCTTTTTTTTTTGAAGTCTGAATATAAGATTCACTTGTGGGGGAAATGAAAAAAAAAAAGACCCTCCCGTTTAGAGGTGTCCCCCCAGTCCCCTCAGAGAGAATCAGAGGACGGACGCCAACTGAAATGAAATCCCTTGAAGTCTGAGTGCACGGCTGAGCGGTGGCTTTATCCAGCGTGTCTGCAACAGGGCTCTACGGTCCTGTAGTCCGGCACAAGGTCTGCTGTCCTCCCCTCTCACTCGCTCCGTCTCTCTGCTTCTCTGCCTCTCTGCATCGCATGTGTGTGTGTGTGTGTGAGTGAGTGACTGGGAGCATGTGTGCTATGTGCGCAACTCTGTGTGTGTGTGTGTATGTGTGTGTAAGAGTGCGTGAGTGAGTATGACACACAGAGCTAGTGCTGCCTGCCTCTGGCGTAATCACAAGGCCCCTCCCACATGGTCTGTCAGAAAGGAGAGGGAGGGAGAGAAGGAGGGAGAGGGAGGGAGAGAGAGAAGGAGGGAGGGAGAAGGGGAGGAGAAAGAAGAGAAGGAGGGGGGAAACCTTGAATTGTTCTCCACTTGCCTGCTCTCTCAATATCAGGATCCGTTCGGCAAAGGAGCCCAACCAGCTTTGCTGCACACTGTGACACTATCAAAAAACAAAATAAGTAAACAATAAAAATAATGATAATAAACAAAAAGCATTCTAGGAAGTTCTGGCAAGGTTGACCTGACCCCCTGAGGACAGGGTAGCTGTCAAACCACCAGTACAGGAATTAAACATCCAGCCAGGAAAAGAACACTACGTCTGTTAGAAAAGTCCTCAGGGCTTCTTTTGACGCCAGCCTGCTTCCGAGGGTCCTGAGTCAGGACTGAAGACAGAGTTTCATGCTCTTAGAAAAGGACCACTGTCCGAATGGGAAACGGCATACTCCCTCAGCACAGCTCAGCGGGCAAAGCCCCGGCTCCGCTTTCATTGGAATAGCACTAGCACACACTGTTGATCCTGGCAGACTGGCAAGTACCTTACAATACAGTCTTAAGACTGAAAAAGGAATAAAAATATTGTTTATCTGAATTTTGTTTTGAGTCACAGTGGGTGATTTTTTTTATGCCAGAACAAAATGAGTTGCTGTTATTGTGATGGGGTAATACTGTTTCTCATTAAGCGAGAGCCAGAACAGAGTGAGTGAGTGTTAGAGACACAAAACAGAGCCTTTTTCTTTTTGGTCTGCCACTTGGTTAACACAAAGGTCGTGGGAGGTCATTCACAACAAAAACAGATGTCGAGAAAAATCTAGAAGCACCTGAATACACAACCATGCCAAATCGCCTGGAGTGGGGCAACCCTGCCCTGCATCAGAGGAGTTAAATATATCCCCTGAGCAAAGGAGGGAGACAGCGTGGCATTTTTAAGGGGTGTCATGCACTGGAATGCCAGCCAGTGGATTGCTAGGGTGAAGCAAAAAAAAAAAAAAAAAACTACGGTGCACAGGCTTAAGATTCCTAAAGCTCATGTGATCTCATCCACGGACTCTGAGCCACTTAGCAGACGTCTTATTTACAGCGCAGGAATCAGACCCTTTGACACTGGTGTCTGCTAGCTCGTCAGTCTGAGGACTGCAAGACATGCCAAGATTTCAGCTCAGAAAGGGTTTGGGCTGAGAAAGCCGAGGACGACTGAACGCACAGCCTTTAAAGACCCTTAACGATCAGCAGCAGAGTTCCTTTTAAAAGCCCAAACCGCATGCAAATACAGTATATACACAAATATGTACACTGAAAGACAAACTCAGGAATGTGGGACAGGGGTGGATTTTGGCAGCATCATTTATGGTCATTAAAATCGGATGTCATTATGTTGTCATAAACCGGTGTTATCATATAACTACAGCGCAAAATCGCCTTAGTATGGAGTATGCCAGTGTAAAACCCATAGACCACAGAACGAAGACGAGCCGCCTGTAGACTACCAAACCGTACAATCAAATAAACACAGACAGACACCGAAAGCCAGACACACACACACACATTTCCGTCCCGTCTGGAAAACTGCAAATCCTGTTGCAGCTAAAGCCAGGCCTGTTAAAAGTGTTATGCATCAGTCTGCTCTCTGCTACCACGTGAGGCCTGGCGCTCACACTTTGGCACTTTTCACCTCCATCTCAGACTCAAGAGCTTCTGCAGACAACAACCGGACAAGCCATCAGGCGCTACCCATGACCTAGTGGGCTGATGGAACTGTCTGCATTTAAAATCACGACCAAAGTGGATACCTCACAAGAGGTTTTCCAGACTTCTGATAAACACTCACTGGGGCATATGACTTTTGTTGCAGTTTAAGCATCTAATTGATATGCTCAGATTAATGTTTACATTACTAGCCCCCACCCCAATACAGCTATAGCAGCAGCAGTAGATAAATCTCTTAAAGCAGTAAAGCAGTAGGGGTCTGGGAGAGGTGGGGGTGGAAGAGCAGATTGAATGGGGGGCAAGTTAAGTTCCTGGTTAAACAACAACAACCAAAAAATACTTTTCCTGAACTCATTTCCTAGCAAAGGATTGTATGTCAAATGATTAAAACTTACCCACTGGCATGAGTCTCTGTTTGGACACTTAAGCTGAGCTAAGACAGAGACGCATAAATCTTCCAAAACCCTGAGAATAAAGCATTAAACAACTTTATCTAGGCAGTTATATCACTATTTAAAAGCTACAAATAAATAATGTGGCTTTTTCAAAGGCACTCTGAAAAGAAAAGAAAAAGAAAATCCTAGCTAAAGCCCAGAGGACATGCTGACAGGTCAATTCATACAAATTAATTATAAGAAATGTGCAAATTAGAGCTGTGGGATGAGGCCACTTGTCTGACGTTCCCCCTTAACGAGGCAAGGAAAAGATAACCGTTCCCTACTTCACAGATCTTACAAGGGACACCGTGACACCGACAGTCATGTTATTATCTCGCTCTGCGACGCAGACCCTAGTTTAATGGGTTGATTTTGTTTTTTGTCTCTCTTTTTTTCTCTGCCACAAAAAAGTAACTTTTCTCAATCAGTTGGTCTGACCTTCGGGTTTAATCAAAATAAAACAAAGGCAGCATTCACAATTCTTACGCGCTCAAAGCTTTCCAATCTGACAGAGCAGTGACATTTTTATCTCAAAGTGTTTGGGTGACTGATGTGGCGTGAACACTTTACAGACAACCCTGTAAAGATCCCCACAATCACTCACTCACACACATACACACACACACACACACACACACACACAAACACTCTTCTTGGGACTTTAGATGCCATCTATCTTCCAGAAAGGAGCTGAACTCCAGAGACCACATGAGTGTTCAGCCAGAATCCACTGCAAGCATGGAGTGAACAGTCTTCCAACCCAGGGCAAAACAATGTCCGAAGATGGACAGAAGTTCAGCTCTTCACACTTTCTATTTAAGGCTCAGACACAGTAGCCTTTAAGTCTAGACTGTTTTTTGAACACTACTGGAGATTAGCAAATGATTCCCCTGCATTTAGAGTGATAGACCCCCCTTCAGGCAGGCACAGACACTGACCTCTATAGATCGAACAAGGTATTACAGTTCTACCAACCTCATGACCATACAACTAATATTTTAAATGGCAGGTCTGTTTAGCGCTCATGAACATGAAACAACTAAAGCTGTATTCTACAATATCAAGCATAAGGGATAACACTTTAAGAACAAGTGAACTGTTTAGGTAGCTCTCCATTGATCAATTTAGTCTCACATTTTGGACCAAAGATTGAGCTTCATTGAACACTGAGTGACAGTTCTGTAATGAAAAAGTAGAAGATGGAAATTAATCCATCCCTGTTTACCTGCAAGAATCCAAATCAGTTGACATCTAAAACTCAACAACATCCAAAAATCATCCAAATATATAAAGGTGATTAATTCACACTCACCACAATAAACTTTACACTCTAACTTTTTCAACTTCAGCAGATTTAAGAGTATTTTTGTGTCTTTGATGTGTGTTTGAGGTTGAGTTAAGATTAGGCAGATCGCTACCACTGAAATATCTTCTTACAGGTCATGTGACTTCAACTAGCAGTCATATCTGCAGGACATATGACATCATGCAACTCTCAGTTTTGATGGATTACATGTCTTGATGAGCGACACACACAGACACACACACACAGACACACACACACACATAAAATGTAAATGCCCCAAATGACCAAAGACTTGAAAATCTTCTATTTCCACTAATCTTACTAACTCACTGTGTGCAGTATCACTGGCTCACATGCGTTATCATGAGCCGAGGTGTAGCACGGTTCTGACTGCTCAGTCATTGGCTGTCAATCATTAACACAAGGAAAAATTCTGCAACAGCTAACAGGCCATAAATCATGTCTAAGTAGTGGTGGTAGTAGAACGCTAGTCTATGAAGCTTAAATAGAAAATGAATCATTTCTCGTTTTGCTCCTCTGGCTATGGAGATGAGCCTACCTGATAAAGAACTGTCTCAGTTAAAATGATGATGAATGCAAATGAATGAATTCCTCAAGCCTCCATCTCATTCTGTATTTGATCCAGGTAGAGCTCCCTCTTTATCGCCTCACTGGTAACAAATGTATGGCTTTCTCCTCGCGGATGTGGAGAGACAGTTTTCCGTACACCACAGAGAGAACAAGAAGGTGAGAGCGCCTGTTAAATACAGCATAGAAGTGGTGGAGAGAGACTGTGCAAGTGTGTAAAGTGTGTATGTATGTGTGTAAAATAAGTGCATGAAGAGAGAAAGAGAGAGAAAATAGTGCATACAGAAGAGCAACAAAAAAAAGACAGGAGCCAGGGAGTAGTGTGACAAAATGGGAATTAAATAGGAAGAGAGGACAGAGGAAGAAAATAAGTGAGCATGATGGAGAGCTAGAGGGAGAGAGAGGGAGAGAGAGAGAGGGAGAGAGAGAGAGGGAGAGAGAGAGAGAGAGAGAGAGAGAGAGAGTGGAGACACATCTGACAGTCTTCTCCAGAGAGGAGGCACCTGTATTTAAAATTCACCCGGCATCCTGGATGAAGAAGACAGAAACTTCCGCAGAACTCTGTGTCCATATCAAAGCGGCGGCAGCTCGCTTTCATGTCTCCGCTCCCTCCGACGCCCAGCGGCATGCAAGAAGTCCTTTACCCCCCACCCAAACACGTGGCGAGCCCCCCATGGATCAGGGACGGCAAACATAATTAAGTGCACAATACAGGTGTCAGGTCCGCTGGACAACTCTTTTTTTGCGCCCCTGGAGGAGAGATTTATATGATGTATTAATGTACCTTTTATAACGTTTCTTTAAGCTGAACCAGAAATGCTAGCCTTTTTTTTCATTTAACTAACACAGTCATTATCTGATTATTATAAAGATAGAGGTCCTTGGTTTTTCAGCTCTTATACGTAAATGCAATGGATGATATTCTGTTGAAACATATCATTGCTCTGGGTGAGTGTGATTATGTGTGTGTGTGTGTGTGTGAGTGAGTGGGGTTGTGGGTGCTGTGTGCAGGTATGTGAATGTGTCTGTGTCTGGATGTGTGTGTGTGTGTGTGTGTGTGTGTGTGTGTGCGTGTGTGTGTGTGTGTGTGTGTGTGTGTGTGTGAGGTCAAGGTTTTAGGAGAGCAACTGGCGTCTGGGGGCACCCGGCAGTTTTAGACCAAACATAAGTGTCTGATAGGAGCCAGGCCTGTGGGCTCTGTCACATGAAACACTAATTAACTCTGACTAATGAAAATAAATGACTAACTGCTGTCTTCTCCTTTTCATCGCCACTGGCGGCTTTGACAAGCACTTTTTAGACTGAACGCTGCCACTGTGCACTACAAAAAGAACGGCCCTCATTTAGACGAGATATCGCTCTACAAATGCTGAAGAGACTTGCTCAAACATGGCATGTGTTGCCTTTTCTTTGAGCACAGTGGGCTTGGGCAGACGCTCTAGCACCCAGAGACAGCTGCCAAGTAGTCAGTACTGTTTCATAATGCCCCCTCAGAGGAGAGATAGAGAAAAACTCAGCCAGTGATTGTGATTGTGCATATGTGTGTGTGTGTGTGTGTGTGTGTGTGTGTGAGTATACGTGATATCGAAAGAGAGAGTATGACAGTGTAAGAGTGTGTGTGTGAGTGTGTAAATGAGAGACAGTGTGTGTGTAAGTGTGTGGAGACAGACAGTGTGTGTGTGTGTGTGTGTGTGTGTGTGTGGAGACAGACAGTGTGTGTGTGTGTGTGTGTGGAGACAGACAGTGTGTGTGTGTGTGTGTGTGTGTGGAGACAGACAGTGTGTGTGTAGGACGCCACTCTGTAGCTGAGCTTTCATCCCCACTCAACGCTTTAATCACACAACCCCAGCTCCAGTAGGGCTTCAGAGCAGGATGGCTCTCTGCGCCAAAAACTTCAATTCTCCCTTCATTGCATAACCTGGGAAGCAGCCACCTGCAAAACCCACAGTCACACAGACACACACACCCACATACAAACGCACGCATATAAAGCGGGACCTGCAGACACCAATATGTGCATCTATTTCATCCTCTTTGCTTTCGATAGGACAACAACAGACAACTCCACACAGGCCAGTCTGCATGTCAGAACACTGTCCAGAGCACTCTCTGGCTCTTGAGCCCAGTCAAAATGTGGACAGAAGTCCAGACCAACACAACACGGTGACAGCGATAGAAATTTATGTAGCTGTCCCCTCGGAGGCTCCCCAGGGCCTGTTTTCCATCGAACTGGGGGCCGCTTCCTGGGAAGAGACTCACAAAGGAGCAGTGTGTGTCTTACTCATGCAGAGCCCTGGTATTAAATGGAGGGGGTGGGATGGGGGTTGGTGGCGGGGTTAAGGCTATGAGAGAGGGCCTCTTGCAGCCAGCCGGCCCTGGTGCTCTTCTCCCTCGGGCTGAAGCGATGACCTTGCCAGCGGTGGGGAGACACAGAAGGCTTCTATGGAAGCCGCACAGTTCCCCTTAGGCAGGAGCTTCCCGTCTCTCTCTGCTTTTTTCTCCCTCTTTCTTCCTCTCCTCCTCCTCCTTCTGTTACTCTGTACTTCTCACTTTCTGGTTTGCTCACCATCTTTAACTCTGTCTTTCTTCCTGTTTTCTCTCTTGCTTCTTCTGTCTCTGTTGCTTCTTCTGTCTTTCTCTTTCTCTCTGACTCCCTTAGTAAGTGGAAGCACCCTGAGACAGGGGTCTATTTTTAACGGTTCCTCTCGCTTCCTCAAGACCAGTTTTACACACCTGCTGCCATGCTATTTCTAGTCTTCAGGCATCACAGGGTGAATCTCCTTAGCACCATTCTCAACACCCTCCACCCCTTCTCTCTCTCTCTCACACACACACACACACACACACCACAACCCTGGGAGAGTTTGTAAAATCAACCCCCCAAGAATAACTTTATCGCATTTCCCAGCAAATAGGGTGGGTGTTGCCAGAGGAAACCACCTCACCATACTGATACGATAAACTTACCTTCCCCTCTCTCTCTCGGTCAACAGTCTGTCACAGGAAATCAATTCAGAGGAAAGCATTCAGGGAAAATGCGTGGTCACCATGCACATCACATGATAGTCCTATGAAGTTTGGCTCTATGATGGCTCTATAATGGCTCTATAATGTCAACGCCAAGAAAAGTATATCACTGAAGGTCAAAATGACACAGAATCTTCACCAATTTTAGTAGTGAACCTTTGAGCTTGTGGGGAAAAAAAATGAACAAGCATTATTTTTCACCCATTAAACGAGGCACTCTATGGCTGTAGAGACTTATATCAAGTCAGTAAAGATATCATAGCCAATTGGTGTGTATGTGTCTCTGTAGATGCCAGACACACACTGGTAAACACAACCCTTACCCATAGGGAAATCAAGACATGACCCCAGCAAGATCACGTGATGCCTGTTGGCCACTCACAGTGATCCGTCTCTTCTCCCCCAACTCTGCGGCTTTCAAGGAACCATGAAACACAAAAGGTTCTCACCACCACCCATTAACACTGGTGTGAGCAACCGATGCTGCCAGCACTTCACACTGTACTACATACAGTCATACTAGCATTGCAAGCATTAAGAGATTGCTGCTTGGCTTATCAAGTACTCTTTCACTGGTGATGACAGATGCTGAGGAGAACATGAAGTGAGAACACTGAGGGGAATCATTACCATCAGGATTCTCAATTTTACCATCTTTAAAGAGCCAGCATCAACGCCACAAGGGCATTTTTTTTCCATTCAATGAGTTTGAACTTTGGGCTGAAATGATCTTCAGTCAAACTGCCTGAGTGCAAGTTATTTTAATTAGAAATACTTAGTGTACCAATTAATTATGCAAAATTGCCATCCGGGGTGTTGGTATTTGGTTGCACTGGTGAAAGTGGAAAAATCCTTCAAATGAATTAGTCATGACCACGTTCACATCTGGAGCAGACAAGCCATATAAAATATTAAAGCGGAAACCGGCAAAGTATGGGAGCAGGGAATCCTCTGGTTAGAAAAAAGGAAAATAAATCACGAGCAGATCTTCCTCTTAATGAGCAAAAATCCCCATTAATATAGCCCAATTGCGATGAGATCTAAAAGTGGATATCTTCTGACTGTGGGGATATGCAGATCCCTTGCAGCCTAATGAATTTGCCCTCTGCATTACTCGAGAGATATGGACCAGTGCAGAGCAAGCAAAGGGAAGCCCTGCCTCCGAGCAGAGGGACCTTGTCCTCACAGAAAGCCATTGTCCATGCACACACCCATATCCCCCCTCTCCCATCACACCATCTCTCTCTCTCTCCTCCTCTCCCCTCCTCTCTCTTTGCACTTTTTAACGCAGCAAGTAAAGAGGACTCTCACGTCATGACAAAACACAGGACAGGACAGTGAAATCAAATATGCTGTGATAGTAAGCCAAGAGATTGAAGTTATAAAGCGTGTAGCTGTTTAATTTACATTTGACAGTATGCTGTGAATAGCATCCCTGATGACATAGAGGCACATCCCACATTCTACACACACACACACACACACACACACACACATGAAAATACAGAGAAGAATATAAATTGTTAGCACAGATACCTCTTGCTCCTTAACCATGGTAACCAACACCTTACTACAAGCACTAAGCACCGGGGGAAAGGACAAGAGGAGGGAGAGAGGGAGCGAGAGAGGAAGAGGGAGAGAATAAGAAGGAGAGAGAGAGAAGGAGGGAGTGGGGGAAGAGTCAGCGGCACCAGCACAGGCAGCAGCCACGGGGAACGGAATGCAATCTATTGCCATGGCACCCAGTGCCGCGGTGACAGCAGGCTCTCTCTCAGCCAGGCAGCCTATTCATTCAGCCAATTCAGCAGACGCACGGAGCACAGCGCCACGCGCTACTTTCGGCACTCATCTTCTCATTTCCAATCTCTCTCTCTCTCCCGGCTCCTCTCTGCATTTCTCTCTCTCTCTCTTACTCTTCCACTCTCTCTCTCTCAGTGTCCTTCTTCTGCATGCATACACACACACACATACACACACACAAATTCTCTCTCTGTCTCTCCCTCTCGTTCATTCAATCTGCATTCAAACCCTTTGTCTCAGGTCAGTGGATTTACCTTGAGTGACGGAGGATGGGGATCTGCGGCGGCTGGCGGCAGCTGCTGCGGCGGCAGTTGAGGGCGGAGAGGTTCGGGGCTCTGGCCGAGTCTGTGTGTGTGTCAAGGAGGGACAGAAGGAGAGGAGGGTGCAGGGATCCCCCCGGAGATGCTCTAGAGCTGCAGCTCTCTCTTTCTCTCTCTACACACACACACACACACACACAGGCACACACGCGTGCGCATGCAAGACACCAGCCACTACCACTATCAGCAGAGGCAGAGGGTGGGGAGGGGAAGAGGGGAGGGGAGAAAGACCGGTAGAGCGACACAAGGATGGAGAGGGAGAGAGAGAGCACCCGTGAGAGAGAGAGAGAGAGAGAGAGGGAGGGGAAAAAAATCAGAAGCAGTGGGTGGGGGGGTTGCTCATTCTAAAGCATTACATCATAGCTTTAGCTCCTGAGGAGGTGGCTTAGCTCCCCTTGCTACACCTCTCTCGCTCTCTCTCTCTCTACAGCAGTGAACTGCGGGGTATAAATACTCAATATAAATACACACATTATGCAAACACTGAAATGGGTTGCAGAGGGAAGGAAATTAACATTTCAAACTAAATATACACAGTATAGTGTTTATATAAATATATGTATATTTACATAATTTTCTTTCAGTTAAATTAAGTAATCCTTCACTAGGATGCATAAATCAGTTTTATAACAAAATACATGATGTTTCATTTTATCACATTTAAAGGATGCTAAAAGGCCACCACGAGCACTCTAATAAACATAAGCAATAAAACACAAATAGATTAAAAATCTATTAAGAAAATTGTAAAAACAACGTTCACACCAAAAGTAAAAAAGCTCACAAGCAACACAATTGTATGAAAATCCCCACCCGGACCCCCGCCCTTGTGTGCCTGTATGTGTGTCTCTGCGGTAACGCGTCTGGTAGTGGGAGTGCAGGCTCAGGGTGACTGCCTGTCTGGTGTGGTGGGCTACTGAGTCCCCTGGGAGACGTAGTGAAGGCCTCCACAAAACCCACCACCCCACACACATTTTCACACACATATTCACACACACACATATAATTTCCACTCCCACACTCACCACCAACACCAACCCCCTCATCCACCTATTCCAACCTCCCAGACAGCTGCTCATTCCACATAGCCGCTACAGGGCCACACACACAAGCCACACTTCATGTCAGACGACTAACACCCATAGTCCCAAGGCTCCATAGAACGGGACAGGGGCAGACAGCTCCCCAGACTGGCCCTCGTTTAGAGAGGTGTCACAGTGTTTGTGTGTGTGTGTGTGTCTGTGTGTGCGTGTGTGTGTGTGACAAGTCTCAGGTCCCCACCAATGATGTGTCTACATGAGTATGGCGGGAAGACCTGGGAAGGCAAGAGTCACTGAAATGTCTGTGAGAACTGCACAGTGTGGTTTGCAAGTCGTAAAAACATCAACCATCAAGCCACCCACATCTTTTCCAATCTAGCAACACTCAGCGTGAGGACAAACACAGAGGTACCTACCTACGTACACGTACACATAAACACACAAACACACAAACACAGAACCTAAAGTACTCCTTCAGTAAGGATGTTATGGGTCAAGATGTATGATACGGGACAGGGACGAGAGACTGAATTACTTTGGAAAAAGACAGACTCAGATGTGCGCGCTCTCTCCCTCAGCGCAGGTCTCAAAGTCTGAGCTCTGCCCGGCTCTCATTTTGGTATCTGCGTCACATCCTCACAGACCCAGCCAGCCACAGCGAGACAACACATCTGAGTGAGGGAGAGAGAGAGAGAGAAAGACAGAAGGGGGGAAAGAGAGAGATGGAGAGAGAAAATGAGAAGGAGAGAGGCAGGGCCTGACACAGCACCTTTCGTCAAGCAGCTGAAAATATCCTTCGCTTCCCGCTTCCTTCGCCCACCAGCCCCATGGCTTCTCCTCGGCCCTCAATTATTACCAGGAGATTGTAGGAAGACACAAACTCCTTATTCTCTTACACTTCACGACATCTGTACTTTGATGACCACATCTCTCCACAGAAACTATAACAACTGAGCTGAATGTTTCAGGGTGAATAATTCAGGCATACAAATGGCTGGAAAGGACTTCACAAACTTCTTGAAAATCAGCAGCATAGCAAGACAAGGCGACATCACTCGAATGTTAAATTCTATCCAGACAGCCCATCAAGAGCCTGTCTCTATCTGGCCTCTAAACAAAACTCTCACTGTCTTGTTGTTTAATCTCTTCCTTATTTCCTATGGCAGTACTTGGCCTCCTGGCCAGCCATGTTAGCAGCCTAAGGCTGCTATCCACCACCCCTCAAAAGGGTATCTCACAGCTAGCGGTCAGAAGCAGGGTGCTAGATTGTCTGTTTATGGAGAGAAAGAGAGAGAGCAAGATAGAGAGAAGAGAGAGCAGAAAAAGAGAGAGGGAGAAGAGGAGTAGGTGTGCGTGAGAGAGAGAGAGAGAGCCGAGCATAATGAGAACTGATGTCTGCCTCTGAGCAGCTCAGCAGACACACACCCAAATAGAGCCCTCCTTGTACCCCTGGCATCCCGGGCTTAGCAATTACAACTTGTTTGTGCTCATATGACACTCTGCAAATGGCATTCATTCACAGTCACTTAACAAAAAAAAGCAGTCTGGGTTAAAATTGTGCAGGGGTTATTTGCCACACGTGACACATGCAGACAGTGTTGCATCTTCTCTTCTTTTATTTGCTACAGCCTTGGGGCGTCCAGTCCTCTGTACTTTCAGAGCATGATGACAGTGTGTTTGTTTGCCTTGTAGTGCAGGAATGGATGCCTGAACACACTGCACAGACTCCGTGTCATCCTGTCGCCTTGGATATTCAGAGAGGTGGCTTGGTGGGATGCCAGCCGGGACACTGGTCTGTCCCTCGTTCCGCAGTGCTGTGACGAGATCATCGTGTCCATTTCCATCTGATTGAGAGCTCTCGTTGTTGTTGTTGTTGTCCTTTCTGTTGCGTTTGGCGGCACCTAGATAATCCCACAGACAGGTCTATTTTACAGCACAACCTTTGAGAGTGTCTCATTGATGAGTTAACAGTGGTTGTTGGAAGCCAGGGTCTGAGAGGGAGTGGCGGCGCTGTCTCTCTAATTGTGGCCCTGCCAGGCTGCTATCAAGTGCTATTTGGAAGCCTCCGCTGATCACGCCGGCTGACAGAGGACCTGTCGGTGTGCGGAGCAATAGAATTAGCTGGAGTGGCGAAATAGCCTCGGGAATGGCGTGTCAAACGCGGGGATCTATAAACGCTTCCAAATCAACGATGAGCCATCCATGGAACATAATTAGACAAATGAGCACTCCATGTGAAAAGGTTCTACTGTTCTACTGAGGCGACATGGCTACATCATAACTTGCAGATGCGGCCCTCTACCACATCAAAAAAATGAAAAGGAATGAAAAAACCATTGTGAGAGTACGCCCAAACAAAAATAGCTGAATAAAAGAGCATTGTCCAGTGTGCCATGGGACTTAATAAGTGTGACAGGGAAGACGACCGAATCAATCTCAGCCCTTTGTGAAACTTTGCCTATGTATGTCAAAGAGTCCTGAATGGCATTCCGATTCACGCTACATTTTGTAGGTTGCCTGGAATGCGCATCAGGACCGTGGAGGCAGACTGTAGTATTGTCCCGCTTGTAGAAAACCCCTCACTCGAGGGCAAGACTTATTGAACACGAGGAGCTCCAAGAATGTAAACACCACTCACTGGACTGACTGCTTGCAGCACAAATCAGTTACGCATTAACAACCATGAGAATGAGGGAGAAAGGACCAACTCTTGCACAATGTTTACTGTATTATCACTGAACACAAACACAAAAATGTCACTACTGAATACAGTTCCAGGCATTTTTCACTTTTAAAACCCCTGTTCTTTTTTTATTTGTGTGTGTGTGCCTCACAGAAATTACTTGCATGCATCACACGGCGGAGAAAGCATTTCCAGTGTTCAAGTGGGAGGAAGGAACAGTGGTGACCTTGTCAAAAACACCTCAAGTGAATGCAGTCGAGACTGTGCAGCTCTCGAAAGAAACTGAGCACTCCCATGGGTCCGTGTGAATGGTCAGCAGGCAGTTTGTGCTCTGGGAACTCCTGTTCCTCAACATTCAACGTCCAAGAGAGCTTGCTAATGGGTCAACACACATCGAGAGTAATCAGGGGCCATCAGTTTGGCCCACATGCTTACTGATTGATGGTTGTTAGCGGTAGTCGGTCCGCTCAACTCGCACAAGAGCACTTTCCTAATTAAAAGGTCGTCGGGTGATGCCTGGGCCCCTTCTGTGTCCGTTCGACACAGCCCAGACCAAATCATGCCATAGTGATGATCGGTCCTCTCAGTGATCCGGCCCTTATCTGTGGTCGGGGGGGAACGTGGGAGAGGAGCGATCATTAGCGCCACGCTGTCTCACCTCGGTGCATTAATCATGACGATAGCACATCAGATCGCCAAGCACCACAGAGTGATGGCCGGACACATTCCCAACGTGACCCCACTCAAAGAGAGGTTAAAGGTTGAGACTGGTGGGGGGGATTGCGTCATGCTCCCCATCACTGCACAGGGGGAATCCTGCAACAAATGAGCCACTGCCCAATGCAAGTGTGTGTGTGTTGGTGTGTGTGCAGTGGGGGGCAAACACTGCAAGCACAATGGCTCTTTACCATGACGTCACAATCATAACATATGTTCAACTTAATATCAACAACACACTTTAAGTATTCCCTGCCAGGGTAGATCAAGTAAAGAACACCTTTGAATGGCTTCTCTATGACCACAAACAGTGCCCAAGAAAACAGAGACATAATGAATAACTACGGCCACACATGGCCTTTGCAATGCCTTAGCAATGATACTGAGCAATCTATCACTTCCGTAAGCCCCGCTGCCTATTTTCCTTGGCTTCATTTGATTATGTTCTTGTTTCTGTTTGCTTTGCACTGTGTTCAAATCTGACAGCCGAGATCATTTCTCGAGCACTGTGTGACTTAGGCAAAGAAAAAGCAAACTAAGCAAATGCAAACAAACATGCTGCAAAGAAAAACTCAACCACTAAACACAGACATTATAACAATATCCCAATACAAGATCATTGTGGTGAGGGAGAGAGTCTGACGACTTTACAGCTGGCAAATGAGAGGACTCTTTATTACATTGCCATCAATGGCCTTCCAGGGAGTCAGAAGAAATCAACTAAAAGGCTGGCTGCAAGATACTCGTGTGCTGTTTAATTCAAGTAATCTGCAAAGCATATCTTAGATTGCTCTAAAGGAATAGTCAAAACTTCCATGTGACCTTAAAATATAACCACACCATGTCAGAGTGCCTTGCTAGTGGGATAAACACCCACTGCGCTGCTTCCGGAATTCTCAAAACACTTGAAGGACGTTTCCTTAATGCATCCATAAAGGTCGCCATTTGCCCCTCATCAAAATAAACGGATGGCTCTCGACGTTAGTCACAACAAAAATCACAACATCCTCCGAGACGCAGGACTACCGTCTTTAGCTGCTGACCCAAAATGCTGTGTTGGCTGTCCTTCGCACCCTGATAGTTCCTTATATGGCCTTGTCTTTTCTTTATTCCCTTTTTTTTGAAACCCAAATCATCACAAGTCTCTCTTGACAGGGAACAGCATATCTCAAGTTGACTCAGAGGTTACGTTCCCAGGATTTGAAAACCACACAGCGCCTGTTGATTATGAGGATCCATGGTAGCCTAAAATATAAATATGTTTATATTAAGCCGAGCCATAGGCTGAGGTGATTTCGTATGTGTGTGCATGTTGTGCATATTACAGCTATCCTACTGATAGTAAAATCAGCCGATTGGCAGGCCTTTTGCGCAACCGTGTTTTCTTGGGTGACATCATGCCTTGGCGCAAAGACTTGCACATAAATATAAATGTTTGTTTTTACTCCGCGTGATTACAGGTGGTGTGTCACTGAAAAGGTCTTCGCCAAGAGCCAGGAATCATATTTTTTCATTTCTCTAACACACTTCATCACACAGATGCCAGCGGAGTCATTAGCAGACAAAACACAGTGTTTTCCAAGACTCATTTGCAGACCTCTCCTTCCATCCTCGGTTGCCAGTAGCAGGTCGGGAGAGGCCTAGAGTCACAGCTCTGTCTTGGAGCGGATACAAATATCCTGCGTAAAAGCTATGCATCTAGTCCAAACGTATCCCCTTCAAGTCACCTCAGGCACCTTCTCTCAGACCTTGCCTTATAGTCTGTGTGTGTCTGTCTGTGTGTGTCTGTGTGTGTCTGTGTGTGTGTGTGTGTGTGTGTTAACCTTGAAAAACACATAAAATATGAGCTACAGACAGTCGCATGATGACCTACATTTGCACCATTTGCTTTCTGGCCTAGTCCGATCAAGCAAAAACACTGAACACAAATGTTTTTTTTTTCTGTAAGTGCGTGCACTAAAGTGAAGAAAGACAAAAAACAGCACATGAGAAAAAAAAAAAAGACGTTACGTGGAACATGTCATTGTAATGTGGTCAAACCAACAGCCATTCGTCTTCATCAGAAGTACAACTGGACAGGCTCGGGATGACTCGTAAACATGCGAGGTGGTCGAAACCAAGCAAGTTTCTTAAAAGTCGACTTGGGGACACTGCGTTCCGAGTCTGCCCTGCTCCAAAGGGAGTACTTTCTTTGAAGAGGTCATGCACGCTTCAAGGACATTTCAACACAAAGCCGTGCTCTTAGTCAAGGATGTCATGAGGAAACAGTCGTGCGTTAGCTGAGAAATGGTAAGAAAGGGAACACAGACAGCCTCCCTGGCCTGGGTGTTTCAAGGCCTGCTTGGACTGAAGTACTGTAGGCCCTCAGACTGGTTTAATGGAGAAAAAAAATCCTCCACATCTCCACAGTTCACCTACTGTACGGTAGCATAGAGCACAGTGTAGTGAGGGACCGGTGCACTCACATTATGATCTTATTACCTGTCCAGCTAGACCACCGCCCCTCCCCCACCTCTTCTGTTCTGCGGTGTACAATTCCACGTTGCCCAGGCAACGCAGTGGCTATGTTCTCGCCTCTTTTCACCCAGCATTTCTCTCTAGTCTCCCCCTTCAGCAAACATATACAGTACACACACACACACACACACACACACACACACACACACACACAGCTCCATGAGGCCTGGCATGCTGACACTGCCAGTTCACAACCCCCCTCAACCCCGCCGCCAACAAACACACACTCCAAAACAAAGACATATGGTCAGTGTGACCCCAACAAAGAGCGAAGCCTGCCAGTTAGTTTGTTTCTGCAGAGGATCCAGGGCAGCTCACAAGCGCTGCAGTCTCACATGTCAGCTGTTTTTTTTTTGCATGATGTTTCAGAAATCTTCTCTCTGCGTTCAAGTGTTGGCTAGCCCACATGTTTAAAATGCACAGTATTAAATAGGACATGTTCTGGGGTCTCACTTCTGAAGAGGTAATACCCTATCCATGAAATTGTCTATAATTCTCCATAAATCATTTTCACTTGAGGGACACGGTACACTGTTACCATGGCAACTTGACAGGAATGCGTCTCATCAGGGTTAATGGGCAAACACCTAACTAGCAATTTCCTGAGAAAACAGAATCTCAATGAGCAGGGCTCCATGCCAAAGGACCCATCTTCCTTGCTCTCTCTTATCTCTCTCTTTCTCTACCCCATCCCCCCCCGCCCAAACACACACACACACACACACACAGGAGGAGACCTGCTTCTTCATTTGCAAGGCACAGTTCACCTGTTTTCACCTCATCTCCGTCTCGCACTACGTCTCCGTCTCGCCCCAGAAACATTATAGGAAGTTGAGAGCAAGATTAAGATATTTGGCCACGGAACTCTTGTTCTCACCCACCTCCCCTCCCCACTCCCAGCCTCCAACCCATCAAGCTGGTATTATTCTGATCATTTACGGTGTGTTTAAAGAATAGAAAAGGGAGAGAGAGAGAGAGAGACAGAGACAGACAGAGAGAGAGAGAGAGAGAGAGAGAGATGGGTACATTTGAAGAAGCAATAATTTGAGGGGGCCACCAAAGAGAAGGCTGACCCAGTGTAGAATGAGGTAAGTCGAGAGAATAGATAAAGGGGCAGAGAGAAAGAGAGAGAGAGAGATGGAAGAGGCACAGAAAAACAAACACACAGCCACACTGCTTATTTTATGGCACAAGTCGGAGCCATCGTCCAGAGGCCTTAATCATACGCTTTGTGTCCACATGAAAGACAACACTTGGAGGGAGGGGTCAAAGATCTCCACCCCAACTGTAAGATCCCAGCCTCTCATAAAACAGCATTCGCACACAATAGCACATGCATGCAATGTGTGAGTGATTACATCAGGTGTTACAGTGTGCTACTGTGGCAAGCATCATTCAACCAGCGCATCTGCAGTTACTCGCACCTGACAGCACCACCCCACCACCCCCACCCGCCACACATACACATACCTCTGTGTGTGATGCACAGGGTGACATCTCGCAGCGTGGCGCCGAAACAGTATGGCAATCAATTTGGGACATAATTACAATTTTTCACGGGCTCTGCACTCCACGGGTGAGAAATAACTGTAGGGATTAATGAAAAGAAATGCATCTGATTTGCGAGATGGCATCAATGCCTTGTACATATTGAGAGGCACTGCGTCGGCCCCCCTTTCGTCTCCTTTGCAAAGTAAGTATTTGTACTTAATACTGAGGGTGGAGACGATAGGTCTCCGCAAGCTTGGAGAGACGTTCACGCACAGCAACCTAAACAAGAACTAGAGGGTAACAATAAACAACTAGAGGAAGAAAGAGAGCGAAAATATTACCATTATAGTACAGCATACGTAACAGGGTAAAAAAAAAAAAACACTCAAAGTAACTGTTTTTAGATGAAGGTCATTCTGAAATCCAACCAACTCCACATAGCCTCGTCCAAAGGCCCCAGATTTCACATGGGACAACGAGGGCTCTAAAAGTGGTTCTGAATCATAGCAGAGAGTGCAGTACCGTACGTGCACAATGCGAGCAGCTGGAACCTGTCAGAGGAGCCTGGCTTCTCCAGCCATGTTTTTGCGCCTTTCATGAAATATTAAGTGCATGACGCACGCTCACTTGACGCAAAAGAAAAAGTCAAATTCGCTTGCCATCAGAATGTTCACAGAATACCCAGCTGTGAACATTTATTCAGTTCAAATCCTGCTGAAGAGTTTCACCATCTCCATGCACGGAATGGGTATTCTAATAGCTGTCATCCAAAATATTAGCACAAACGTTTAACAATTCTGCCAAAAAAATGTGATGCTCTGAACTTTCTTGAGTCATGAATGGCACTACAAAAACACTTTTCAAAACGACACCCTTGAGCGATGTCAGGGGTAATGCAGGTCTCTTATTCTCTAATTAACACTTGACACTTGAGAGATTCAATAGCACTACGAGTGTGTGTGTGTGTGTGTGTGTGTGTGTATAGATTGTCTAGAAACCATTGATAGCTGTGTTGTTCCTCCCCATCTTCATCACAGCACTAACATCTTACTTCAAAGGATTCCCTGTGCCCTTAAACATGGCAATTAAACTTTAAAAAGTTGTGTGTGTACGTGCATATGACACCTAAGCCCGTAGCTGTGCAGGCTTTTTTTTGTTCACTCCTTTTTTAGTGATTATGTACAGCCAAATTAGTCGACTTGTAGCAGGGGCATGTAGGCTACAGAAAATGAGGAGACACTGGATGTGAAACAGTGTTTTCTCTTGGCCCTGGTCTTTGCCTTGCAGTGCTGATTACACTATCCATTATTCATGGCTAATCTTTCTGCACAGGCTTACACAATCGACTTTACCGTCCCAGACACCACATCATTCAGATAGAAAAATCCTAAACATGCCTGACACTTATCTCCTTAAAAAAAGTCTCCCCAGCTTAAATATTCTTCAGTCATGAGGAAAGTATATGTGCATTTGTAATGTGTATGTAATGTGTGAGTGTTTGTGTATATGTGTGTATGGGTGTAGTCTGTGTATATTTGTGGACCTAAGAGGAATTGTGTGTCTCAGTACACATGAACATGTGTACACATGTGGGTATGTGTGCTTGTTTGTGTGAGGCTAAGAATGCTTGTGTGCAGGGGGTCAGAATTTGTGCATCTGTGCGTGTTTGTTTTTACGTGCCTAAGAGATTGTAGCTGTGTGTGTGTGCACACGCGTGCAAGTGTCCAGTGTGTTTGTGTGTGTGTGTGTGTGTGTGTGGTTGCGTGAGGGCCAGCAAACCTCTGCAGCCTGTGATGTAATGCTGTGGCATGCTGATGCCTGTCTGGAGCAGCGGGGCTGTCTGGCTCAGGCATCCCACAGTCGCAGCACTACTCTTGTCACCTAAGAGTTCTCTTTCATTCCCCCTCTCCATCAGAACTCCAAAAAAATGTTGTGACTTTTTGAAGTGTGGATGGTACACCGTCCATCATCCTCCCTTGTTCCGTCTGCTTCCCTCTCCCTCTCTCTCTATCCCTCTCTCTCTCCCTGACTTGTTCTCTCCTCAGTCCATTATGTTTTCTGTCTCTTATGTATTAAGTTTCCCTTGCTTTTTTCTGTCTTTGTCTTTCTCTGTGTCTTTTCTTCATCTGTCGTTCTCTGTTCCTTTCCTCTCTGTGTCCCTCTCGGTTGGTGGTGTGGCGCATGCAAACCGAGGGCAGATGTGATTTTAACGCTTCGGGAGAGAGAGAGATCGAGAGAGAGCACAAGCAATTACACAGGACGCCTCAACATTAGCCACTTCGCCCGCGCAATTAGTTATACAACCAGAGGAGCGAGAGCCACAGAGAGAGAGGGAGAGGGATGGATAGAGAGAAATTGAGAGAGAGAGAGAGAGAGAGAGAGAGAGAGAGAAACGAGTGACTGTATGAGTGTGTACGCACGCATGTGTGCACGGGGCACTGATGCCATCTCACAAATCAGACACATTTCTTTTTTATTAATCCTTACAGTTACTCTGGCTGAGAGAGTGTGTGTGAGAGTGTGAGTGCAACAGGAGAGAAGAGGAGTTAAAGAAAAAAGAAGAGTGAAAGATTGATAGTATGAGAGACGAAGAGGAAAAAGAGAAAAAGTAAAAAAGAAAAAAGGGCAAAAAAGAAGAAAGAACAGAGAGAGGGAAAAAGAGATGGAGTGAGGGAAGGTCAGGGGGGCAGAGAAAAGAGAGACACTTACATAGCCTTTGGTCTCAGACAGAAAAGCCTCCTCCATTCTTGCACAGACATCCATGAAGTAAGTTCATCCCTGGCTCTCACAGCTGGCCACAGTGCCAGAGAGAGAAGGAGAGAGAGACCCAGATTGCCAGAAAGAGAGAGGGGGGGTGAAAGAGAAAGAGAGAGAGAGAGAGAGAGAGAGAGAGAGAGAGAGAGAGAGAGAAAGAGAGAGAGAGACCCAGAGTGCCAAAGCCCCTCCACCCAACCCCACCCTATAATCGATGGGCCTGACAGTGGATTTGACATTTCAGACTGCAGTGCATCTCAGGCCACACACCATCGGCAGCTCCATCAGCCCCTCCTCTCAATCCACACCAGGGAACAGAGAAGAGACGGCAGCCACAGCAATGGGAAAGGGAAGAAGATGAAAAAAAGTCCTTGAAAGATGGCATTAGTTTAAAAATAAAAGCACTCGAGGAAGATCTGTTTGCAGTTTGAATTCAAAGGGCAGTGGTCTTAAATGCGTGGCAGCTGAAGACATCAGAGAATTTGGGAGGCTCCCGAGGCTTTGGTGGAGGGCGCTCTTTAAGCTGGCTCTGGGCTCTCCAGTGACAGAAGGTGTGGCACAAAGCTTGTGTGCCGGGCTGACGGAGATCTCGTGCCAGCCTTGATAATACGCGGACCAGAGAGTGCACTCAGTCAGTGCCATAACACAGCGCTCTCTTCTCTCGCTCGCTCACACACACACACAGGGATGGACGGATGAACTGACGTACACTTTACTCACACACACACACACACACACACACACAGTCACTCACTCACTGAGTTCAAGCAACAGACGGCATGGCACAAAGCATGCATGAGTCTTTTTTGGGTTAGATTTCATGCCAGCCGTAATAATATACTGGCCAGAAAGCACTCAACAGTTCAAGCCACAGCACACAGCACACCATATATCTCTCCGCTCTTCTTGAGAATTCACAACAGTTTATGCATTACTCTTCTAGCTATAGAGAAGGTAATGAGCCAAATGTATTCAAGACAGGAATAGGCTGCATCTTTACTTTCAGACTCTTTATAGATCAGTGTGTGTGTGTGTGCGTTAGTGTGTGTCCCTGAGGCTTCTTTGAGTTGGCCCTCAGCGGTCACGGAGAGACGGTGGCTCTAAACTTAGCTCAGGCCACCAAGCGGAGCGGAACCGGCCAGGAGGACGTCTGCCGGACCACATGGACCTCCTTCAAAGGCCTCCAAGGCTCCGTGACAACTGCTCGCATTCCAGGCTCTCTGCTGCTTGTGTGTGTGTGTGCACGTGCGTGTGGACGGCACAAGAAGGGCACTTCAGCCACGGGCCCTAATCTCTTAGCGTCTGTTGCGGCTTCAGAGGAAGGAATCCACGGCTCGTGCTGCTGCCACTGAGCCAAAAAAAAAAAAAAACAACCCACCCATCCCCCCCCCTCTCTCTCTTACTCCACCCCCAATACTCCCACCCCCCACCCTGCACCATGTGCTCAGCTTCTGAGGAGGAGAAAAAGGCGCTGAGAGGGAAAAAATGATATAATCTGCTTCTGCCCTCTCACCAACAATTACAGCATCTTGAGATTATGCAATGCTTTTCTTTTTCTCTCCGTGCAATGAAATGCTGTGTGATCGCGTGAGGGTGCATACCGAAAAGCCACACAGCATGTTTTCTCTTTAAAAAAAAAAAAAAGGACCAGCTGGGATGTTAAACAATAAGGGTTCACTCTCGCATATTCAAATTACACCATTGGGAGACAGAGACACACTCAAAATATATGTAAGCTAAGCACAGTGAAACTCCCAATATCTGCCACGGGAGTTTGTCCAGTCACGCAACTCAGCTGAAAGCCCTGGCTGTTGCATTAGTCACATTTGTAATTTGTTGAGGATTACAGCGCTGGCCCAGAGATTTGCTTTATTCACTCGGCAATGGCAATGGCTTACGCATTGTAAAGAGATGCATTTGAATGGCATGCATAAACAGGAGCATACCGCAGTGCTCCAAGTTGAACAGGGGCATTGGAGTGATCAGAAACATGCCACTGGAATGTCAGAAAATGGTGGAGCGTTGGCCCTGAAAATGACAAAATCCACATCATCCACACGGATCTACAGTGCATTAGTTAGTACCGAAGAATCCTGCCTATGCTCCCATAATAGCTATGCATGAGTGAGAAGGAGCGAGGGAGAGAGCCAAAGAGGGAACTGGGAGGGCTCGCCATCCTCTAAGTGCTCGGCAGTAACTGCTGCATCTTGCAGGCGATAATTGCTATTGTGTTCATTTACATGTACTTCATGTCTGAGGCACAGTGACACAGACACTATCCTCTGGAGGCTGCCCCCCCCCCCGCCAAAACCAGCAAGCAGGCACATACATACAGCCACATCTGGTGAGAAGGAGTGGGGGGTAGGGTAGGGGCAACATGGACATCCCTGAAGGACAGACGGGAACCGAGAGCCCAGACTTCCCCAGCGGAGGATTCCTTGACCATTAAAGGACGGGAGGAGGCTCAGCCCGGACATTGATTGTGTCAGTCTGATAAATTAGAGGATATTCGATGGCCAGGAGGCATGTGCAAAGAGTCCCAACTCTGACGACCTCTCTCTGTGTACACGTGGGTGTGTGTGTGTTTTAGATTGTGTGTGTGTGTGTGTGTGTGTGCATGTTTGTTTCCCTTCTAAGGCAATCTGCCTGTTAAAAAGGGCTTTCTTTGTGTCATCTCCACATCAGAGGAAATCAGTGCTGATTTGCAGCCCCATAAGGCCGACACATGGTAATCCACAAGGGTGAAACTGAGAGCAGCGTGATCTTATCAAGGCTCTCTCTCTGTCCTTGTGGTACAGACGCTCATGTTATCGTTCTATTGCTCAACTGCGTATTAATGTGGCATATTGGTGCAGCGATGTGTCATTTTCAATGTGTGGCTATGCAAATGCCTCTACGTGTACAGTAGAACTAGGTATGGTACCTTAGCATTTTCTCTTGAAAAAGTTTGGAATCCACTGTGTGTGTGTGTGTGTGTGTGTGTGTGTGATTTTGAAGTATTTTTCTTCATATAATGAGTTTGCCAATAGATTCAGAGCATGTGAAAACATTGTGCTGTTTGCAGGGGTGCATGACTGTGACTGGCCCAGTGATGAGGACTAAGATGGCTTGCCATTTCCTGCTCCAAACGATTCCTGTGGGTGCGAGGCATGGTCCGTACATGCATAGCCACACACACACACACACACACACAGAGTCTGTAAGACTACGCAAAAAACACAGACCTGCTTTGTTTTGTGCGCTGGCCTAATTACAAAAAACTGTTCCTGCCCTAAAGGTGATGGAGAGCACCAAAACCAGAGGCCTGACATTTTCAATATTGAGCTGGTGTATAAAAAAAAAAAAAAAAAAACAATCATGTTTTATGCTTCAAAGCAAAACAACGACTGCATTTCACTGTCATCCCATGTAGCCATGTCAAATCTGTCATGGTGGCTGTATGGTTTCGATCACATGGCGGCGATTCTGGCCTGGAAATGAACGGGAGGAAAAACCATGTTTCTCTGAACAACCAACAGAGCACATATGGATTCATTTAGACCACATGACTACTAAACATGGGCTCACCAGCACCATATGCTGCCCTGCCTTTCTGTTTGCCAATAAGCAGACAGCTCTCTCGTCGTCACTGGCCAGTGTTAAACGCAATGCATTACAAAAAGTTATGTGCTTACACTAATATGGTATACAATAATATGGTATACATTTGTGGAACAATATGGTATACATTTTTCTGCAAATCAAGTGTAAGGCATTAATGAATACCTTTATTTGTCTATTTAGTCATTAGCAATGGTAAAAGTTTTTAACTACAAACAGAAAAGGTAGCCTAAAAGCCTTTCATATGAAATTCTATCATTAAACCTATTGTGTAGGTCTACATATTTTGTGTGTGTGAGTCATGTAATGCTTTACAATTCAAAAACAGAAAAAAACTGTACGGTAACAAATTCAACAACTAAATATAAGCTACTGCCTTTAAGAAGAAAGTTCACTATCACTGCCACAGACATTGACCCTGGTGAGTAGTCATTTTAGCATGGAGATGCCGGACTGGAACAAATGGGTGCGTTGAGAGAATGGATAGGGGGTTTGTAGGTTACTGGGAGGAAGAGAAAGCTCATTAGTTGGAGCCAGAGAAGCAATTCAACTGTAAACATTGTCAGGAAAACACAATGATGGACATTGTCTTCGCCCTCCAAAAAAAACACCCTTAGAGTAGTTTTCCTGAAATTGGGCCAGAGAAAGAAAGAGGGAAAAAAGGCAGCGTGCTGACACGGAAGGGAAGGGAGAGGGGGTGACAAAACCACTGTGTTGACATACCAAAAGACAACGGTTTGTACATATGCGGTCTCATATGAGGAGCGCTTATTTTTAAAGGAAAGTACAGTACAAGCAATCAAAAACAAGCCTGCGACATGCTGAAAGAAAATCAGCTTGGCATGTCTGAGTCACTTGAGGCAAAGCCCTTGCCTTTGCATGATAGCATGCTTGACCTTCTGGACTGTGTTGTGCTTGTTGTTCCAAATAAAGCATCAATAGAAAAATCACACAGTCCTGCTTGGACAGGAAATGTCAACAACAAACAGTCCTCTCTCAACAGAGGTGTGAAACAATAACCCAGCAAAGTCAGACAGACAAGAAATGTGGCACATGATAGATGGACACTTGCATCAGCACTGAGTCAAGCCAAGCCAAGCCTTCCTGGTCTTTCAGATCAGGGCGGCTGTCTATTTTCGGTGGGTGTTGATGGACACAAGGCCACACGTCATCAGCTCCCCATCCCCCCCCCCCCCCCTCCCCCCCCCCCCCCAACATCATCCCAATTCCTGCCCCCATTACCCACGAGCCCCCCTCCATGTTTACTGAGATCACTCAACGAGGCAACATCTCAGCAGATTTGTTTTGACAACACAGGACGACCTGTTCGGATTAGGGCTCAAATCTGTCACACGGAGAGGCTGTAAACATGATTTCCGAAGGACTTCTTAAAAGGATGTTGGACTTCTTTTTCTCTCCCTCTCCTTCTATTTCTACAGTCAAACTCTCTCTTCTTTCTCTCTTTCCATCTCTCTTTCTCTGGCCCTCGGCACCAGTGAGGCTTCTGCCTGGCATAATTGTACATGCACGCATGGCCGCCTCCAGCGAAGGAATCAAATGCCTTTTGTGCTCCAAATCTGCCTACAAATCTGCTTACTCCTCTCTAGCAATATCCATCTTAATCTCGTTTCACCATACCAGTGCAAAATCCCAGCACTTCCTCTGCCACGACACCAGCAAAGACACAAAGCAGACTGAGCGTCAAAATCCTATTCACTGGGTTCCACGATCATCCTACATCTGCTACTACATAAGAGAGAGAGAGAGAGAGAGAGAGAGAGGGAGAGAGAGAGAGAGAGAGAATTATGGTATTAAATTAAACAATGGCCTAGGAAAAAAAATCCAACCCAATCAAGAAGAAACAGAAGAAGCAAACAGTGGGATCTATGCCGACTGCTTGGTAAAGAACTGAAAAACAAAGTGCACATGTGTTTGATTATGATGCATTCTTACTGCAACCTGTTACTGCAGCTGTCTTGCTGTACTGAATGTAATAGGGGGGGAGGGGTGTGCAGATGTTTTTCACAGAATGGGTCCCTCAGCGTAGGGTGGGAATTGACATTGGAAGGAAACATTCTGAAGAACAACAATGTTAAACTACCCAGGAACACACACACACATACACATACAGAAGTGAGCACATCTGGGATTAGGGGGAGAGAATCACTTCTTCAAAACCCCACCCTGTTCTTTTATTCAAACACACACACACACACACACACACACACACATATCTCTAACACGCCCATGAGTCAACGGTTAATCTACAGAGAGCACTTAATACGGGAATAATACATCCACACTCAGAAACACTAGCGAAAAGAGAAGCAATCACCTTCAATTTCCCATAAAGTCTGTTTCGACATAATCGTAATGATTTGCTTCCTGCTTGCAAAACAACAATGGCGGGTCCACACTCAGCCCTGTGTCATGGGCACGGTGGGGATAATGATTCAGCAGAGTGCTGATCACTCAGAATGACTCACACCCTGACCTCTAATGAACAGATGTATGAATGGATGCCCAGGAGAGACTAGCATCAACAGCGAAGACTGCTGAGCCCATCACAGTGACGCCAGGACGTGAGGATTGAACCTCACGTGGGTCAATGACACGGACAATGAAGGGACAGGTCTTAATGCAGAAGAGGAGTAAACAAAGGGGTGAAAAAGTGTGTGGGTGAAAAGCAGAGAGCACTGCAGGGTTTTTTAGTCCACACGTTTGATCTCATTACTTGGGAATACTGAGAAAGATATACTGGGAGTGCATACAAGGCACTCTTCGAGCTTTGAGACACCACATCAAGCACGTCATGGCTGCTATTATGTTGACATGGGTCGCACAATGCTTTACCTTTGGCCCCAAGGTCTCTCTCTCTTTCCCTCTCCCTCTGAAAAAAAGTCCTACATGATATCAGAATTCAGCTACACAACCCCCATAGGGGTCTGACAGCACAATATTGCTGTGAACCTGTATTGTTACGGCAGGTGCAATGAAAGAGGACTGAGCATCACATTGAAAAAAAAGAGAGAAAAAAAGAGACAGACAGACAGAGCTACTGCCAAACACATTAATCGTATAATTCGGTACTGAGATGCAGGTGTTAAACATGAAAAAATGTATACACAGAGACAAAGGATGCGAGTCTGAGGATAGCCTGCATAGAATAAGTCCGCTTCAGATTACAATCAAAGCCAATGCAGAAACAGAGGCAAAAACTGGCACAAGCGTCCACCCACACAGATGTGTAACCCAATACAACCCAAGCCCAGTCCCAATGGCCCAAAGGCCCCTAATGTGACTCCCTCAAACAGCCCAGATCAGAAGGCTTTACTAAACAACGCACTCTCAAAACTTCAAAAGATCGGGGCTGCTTTCAAAGGAGCAACACCTGGAGGAGCGAATCAGGAATCAGTCGAGTTCAAATCACCTCCGTGTAAGATTACGATCATCAGGGGCCAGGGCACACACATCTACACAGTAGCTTTAGTCTCAAGTTTCACTCTAGACCAAAAGAGGGAACAAATACGGTCATGCGCATTATAGAAATGCCCTTTCAGATGTTGTCGCAAATCTATAGATCAGTTAAACTGTAAAAAAAAAAAAAAAAAAAAACAATGCCTAGATTTTTTGTCCCCAAATTACTTGCTGTTTATTTCAGACAGAGAGGCTCTTTTGGAATATTAAAACAGCAACCCTGTGAGAACGTCCATGGCGCTAATAAGTGAACTCTAAAAACTATAGACTTATCAGTTGCTGAGGGATCATGGAGATTTAAGTGGATAGTGAGCATTACAGAGGATTAATTCATACATTTATATATATCAAAAAACTCTTTGAATTCCCAATAAACTCACAATAATTGCAAGACTATATTCAAAGAGCACTGTTAACAAAGGACCAGGGAAACTGCCCACATTCCATCTAAAGGATTTTTGTCCATGATGCAGTTCTCTGGGAAGCACTTATACGTTGACAAGGTCATGCCTTTGCAATACACAGCAGCCAAGCCCCCTGGTGACCAATATTTACACGGACCATTGGTCTCAGCCTGTGTGTCCGAGAGGTTCTGACTGAGGAAGTAGTTTTCTGGGTATCCAAAACGGCCTTTTATGAGAGGGACATTCAGGAAGAGGCAAAGCAATCGGTTTGCTCTCTCACAGTGGTAGAATGGATCAGTGCAAACCTACAACTAAGGGGGATAACAGACAGAAAGAAAAATAAATTTAGGACTCTTTGGGATTAACCAACAGGTCATTTCATGAGTTGGGAAAAATAAATATTTTCCAGGCAGCAAAATTATTCATTTTTGACTAATATAATGTGAAGATAGGCTTTCTTTGTTTTCACCATCCTTGTGAAACAGATATTTTATGTCCTCATAAGTGATGTCAGGGTGATTTTTATTGATGTGACCACAAAACGTAGTCTCTAACGGCAGAAGGGGATGTACCAGAGGGGCTGAAGGGAAGGGAGGGCGAGTTAGTCTAGGAGAAGCACTATTGATCTCAACGCTAGCCGAGAGACTCCACCCGGCCTTAAATCCGTCATGCCAAACACATCTGACATCAATTACACCACCGCAGTCCACGGTCCAGGAGAAAGTTCCTACCCCATGACCATATAGCCTATGCGACCACTTGCGTAACAGCACACAAGTCACTTAAAGGCAGAACTAAAGACTCCATGTGTTTGATGTGGATCTCAGTAGTCCATGGCATGCCACTGTAAATGCATAATCCTGACAACATAAAAGAAAAAACTAATGTAAACCAGTGCAACTGTGCACCATGAACTTCAGGGCATTGTGGCCAACTCGGTCCAACCTCCTCCTTGAGATTGCATCTTTAGCCTAATGCCTTCTCTGTAACTGGAACGAGGCAGCTGCCATATTATGAGGTATGACTACCGGTCAGACGTGCACTGTGCCCCTCACATCATCATATGGTGTGGAGGTGTAGGATAAAATGTTGTAGTTCTCTTTCGTTTCGAAGCCGAAACGTACGAGTGGATGATGCCTATCATCTCCTGCTTTTCTGAAGTCATTTTAAACCAACCCTTTGAAAAAAGGGCAGTAAGCGCACTGACGCGCGCAGGCAACTACTTAGACAGCCCTGCGTGACGTCAGAAAGTCTATATATTGACTGCGCTTACGCTTCAGGTCCTCTTTGCCTTTTTCACCTCGCTACTGCGTGTGTATTTCTGATTGTCTCCGTTTGCCTTTGCAAATATTCTAAACCGACGGCTTTTGTCAAAGCCCACCAAAACAGCTTTTTTCAAAGCTCTTCGAGGGATTTCCCGTCTTGCTCAAAGTGCTCACGCCGGTCCCTGACTTCTGGTACCAAGAGACGCAAGATGGCTACTCGCCGATGCACCGATTGCGACCGCGCAATGGCGATCTCCGACCGCCATGCCATCTGTTTCATCTGCATGGGGAGCGAGCATGCTATGCTCGCCTTTTCGCGACCAGATCTCTGCTTGGCTTGCGAACGCCTCTCCCCTACAGCTATCGCCAACAGAGCGGCATTCTTCGTGGGTTCCACTGGCGTTTCGGGGGCAGGTTCTTCCCCCGCTGGCGTTAGGGGTATTGTTCCCCACCAGTCTCTCGATGTTTCCCCGGCGTCTCCGCACCCGGTTGGGCTCATCGATCGAGCTTCAGTGGCTAATCGACCGTCGGTTAGCTTCTCAGTGGCTAGCTTGCTACCAGCTAGCCAGCTAACCGAGGCCCACCAGGCTAGTCCTGCTAGCTCCATTGGCGCGCTCTTCGCCCGCGCGGCTACCACGCCGCCTCAAGGCGACACCGATGACGAGCCAGTTATCGAAGCTGTGGATGAGGAGGAGATGTCCTCCTTCCTCTCCGCTCACGGCGCCACCGTCGAGGATATGCCTCCGGCTGTCAAGACCCACGCCGCTCAGCTAGCTTCCGAGCTAGCTTCTCTGGCTACTCAGGCGGCTAACAGGCTAGGCCTGCCTCCGCCTCAGCGCTATCCGGAAGGGCGTTTCGACCCCTTCTCCGGTGCACTGCCCTCTCCAGATGCTCTCCCCCTCCCCGCTCACCCCACGGTTGTGGCCGATGCGCAGGGCTCCTGGGAGGCTCCCTACGCCGCCATTGCCCCTATCCAGGGACACGCGGCGCTTTACGCGATGGACAAGGCGGGCGCCATTGGCCTCTTGCAGCTCCCTCGCGTTGAGGATGCGGTCGCTAGTTGCCTTGCACCAGCCTCTGCTGCCACCTGGACATCGCCTCCCGAGCTCCCCTCCAAGCCGTGTCAACGCACGGAGAAGCTCGCTTCCAAGGCCTTCATTTGCACAGGTCAGGCGATAAGGGCGCTAAACACCGCCTTTCTCCTCTCCTCCTTGGCGGAGGAATTGGTGGCTGAGCTGGCTACGCAGCACTGACCGTCCATCAGCTCCGCAGAATTACCGCCCTCACCTCACTGGCTATTCGGGCGGCCATTAAAGCCGACGGGCGCTCCCTTGGCTCACTGGTCGTCTTAGACAGGCATCTCTGGCTAAACCTCTCCTCCATGCCGGAGAAGGAGAAGAAGCATCTGCTGAATGCTCCTATCTCCGCCGATGCACTGTTTGGCCAGGCGCTGGAGCTACAGCGCGATGGCTTGGAAAAGACGAATTCGGCGGCTCAGGCCCTGCAACCCGTGCTTCCCAAGCGTGCCCCGCCTCAACAGACCGCTCCCGCTGCTCCTCAGACGCGTGCTCGTAAGCCTCAAAGGACGCAAAAGAAGAAGGCGGACGCGCCCAAAGCCGCGCCACAGCCGGCTGCCGGGTCGCAACCCACTTGGCAGCGCTCCCGCTCTCGCGGGCGCCCAGCTCCCGCCAACCGCCCGGTTGGTTCCAGACAGCTCCTAACGTCACAGACCCACGTGGTCTTGCGTCACCTGCACAGTCTGGGTTTCCTAGTGAACCTAGGCAAGTGCATGCTCTCTCCCTCCCAGGAGGTCGAGTTCTTGGGCGTGAGGCTGAACTCACGCTCGATGAGAGCGACGCTCACACCAAAGAGGCTTCAGGACGTCAGGGCGTGTCTACGCCATTTCAGACTCGGTGCCTGCGTTTCGGCCAGGCTGTGTCTCAGACTGACGGGCCTCCTATGCGCCGCAGGCGGCGCTGTCCCACTCGGCCTCTTACACTTACGCCCGCTGCAGCTCGCCTTAGCGGAGCTAGGTGTATCCTCCAGGTCGAACCCCGGCCGTCGGATTTTAGTGTCCAGACGCATGTGGCTAGCCCTCGCGCATTGGCGCAGGCCGTCCTCCTTCACCGGAGGCGGCACCTTGGGTGCTATAGCCAGACGCATGACGGTGACCACCGATGCGTCCAAAACAGGCTGGGGCGCCGTTTGCTGCGGTCGCCCCGCCAGGGGGATATGGGGCACAGCCTCCAGGAGATTACACATCAATGTGTTGGAACTCCTTGCTGTCTTCTGCGCTCTGAAGGAGATTCTCCCTCTTCTCAGAGGAGAACACGTTCTTGTGCGTACAGACAACACCACTGTTGTGGCGTATATCAATCGCCAGGGCGGCACGCGCTCTCCGGACCTGTTTCGCCTGGCGTACAAGCTGCTCACCTGGGCCTCTCGCCACTTCCTGTCGATCAGGGCAGCGCACTTGCCAGGTGTTCGCAACACAGGCGCGGACCTCCTCTCCAGGGGTGTTCCGCGTGCAACCGACTGGCGCCTCTGCCCAGCCGTGGTGCACAGCCTTTGGTCCCGCTTCGGGCGGGCACGAGTCGATCTGTTCGCCTCGAGAGAGAACGCTCATTGCCCAGCGTGGTTTTCGCTGGAACGAGATGCGCCGCTAGGGTCAGACGCGCTGGCACACCCGTGGCCGCGCGGTCTGCTCTACGCTTTTCCCCCCCTTCCTCTGATGCGTCAGGTGTTGGCCAGGATCAGAGCGGGGGCGCACAGGGTGATTCTGATCGCCCCCAATTGGCCATCTCAGAGCTGGTTCTCAGATCTGGTCTCACTGTTAGACGGCCAGCCGTGGACTCTCCCTCTGAGGAGAGACCTCCTGTCGCAGGCTCACGGGTCGCTGTGGCACCCCAAGCCGGAAGCGTGGAGACTGACGGCTTGGCCCCTGAACGGGCGCGTCTCCTAGAGAGCGGTGATAGAGACCGTCCAGGCTGCTAGAGCTACGTCCACTAGGTCGTTGTATACACTGAAGTGGAGCGTATTCAGCACGTGGTGCAGAGACAGAGGCTGTGATCCTCTAGTCTGCCCTATTGGCGAGGTGCTTGCTTTTCTGCAGCACCTATTTGATCAGGGTCGTACACCCTCTACTTTGAAGGTGTACCTCGCAGCCATCTCAGCTTGCCATGTTGGCTATGCTGGCGTTTCCCCAGGCGCTCACCCCCTTGCGTCGCGCTTCATGAAGGGCATCAGACGGCTCCGCCCCTCTGCCTCCCCTTCGGTCCCTACTTGGGACCTGGCCACCGTCCTACGTGGACTGGCCCTCACGCCCTTTGACCCTCTGTCGAGTGCCAGTCTAAAGATGCTTTCCCTTAAGACTGCGCTTCTGCTCGCCCTGGTCTCGGTGAAGCGCGTCAGCGATCTGACTGCCTTGTCGGTCAGTCCTGACTGTCTTGAGTTCACGCAAGGTGACGCGCGGGTCACGCTGCGGCCGAATCCCTTTTCTCGCCGTTACGGTTACGTTACGTTACGGATACTAACGTATCCTCGGTTCTCTGAGTGAGAAGCCGAAACGTACGCTTCTGGCCTCAATCGCCGACGCTGGCGAGCTTGGCAAAGAGGACCTGAAGCGTAAGCGCAGTCAATATATAGACTTTCTGACGTCACGCAGGGCTGTCTAAGTAGTTGCCTGCGCGCGTCAGTGCGCTTACTGCCCTTTTTTCAAAGGGTTGGTTTAAAATGACTTCAGAAAAGCAGGAGATGATCGGCATCATCCACTCGTATGTTTCGGCTTCTCACTCAGAGAACCGAGGATACGTTAGTATCCGTAACGTTATATAATATTCTGTATTGAAACTATATTGATTACTTCACATGTCACAAACCAGTGACCAACCCACAACCGTGTGACCATTGTTTCTATCGCCAATGCAATACACATCATGTCAGCCGACAATTAATCACTGTAGATTCCTGAGACAATATTGTTGCCACTAAGGCAATACACATCGCGAATGATGCTTAAATACTGTCGTACAATGTCACTCGGGAGGCCAGTACACCGGTAACCACCTGACGGTGGAAACTCTGCGTCCTATGGACTTTCCCCATACTCCATAATCCGTAATGTTGTTGCAACTAACTAATAAATGTTCTCACCATTGTTCACAGCATCCTGACCGTCTCTGTCTGCACAGTTTATGTTTATGGAACACAGCAACATAATTTTTATTTTCTACAGAGGATCCCTCCAAAAATGTCAACAAGGTCTGTGTCCAAACTTGTCCCTGGCTGAGGTAATGCCTAGGATGTTTATGCTGAAACTGTGCCTGACCTGCTACTCACCTGACCTCAGAGAACATTTAAGTGAAGCGAACGCGCTAAGTGTGCGTAGCAAAACATGCATCTGGGCCAGCACACTACACGCCCTGCTAATTCCACTGAAAATAGATGGATGGATATTGCATTTGATTTACTCAGAACTATCCACAAGTCTGGACTGGATGAGATGATCACAACACAAGACTGAACTGTGCGCAGTTGCGTAAATGTGTGTTATTCATTATCGGCGGCCAAAGACACCATTAAAGCATCTGCAGATTTCATCATTTTAAAGCATCTGAAACTCTTCTCCTCTTTTTGTCTGCTGGCCCATACCATCCTGTCTACTGTGACTGACTATTACGTAGGACTGTACGGAGTTGTTCCATCATGGACTGATTTTACATCAGATTCATGGATCATTCATCCATTCATTCTGTTTTTGCCATAAAAGTGAATCAAATATAGAACAGCAGAAGCCTACTTTAATTAATAGCTGAATTTGTATGCTGTAGGCCTGTTAGTCCACAAAGTCAATGAGACTAGAGAAGATCTGTTCAAGAGAGTCAACTTTCATGGTTCAACAATATTTGGCCAAGGTAGCATAAGGTCAAACTAAACAGCTTAAAAAAAGGCCTGATGATCAGTGAAAACATTGTTGGTGCGAAACATTTGTAAGTCAGTCATGTTTCATCCTCTGCCATCGCTGGCCTGAAGACTGCCTGCTATGTTTGATCATCTCCACAAGATTTGGGCAGGCAACCAGCTGCGCATCTCCCACTCTCCTTCTCCCTCTCTCCCAAACACACACACACACTTTGAACTGTGACTAGGAATCTATAAAAAGGACATCAAGATATGAGAGTGAGCTCTAGCACACCAGGACTTTAAAGAAACAATAGGGAGCTAAGAAGCAGAAACCCCACGTCAGCCAGCCCCTACATTCATCACTGATGAATGGGAGAGAGAAAGAAAGGGGTATATCTTTTTAGCCATTCTGAATGCGTCATCAAAGCAGGAAGTTAACCTCGGGGCTAGATCTGACAGGGTACACTGAACAGCCCCTGTCAAGTATCTACAGAAGTGTGTTAAGGAAAGAAAAAGGGGTTTAGTCTGATCCAAAATGGAGTTGTGAGATTAGTGCATCAATGCAGTTGCTGCCTTTCAAAACACATGATGTGCCTTTCGGTGGTGACGAAGAGTGTGTCAGGTGAGAGGGACCCAGGATCAAACAATGAAGGCCTTCACTCACTGGCCTGGCTGCACCCCAGGCTGGCTCAGTCCCTTCTCTATATGCAAGATAGGAACCCATATCCTATTACAGGTGGGTTACATGAGTGGGGCCTTTGTTCGACCCGGGCGAGTGGTCTCCCTATGCAGTTTTTTTTTTTTCCAAAAATTTCCCCCGTTGTTCTGAGTAATTACTCATACTTTAAATGTTACTGTTTACCGTTAGATATAAAAAAATGAAAAAAAAGGGATTCTCTCTTGCCAGACTTCCCTGGCGAGAGAACTGACGCTATGACGAAGTCCACTGAAATGAGAACACAACAAAGAAACAAAGAAGCTCTATCCTCTCCCTCCTCACCTTGCCCACCTATGAGCTCGAACACCCCCCGCATCCCCCCAAAAATACGGGCACAACAAACAGTGCTCCTTCAAAGACACTGTTCTACAAGAGGATCACAAAATGTGCATCTGAGCGCAGAAAGCCCCTTTGGCAGGAAAACCACCAGCTGACTGAACCGAACTGAGGGAGGAAAGCTAATCTGAGCTCTGCTGAGTCAGAGTGACTGCACGTACACACACACACACACACACACATACACAGAGAGAGAGAGAGAGAGAGAGCCTAAGACCATCTCAGATTGGACAAAGAAGAACAGTACCAGACAGACAATGCCCAAAAGAAAGTTCCACTCTCAAGCTTCTTGTAAAAGGGGAAAGAAAATAACAGCTGTGTGGTGAGGAACTTTCCATTTGTAAATATCTGAAGAAAAGAAAGAAAACAAACAAAGGGAGGGGGCAAGATGGGTACATACATACTGTATGTATTCATATTTATATACACACACACATACACAAACGCATTGTATGGGGAGACATGGAGCAAAATCTCTTCTAAAAGCTTATACTAAACATGTTTTCCGATGGCAATAAATCAGAGGAAGGACGAGGAGATGAAACAGACCTTCTCTCAATCAGACTGAATGTTCCCGGCCTGGAGCAACTAGGCGGTCTGTGTTTCATCCGACAAGATGTACGGTGCGGAAAGCTGCTGCTCCTGCTGCTGCATCTTCCTCCATGTTCTCTCCGCAACTCCCACGCCAGATGACAAACTCTGTGGAAATGTGCCACTATAGAAGCCCTAAGCTGGCTACAAAGTCACTCTTGAGCTCTTTCTCTCTCTCTCTCTCTCCCTCTCTCTCCCCCTCTCTCTTGTTGAGCACCGCACCACTGCGAAACAGAAATAGATGTTGAGAGTGGCTGTGAATAAGCAGGCCCGACACACACTCACACCCGCACACACACAAACACACACACATACAGAGGCGCACACACTTTCACACGCAACTCTCCCTGATATACATACAGTTTATCTGCCAGGTAGAGACCCCCAAAGCATCTCCTCAGCTCTTCCCAGCACACCGGGCCTGGACGAGATTGGATGTGACAGCTGAGACAGAATTATGATTTCCTCCATTATACCTCGGGTCACACTGCTGACTGCAGGCTTTGACACCTAGTCCAGGCCAAACACAGAGAGGCACGACAACACGCTTAGCCTGAACCACAGCATCAGCTTCAGCAGATTCAACAGCTGTGTGTCCAGACAATGATAAACATCACATCAGCAGTGTTAAACAATTAATGCACAGATCACAGTAATGGGGTTCAACTTTTGCTTTTGATCAGCTTGGCAAGAGACATCAAAGTGGAATAGCTATATTTCTACCCCGTTTTATACTGTCCATATCTCCATCATTTCCAGGTTTCATTCCAAGAGTTCACACAATTCATAAGAGAGTACTGAAAGAAGCAAACTGTAACAGAGATCTAAGAAACAAAGAAAAAAAACTTGCTGGCTGCCAGTTTGTTTGCTTTTGCGGGCAATTTTATTTTCTTCCGTGGGGATTTCCAAGACACAACATGACAATCTTAAAGCGGAGTTGCTTTCTCTGTAAAACCTTGACTTTATTTTCCTGTAAAAATTCTGTTCCACGTTTGTAGTCCAAAGAGGTAGTAAAGGAAAGAGTAAACTCTTTACTCTGCTCTAATTGCTTTGACCTGGGTTTTACCTCCCTAGACAATCCCGATTGTTCAAGTTAATCACTTATGGGTACACCACCACACAAACGCCTATGATCACTCAATGAAGCCTCTTTGTTGAACCTAGAGATGCAAACCGCTGCATGCACACTGCATACACTGAGGACCCCTGAACCGAGGCCTTTTATTACCTAGCTGTGGGACGGTCATGGTTGGAAGGGTTGGCAGGGGAGAAAGGAAAGAAAAACAGTCTTGCTAACAACCAATGAAGCACACAGTATTCTTTCTGTCTTTTCTGATTAGCGCCATGGTTGCAGGGAGGTGGGAGAATGTAATTGTAAGCTGGGGGTGCCCTTGTAATTGGGATTTCACGGGGCTATTTTCTTTATGTTGGGGTCTAGACGGGGGGGGGGGGGGGGCCTTAATGGAATCTACATTCCAGTGAACAGAGAACCTGCCAAATGACATATTGCTAAGCTCTAGCGCTCCTGTTGCTGGTTTCCCCGAGAGCAGCTTTAAATTAGACAATGCTGCGAGGTGTTAAAATAGGAAATCAGAGACGCACTATTGAGTAAGCGAACCGGATACCTCGCAGGGGAACAGTAGGGGCTGTGCCACTACTGGTCTTACAAGTTCATGCGTTGACATTGTACCAGTCTTCACAGGTTTTTTTCGATAACAGCTTGTTTTGCCCATTGAGGGAAACGAAAACGGTCAATATCATTCAGCACCTCGCTGCTGCCAAGCATTCTTGTAAGTCCTTACACTTTAGCCATTTGTGTTTTGTTTTTCTAGCCCTGCAAAGTGATAACAACATTATGTGACATGTTGGCAGAGGCAAATCTGTGTTTACGCACGGATCTGTGAGGAGGAGCATGCATCCGAGACTGTCAGCACGGGTAGCAGCTGCCCATAGGCACGGCTCATTTGAACTACTCCAAGCCCTGATCATATGTCTGGGGCCTGATTCTTATACACACACACACACATACAATTTCGTAGTCTCATGACTCAGTTTTCTCTGTAGACCTGCACAAGCTGTCTGAGCTAAATTCACTCCAAAAGGGATGTATTCATGTTAATGCGTAAACATGTCAGCTATAAAAGTCCTGGTGCAACTCCTGTTGTTTTTAAATGTGACTTGCATTGCAAATAACGCCGATTTGACTGGACTTGACAGATTAGGATTGAATCTGTGCCAAATCGGGGACAGATCAATGCCAGGTTGGGGCCAAATCCGTGCTGAGGTTTGCCACTCTCTGATCACCCCCTGTTGTGTATCTCCCTGGCAGCCCCGTTGATTTGGTTGCCGCCAGGCTCTACAGAGGCCACCAGTCTGTCCATCACGCACAAGCACTACCACTGCCAACGATCAAAAATAGGGGCCTGTGGCTAGAATTCCTGCTATATTTAACCTTGCATTCTTCCATCAGAGCAACAATGTGACAGGTGGGTGTGAAAGTGTGTTCCGTGCTGTAGGTGCCAAAAAAAAAAAAGAAACGTTATGTCGAGGTGTCATGTTTCTAATGAAAGGTCACGTCCAATCACTGTCATCAAGAGTTAGTGTGCCAGTGGGACTTCATAAACTGAGTATCATATTTGAGTAGCATTTCTGCAACCATGTAACACAAGTGTATGAGTAGCACTAATTAGTAAAGGGTACTTAGCTAATAGACATGATGCTTTGATTCGCTTTTCTGCTCAGGGATCGAGAAAAACAGGAGCGTCATTAATAAGCTATTGGCTGCTCTAGTTTCCTATGAAATGCTGATGAAACATTCTCTTGTTAGAGTAAAAATCTTGTTTGGGAATTCAAGATCCATTTTCTCCTTCAAACATGAAGCAACTCAGTCGGATAAGCTTAAATTTAGAATGACAAATTGATAGAGCCAACTCCAGCCTGTCTGCGCCCACATCAGCAGGAATCAGGAATCATTATCCTGTCCTGAAACTTTAAACTCTGCCCTAGATGTCTACGGATGCCTTTCCAGTAGAAGACGGGATGAGGCTCCACCTCTTGGCATGCAGTGACGTCCGTGAAGATGCCGTTTCACAATATCTCGCAGGCACCATCAGGGATTTTGTTCTTACCATCAACTTGGCCTCTTTTGCTCCTCAAATTTCCAATGATGAAATAAATCTCCTCTGCGCTTACGCAAATCCGCACTGAAGAGATGCCCATTAATGTGCAATCTGACGAGTCTTGCCATCCAGACCGCTACTGACAAGCCCAGACGGATGTGCTGGTGGCTAGCTGGACTTGCTGGTGAATCTGATCAATATTTTGGGCTGGACTGTCATTCATGTTGGGGACTACAGAAAATCAATGCCGCCAGACGTGAAAGTGCATTAGGGGACTGTGATGTCCACTAATTCTTCTGTGTCACATCCATACACTCATATAAACTCCATAATAAATCACTTCCACATTACACACATCTAAATAACATCCATTTGCTTAAATAGAACAAGCAAAGAAAAACTCTACTTATTATTAGCACAGATAATCTTCCAATCTGTCCTTGAGTAGTGGGTTATGCAATAGCATCCATTCTGTGCTGATTTGAGTGCTGCCACCAGTATCTCTAGAACACATAGGAGGGGCAGTTTTGGTGTGTAAACTGGCACTGAAGCATCAAGCCTTCACTGAGCTGCACTTGCTGCCAGCCAGGTGGTCTGCAGGAAATGTGCATTCGATTACCATGGAAACCTCAGAGGGGATTTTACTGCAAACATTTAAATGAGCAGCCATCTATCCTCTCTCTCTCTTTTTCTTTCTTTCTCTCTGTCCCCAGGCTTTTGTAAAGACTGCGGAGAAACTATGGTCACTGCTGTCTGTTCTCACTACGGTTGAGAAGAAAACCAAGATGTAAAATTTAAATTGAATAGGTTAAGTGTTTACATTTACATGCATGCATAAAGCAGACGCTTCAATCCAAAGCGACTTCAATGAGTTTAGGGCCAATTTCCCCTAGAGCAACATAGGGTTAAGTTTGTTGTTCATGATCAGGGATTTGAACCCACCAATTCCAAGCTACTAGCATGCCAGCTTCCTTAACCACTATGCTACCACTATGTTTGTTGAATGTTCAGTTCTTTTACAGATTAGATCAACTGCAATTATTTCATGTCTAGATGCTAAACTGATTTAAACTATTATTGTTATTATTCTTGGCAAACACATTTGTCCACAAGAACTAAACATAGTTGTTTATGACGGCAACAATTAATTCTAAATTAAATGATATATTCATCTACTAAAAGCACTCAAATAAGTGAAGTGAAGGCAATGAGTAGGCAGAGGTACGTGGACGTGGCTGCACTGTGCTGATATCTAGCCTCCTGCTGTAAAGAGCTTTTGAAATGCAGCCTCCCTGGAGTTTGGTGATGGACAGACAGGTGTGGCATTTTTGGATGGAGGCCTGAATGATTCAAATCTGTGTTTAACCCACCGACTAGACTAAGGAGGACTATGGAGATAAACAATGGTCGCCAAAAATCTAAGAGCTGGAGTAAGAGAATGAAACAAAGTTTATGAAATGAAACATGTCTGGCTCAATCCAACAGCCTTCACAAAAATCTGCTTCCAACTAGAGTCAGAACATTTTTGTGAAGCTGGCCACCAACAGTAAGTGTCATTTCAAGAATGAGACATGTGGGCGTAGCAGGGATAGCAATGCTCTTGCGTGACTGTGATTACATGGGAGGTGTTGACCGTCTGGTCCAGAAGATCTCACTAACCTTACTGCTGCATATCATAATCGCCTGTTTTTATCCCAAAGCCCAAAATCCCAAATGGCTCACGGCACCATAAGATCATGGACATTACGGTCAGTAAAAGTAATGCATTTACAACCCACAAAACAGACAGAAGGGCAGTTAAGAAAAACACACAGCAGGGTTACAATGAACACATACACTAAATCCTAAACTCTTACCAAAGATTACTTCACATCTCTGCAATGCTGCCGTGGATCACAAAACAGATTATACGTTTGGGCTTACAAATCATTGTGTGGGATGTGTCATGGCATGTCATGTCAGAAGTGGCATTCTAATATTGCCCAGAGGAAGAACTGATTTAAAAACAATTGTTTTACCGAAGGGATTAAAATATAGCCACTATTTCTTTCAATCTACGTGGTGTACAGTAGTTCATTGGGACTATGCTACAGACATCACTCCATCTTTCTACTGTTCAAAATGACAAGCCCTCGCATTTCACAACTGAAGGCCCTTCCAGGAATAGCACTGCAGAGTGATCACACAGTTCCATCTGCTCTCGTCTGCTCACACATACACACTCACGCAAACACAACAGGCATGCAGAGAACACACACACACACACACACACACAACTGGCATGCTGAAGCACACACATGCGCAGGCATGCAGAGAAACACTGATATGCACTCACGCCAGCAACGAAAAGAACATACATGAGCAAATCAAGTTACACCCGCTAAAGAAATAAATATTGAGCTTGAGGACAGCAAACAAAATAAACACACAAGCTACAAAGACATGGGGGCCTTGACTGAGGGAAGGAAACATGTGTCAGGTATCATATATTAACATCTGACTTTTGCTTGCTTCACCAAAACCTACTTACCAATATCAAGTCCAAATGGAAGTCAACCATTAATTGAATAGAATATTAAATAGAGCAGCAAGGTAAAACCATCCCATTGACTTTGTGTCAGTGAGAAAAAAAAATCTGCCAATACCCTGAACATCAGCTAAAATGAAACGGACAACTGAAACAAACCAGTAAGTAAACATTTGGTAGGATTTGAAAAACAGAGAAATGATGAAGAAATTTAGTTCGGGAACGCCAAAACAGAATTTTACAGCCACTTACCTCAGCATATCAAGGTGCCATGAGCTACTGATAAACTGACAGGGCTGTTTGTCACAAAGAGAGCCTTTCATGGGACAGAGCTGATCCAAATGTCCAGCTGGCTTGCAGGATACTGACCTTTTCCGTCCGGCCCGGACAACTTCCCAGCTGGAGGAGAATGTCAAGATGCCAACCTGTAATGAGAAACGTCTTGATTTAGCCGCCAAACCGCAAGACAGCCGGCTTTAATTAAACAAACTAAATCCTGCTGCACATCTCACTGAATCACTCTTGACAATATGTGTGCTTGGATTCAGAGTTCTTTATTATTATTATGCTGACACCGGTGAAAAAGTCCATACATATTCATGTTTTATTTGATTTCATGCAGTCCAGCAAATAAGAGAGAGAGAGAGAGAGAGAGACTCTCCCAGTCCTGCCACTGGAGGTAATCTGCTGCCATGCTGCAGCTGTGAAATCTCCCCTCTGTAGATAAAGGCTATCTTTTGCCTCCATACTGGTGGTGCATCAGCAGGTGTCATGACTGAAGCGTCTGTTTGTAGGTGCAGGTGGGACCTGCTGGCAAGGACGGCTCTCCATTAGCCCAGAGGGAGGCTCTCCATTAGCCCAGTGCTGATAAAGCTCTGTGCAATAGTCATGAGGAGTAAAACTCACAGAGTGTAGGTCTCCGCAAAACATAAAATAGGGACAATGTTTCAAAAAGTCGTCTAGTTTACAAAAAGGCGTAGCATTGTTGCATGGAATTTATGAGTATTTTAGATTACATTTGATGTTTTATTTTTGCAATTGTTATAGGTGATTTTTGAACACCCTTCATATAAATGTCAGTTTTTTTTCCCTCATCCATCCAAAGATGATGTCAGACTATCTCTTGGGTTCACCTTAAAAGCCCCTTGCGCAATGGGCACTCTGCTGAAAGGCAAATGACATCACCCTCCCTCTTGGCCAGCACCGCTTGTGTGTTCTGTACCTGTCTCTCAGGATTCGCTAGGCTTGCCAATCCATTTTATGCACCGAGCATAAAAGAGAGAGAGGGGGAAAATTCCCCCATATAGCTGAATCCTTGATGATGAAGCAAAATGTGATGTTGTTGAAATGGATATTCTCCTGCAAGGATTTTGGTTTAATAATCGGTTGTGTCCATTTTTTCCTGAGTGTACACCTGCTGCTTGAAGTCATTCTCCTTGTTCCTTTCATCTCTCATAATTCAAAGGCTTTTATTACAACCATGTAAGACTGTAACAACAGAAAGGAGGAATCTGCACAGCTTCCAAACCATTCCTGTACTGGATGAACAACATGAACACAACTATATATAAGACTACACAACAATCACGTTATCTTTCGTCAACTGAAGGATTTAATAATGATACGAATCCTAGACTAGAAAAGGTATTTAGTGACACAATTCTAGCATACTTATTCACTAAGCAAATGAAAGACTCACTTTGACAAATGTTACTTAAAAGCTATCCCATTGACAATGAGACTCCCTGGATGCTATCCTGAGCGTCTTCATTATAGTTGGTAAGAAATACCGATGTGCACACAGGAGAAGAGGGCCCCCCCGTGGCCCTTTGAAGACACAACAGCCTTACAAAGCAACCTTTGAAACGTTTGGCCTAATCTGCATTTACTGCAGTGCACTGCAGGATAGAAGGGCATCTGGTGGCATACACATGGCCTCTAAAGAATTTCCTCCTGTGAGCATCCAGGTGTTTTTCATTGGCCAAATACTTGCGCCCTTGCAAGCTTATTTGTATATCATTAAGACGATTACTTTTACGTTGCTATAAAGTGGTGGCTAAATGATACCAGTTGTGCCGGTGATGAGGTCTGATGGGGAAAGCATGTCAATTCTATTCGCCCGATCCCATGGGAGCTATAGAAAGCGACCACAACTACCACAGACAGACAGTGTAAGGCGGAAGAGCGAGGGGTGAGACGCTGGGGCAGACTGTCACACAGCCGAGAGGTGGACAGGCCTAAAAGCTAGAGGGTATGGAGGGCATGCGTGATTTAACCCAGCTGGTGCATTGCCCTTGTCACTCCATTCAGAGCAGCGCAAGTCAAGATGAAGTAATGACAGCTATTGCCAGCAGCTATTTGGTTTTGGCTGACAGTCTGGCAAATCCTATTCTAGACATCTGAGTGCAGCTGATTTTACAGTCTGATTTTACAGACTGGCTTGAGGGAAATTTAGTAGAATGTATGCAATTAAACCATCTATCTTAAAGGTCCAATGTGTAGAAATGTCGCAAACCTACTATTTAGCATTGCGCCACGCAGTTCAAAGTACGTATTACAGCTACGGCATGCTACTAATCCTGCTGATGTATTTCAAGATGGCGAATCCCTATGTAGCGATGCCAGCCATTCAAGCCTAGAATATCCAATATCCAACCATTTAGAATACTTGAAGTTAACGGTGGTGGTAAATATTTATGAAAAAGCACATCTTTGTGATGGGGTAACAGACTTAGATTTTTAGAACAACTAAAAATGCTACACATTGTACCTTTAAGCATCTTTGTTTGTTGCTTTGTTGTTTTCCTCAATGTCAATTTCAACCCATAGCAGTCTACTAGTGAAAATAGCATGACAACATTTGTCTGACAGCATGACAACATCATCCTCCAGTATAGAACTCATTACCACCATCATCACCCTTCAGAGTCAGAAAGAGGACAAGGTGTCTGTCGCTCAGTTAGGAAGTTGTTACCCGGTCCGAGCCTGCAAAGATCAATACAAAATCTAAATCAAACAAGAAAAGTTCGGACCCCATCAACATCAACATTCTAGGTGATCCTAGAATATTAGAAAGTCTTCTGATAAAGGATGCTATGACAACCAGATGAATCAGATGTATACTTTGCACCAACAACTCACAATTTACCTTTTTTTCACCTTCAACTTTTTTCAGTTTGGCCGTCATCCTCATTTGTGTCTCTTATCATTTATACTTAATTCAGAAAATCATATTGATATTGCCTTAAAAAAATTATTGCGGTTTGACACAGTCAAACAACCATGGCAACATGCCAATTATGTATGATCTCCTGCTCTAAAAGCTCAGGGGAAAATAGGGGCTTTTTGACCAGATTCTTCAAGCGTAGGTGCATACGTCAGAGAGCGCCTTTTAACACAGCAAATTTGACAAAGACTTCTTCAGCCTGTGTGGGTTCTGACATTCTAACTCTCTTGGCAGATGTGCTGAGCCTGCAGCTTTTCCTTGAGCCTTTTTTGTGTATATGCATGTGTGTGTGTGAGTATGTGTGTGTGTGTGTGTGAGAGAGAGAGAGAGAGAGCAGAGATCATGCATGAGAGAGGTGAGAGGAGACCGCAAGCTGTTAGAAGAAGGATCCTGACAGATCTCTGGACACTAAGGGAAAAAAAAGACATCAACCCTTAACCCAAATCTCACTGGACCCTACATTATTTTTAGGGATTAATATAATAAGGCCAATTGTTTCTATAGGACAAGCTTCTCCATTCACAGCAACATGAGATCAGATCATCGCCTTATACAGCAGAGTTCATGTGAATGAATGCAAACAGCGCAACCAAAGACAAATTAACTGCTTGTGATTTCGGATCAGTCGCTTGCGCAAGCATTCAAAGACAGTGACTGCATTATAGGTGTGTATTCAAGGTTTTCTTGTTTAGATCTCCATGTACACAATAGCTGCTATACTAATTCAAACGCAAAATTATGCTTGCTATTTGTGATGGTGGTCTGGCTGCCTATAGTACATAGGGTTTCAGCTTGTGACCGTATAGGAAGAATCTCCATGCCCAATTACCTTCTTTTAAAGTAAATATAGAAAATCCTCTCTGGTTCTCTCCTGTAACCTTGAGGACTGATAGGAACTAACTGGCAAGGGCATTCCATTATTACATTTTTCTACAATGTTCTTTTTTTCCTTCATGTAACTGAAGAGTAAAAAAGCTGGCATCCTGGGACAGGAAAACACTACCTTTGTCTGCTTAAATATCTCATCGAGATATTGCACGTCAAATTTGCTTACCACAAAGCAAAGAATTCGAAAACTATTTAAAAGGCAAACACCACCACTTGTTCATTCCGCTGTGCTGGCATAACTTCAAGTTCAAGTCTATTATTCATTTTCTTCAAGTCAATCACATAATATAAAGATGACTTAAATAGTCCACATAACTCATACTCAACCTATTGCAAGATATCTACACAATACAATTCACTGCTTCTTTTCAAGCAAGCAAGTTTCCTGATCCCAACTTTGATCCCAACAGTGAGTCTGGTAGTATTTTTCATGATTGAAGACGACATGGGACATTAGAGAGAGAGATTTTGGACCTAAAACTGGTATCTGATTTCAACTCAGACACTTTGACAGTACCATGCGAGTTTCACCAGCGGTAAAATTATGTTCATAGAATGTCTTTTAACCTAACTAGATATAGGGTCCAAGTTTCTATGAAGTGCAACAGAGCCAACATAAAGGTACTAACATGAGATAGAGGGAGCATGCTCTGACCCTTTAGGCTATATCCTACAGCTCATCAACTATTACAAGCAGTCTAATTCATATGGGTGGACTATTTAGGAACAGCCGTTTCCCCTTATGTGAACTGGTTTAAGAGAAAACAGTTGTTTCCAGTCACTATCTCTGCACCTAATGGCCGCATATGCATAGTGAATTGTTCCAATACGCTGAGAATACTCTGCCAAGAAAGACTCTTCAGAGGCCCAGAAATTCATTTTGTCGTCCTTAATGTACATCTAACTTGTTTTCACACATTAAATCAGTAAGACAGGTTCTGGTACTTTTACAGATATCAAGTAAAGTTTATAATACCAATGAAATACACACCCACATTACAGAATAAATTACCTTTAAACCCTCTTAGACCATTATGATTTACTTCAAAAGACAATACTCAACTGTGTAAATATTTTGTTTCCCAGTCTATTTAAAAGTATAAATTCACCTTCACTGTTGCTCTCATTCACCTTCACATGCTCTCATTATTTTGAACTGTTGGATGCTCTCATTATTTTGAAAGTCAATAGACAGTACTGTGGATATACACCACTCATGCCATCTAGTGGACATTAAAGAAAGAACAGTTTGGCAACAGGAAATTACAGTACATTGACAAAATGCTGATGTTTGCATGGTGAGATGTTCATTGCCATTGCTAATTTATTACCCTCATAAAACATTGTGGGTCTGTAAAAAACAATTGAATCAATTATTGTAAGCATACATAAGGCATTTGTAATGTCAGATACATAGGAAATAGACGAGGGAAGGCTTCCCAAAGTTTAAATCCCTTGCTTAGTAAATGCACTGGGCACTATGAATCAAATAAATCAACTGCAATAAACAGCCCACTTAAAACTTATGGTATAGCCACAGAGCTTACAAATACTTTTAAAAGCATCAAGAGGTGTTTACAGCTAACAGAATGTCTGCTGACCCAATTGCTTCACTTTTTAAAATCTCACTCCCTGATAGCCACTGATGGTTGCAATTCTTTACAACTTACATACATTCTCAAAAGGATAAATGGCAAAAGTCAGAATTGCCAAAGACACACACACAAGGACACAAATATAACAGTTGCAACAGTTGCTCAGAAGAGAATCAGTCATGTGACTGACATTAACCAAAGCTTCAGCATTTCACAAGATGTTATGGATATACACAGCACCTTCTTTTCCAAATATGGCAACTTCCAATAATGGATGATGAACAGTATTTAGCAAGTTGTTTTGCTTTTGTTTTTGAAAAGCCAACTATCTTGAGTCCTCTAGTAACCAGCCTATGCACATGGCCCAGGCTGCCAAATATGAACACTCGGTGGCGTTGTGAAATGACCAACAATATTTAGTAAAAAAAAAAAAAAAAAAAAAGATTTACAACACTCACTGCTAGCATATGTTCAGAGGAACCACGTTGCAATTCCCATATCAACCACTTGAAGCAGTAGAACACCTGTGAAGATTGCAAAGAGGCCTAACGTTTCCTCATAAAGGTGAGAGCAATGACAGTCATTGGGTGAGAGTATACTGACGTTCTAAATTAGAGAAATTAAGTCTAGCATATTTGAATCTCTTCACGGAAACAGCTTTGAAACAACCCATTGTGTGTTTTCCTCAGCAATAACTGAAATTTGTACTATTTCAAAAACAGACCATCACTTTCATAAAGGTGGGTGTAAAACTACGTAGAATTAGTAGGCTAGCCTAGGCTTTTGAGCAAATAACGTAAGGCTAGGCCTACGACCATTTTGCAACCTCAGTTAGATTGTTCTCACAACACTTTGGCATATTAAGCTTGATGTTCAGTGCCAAAGTAACATTAACGTTATTTGTTAAAAGAAATTATAGCTTTGAGTTTATGCAGAGCACTTCTCAAGTCAAGGTGCACACAAGAAATTAAACAGCCTAGCCAAACGTAACGTTAGTCGATGTCTCTGAACTGCTAATTCAAGCTAAAAGTCGTATTTCCTTGTGTGATGATGGCCAATCCTCTTTCTTTCGAACTCTAGTCTGCCTTAATGTTCTTAAGCGTCAGCTAAACATTAATATGTAAATCGACAGGCCAAGTTTAAGCTTAACAGTTTCCACCAAGATTGCTCTTTAATGTTCGTTTATCACCCACCATTGAGCTGGCATCCCTCCTTTTGTTGGAGCGACCCCCCGTGGATATGTATTTTAGCCTACATGTAGGCCTATGTCTGCAAAAGGTCATAAGACCTTGAATGTATCCCAGATCCATATTGGCCACAATTCTGAATAAACTAATAAACAGCAAATTACTTTTGCATAATTATCTTTTCCGTTTCAATTACAAATAAGTACGAAATAAAGCAGATGAAATTTCGTCACACTTAAAGGCTAGGTCTCTAACGTTGAATTGTTTCAAAGAATGACGCATGACACAGTGCTGCTTAATGATTCAGTTTACAGAATTGTAGCAAAAAGAAATCAGCTACCTATGCATGTATGAAAAGCATAGCCTGCCAGTTCTATTTGATGATGAAACAGTTTGGACCAAATGATGGTTGTCTATTCACCATTTTTTTTGTTTGTTTGTCTTAAGCTGCTGAATACTCTCTATATAGCATACATTATGTTGTATTGAGGCAGACAAGCATGTGATGGCTAGCTCAGCTCCCAGCATCAGTGAGGATGCCTTTGTTGCATCTATCTAGTGCCTCCATGTCTGATTAGATTGATGCCTATATTTTGCATCACCTCATTTTGCATTCTTTTCTTCCAAATAAGATCTTTAGCTCTCAGTTTTGGCAATACCTACATACCTTCATGTCATCCATTCTACGTCCTCTGTTTTATTTTTTATTATTTTTTTTTCAGTGCGGTGGAATAGAAATTCTTTGTCATTCTCTGTCATTGTAAATATTTGGAGTGGAACATATCACAACAGGTCAGTTTCAGTTTAGTATATCTTTTCACATATTCTGACCAATAGCAGATGTGTTTATATTGCAACATTGCAGGTAATCTGACTGGTCAAATAGGCTCTAAATAGTGCATGACATAAAAGAGACATCAAGGACATCAACAAGTGCTGCTTGAAAGTTGGTCTTTTTGGTATTTGGTATTTTATGTAATATAACCTCAGTTCCATTTTGGCTCTCTTATGCCATGCATTGTTTATATTTAATGTTAGAGGAACCATTGTGAGTGTGCAAGGTTTGGTCTGGCATAGCAGAATCACTGTACTCCCTTATCAAAATGCTCATGAAGGTTGTTTTGGCAATGTTCATTCTAGATTCATTATTTGATTGTTGTTAAGTCTTGACATATCATGTCCTGTCATGTAATTTTACTTGGGCTTAATTGAAAAAGTCTTTAACGGCACATATCTATAAACTAGCCCCATGTATTATTATTAGCATCTTTGATTCAGTGAACATGATTCAGCGGGTAAGTAGATTGTGGAAACGGCATACGCTGCCAAAAAATTCCCTCCCCATGTAATAAACAATGCTGCTCTGTTAAAAGTTGGAATATTACAATATTTGTTTCCCATTTTTAGAACCATGACTGTATGCTAACCACTGATCTCTAAAGAATAACTTATAAATAAAGTTATTCTTTAGAGATCAGTGATGCTAACACACACACACACACACACACACACACACTGAGCGGACAGCTGGGGGGGTGGCATACAGAGCAGTTGGCTGAATTTGACAGAAAGTGTATTGGATTAGGGGACTCCACCTTGAAGATCCACAACATGGTGGTAAGACCAGAATCACATAGAGAGCCACATTTATGTTCATGGTAGTATTAGTAGCAGTTTTTTCCCCCCTTGCATGTCACTATGGGTTAAGCCATGTTTGCCTAGAAATGCTGCATATCTCATAAATACAGAGAAAGGAATATAACTTTTTTTTCTGCCCAATTTTTTCCAGAATTTACGAAAACGGAACAGAATATTCAAATACTGTTAGCACGTTGTGTTTCTTTGATAAAGGCCATGGTAATAATTCTTAAATCCGTTTTTTTGCTCAGGTTAAACTAGATCTTGCACTTGACGTGATGAATTTCTGTTGGCTTCTCTTGCATATCGCTAGCAGTGCTGCAGTAACAATACCCTCCTTGTTTAAGTTGCCTCAACAATGGAAGTCAAGGGATGTATCAGATCCCCAATTACTTATTGTTCCATGTCACCAATATTTTTATTGCATTTCCTTTTAGAGTGTCAAAGAAACCACAGGGATAATAGAACATAAGACACATTCCATTTTACACGCACATGTAGGATTTGTTAAGTTAGTCCTTTTAAATGTTAAATCTCTTTTTTTAACATTTTAATTATCCATTACCCTTCAGAAAGATTTCACCCTTGCAGAATCGTACATTAGCAATAAAAAAACAGTGTACAAAAAAAATCTGCAACCAAATAGAGCTCCTCAATAGTTACAAATTTATAGATATTATATCACATTACTATGCATTGCATGAAATGTACAATATGAAACAAAACCTTATTTTTCTACTGTGTCAGTGAACTTCAGAAGTCAAAATTAAGAACTGATGCCAAGATGACCCTGAAGCCTACCAGTATGCAAAGTATGGTACGAAAAAAAGAACAGCTATATCAGTGGATTGCATTGGGTAATTGACTTCACCTTAATTGGATTGGATTGAATAATTGAATACCTGCTGCATCATAAAAATAAACAATTTGCAGTCATTTATTGATGTGGCTAACAGCAATATTGTATCATTGCCCCTTTGGCAATTCTCACACCAATACAGTCAATGTGCTTCACCATCCCTTGATGCCTTCTGTGAAATGCATACATTTCACATGTAGTGCAACATAATGCAGTCACAGTGCAGTCCTGTGCAACTGTGGCGCAAGAGACCAGGATGAAGAATATCTGTGTGTGTGTGTGTGTGTGTACACTGTGGAGTGTATGTGTATAGTGTGTGTTATCTGATAGTAGATTGTGCAGGTAGCCTCTCTCCATCACCAGCGCTGTCTGCAGTCCTCTCCATTCTCCCTTTCCTTCAGCTTGGTCGTGTGGATTATTATTGGTAGTCACGTGCTACATCAGCAGAGTGCAGCTGGAAGGTCATTGTTTTCAATTACAGATTGCATCGCCGATATCCAGTATCAGATTGTTGATCATGACATCATGGGTGCCAATGGGGAGGGCTAACCTAGCCAAGGCCATGGTAGTCGGAGACGCCTTGGCTGTTACCTCCCACTGTTAGGAGGTATACAGGACAGCGGGTGTGTAACGATGGCTAACAAACAAGCTCTTGTCTACTTTTCTAGCCTGAGCCCAAAATTGGGTGTGTTAAAGCTTGCAGAGTGTTAGACATTTAACACTGTCTGATATTTTTTCCTATTTTTTTCAAGGAAATCTTTTGTCTTTTTTTTTTTTCTTTGTCTTCCCTTTTTTTCTCAAAGATTTTTTGGATTTGTTTTGTTAGTTACAGGCACCGAGATATCGGCCATTTCTAAAAATAACCTTCTCCTGGGACAGGAAGCCCAATAGAAAAAAAAGCCACATCCTTTTGTCCCAACAGTAATGTTTCATTGTGTTGTGTTTTTCTCTCCCTCTCTCAATCCATCCCCCCACCCCCACCTCCAGTTCATCACAGCTTGTTGTCCTTCCATTTTATTGTGGCAATTGTAGTTGTCCAGTCTCGCTAGTGCACGTAACTCAAGTTTGAAATAACTGGTCCTAGTTTTTCAAAGCCTCACATGGAATACATAAAAAATGGTGCTCAAATTGGCTGTGCCTCCACAGGGTGTTTGAGTTGGAATTAATTGCATCTAATGGTTTTATGCTGGAATACAGTGCTTTGAAACATTATTTTTAAGGCACTTGGCCTTGTTTTTAGAATGTAACAAAATGCTGCAAATTGAAGTGAAGCTAACCTATGTCCGATTAATGTATCAATCAATATGATGACTGGTAGGCTATTAAGTTATGTCTATTGCATGTTTGCAAACTAGTCGACTAAAAATTATTCAAGCCTTCCATTTCTCACTTAGGAAAATCTATCTCCTCTGAAACATGTCCTCCTTTGAGAACATTCAATCGCTTTTTTTCCTGTTCCTTCAATGTCTCTATTTTTTTCTTCCCTTGCCTGTGCTCACTCTTTTTTTTGTCTCCCCCTCCTTCTCTCTGTCCTTCTTTTCTTCTCCTTCTTTCTTTTCTGGCTGCTTTTCAGTCTTGTTTTTCTTTCATTGTTTTTCTCTGCTTTTTTTTCTCCTCTCTCTTTTTTTTCTTCTGCCTTCTCTTTGGGACCTATTTCTTCTCTTCCTCTATTCAGGTTTTCTTTATTCTCTTTTCTGAATAGTTGTGGTACTTAAAGGGGAAGGGGAAGGGGAACGCGAGGGGAGGGGAGGAGAGGGAGATGGGGGGAGGTTAGTTTCAGTCAAAGCTACAGCTCGGCTCAGAAAACTTCCTCCTGCCAGAGGCTGCATCACCTACAGTACATGGAGCTTCCACAGTGCCGTTTCTTCAGCCTGTGCACACAACTTATTTGTCCTCTGGCTAGCATAAATAGTTTTACGTGGCACTGTCAATATTGTCCTTTGAAGAAAATAATTTTGGTTAGGCTTATATAATATATTCATAATTCACAGCTAGAGTTCTTAACAAAGTGATTTCTTAACTAGATACAAGATACAGTGTATTTCTTGTACGATGTTTCTGTTTTACCGCTGCCCTTTTTGTATTTGCATTAACACTATAGAACCTTTGGAATGAGGGTAGCCTATTGTTTAGGCTTGAGCTGTTTATGACCAAAATTAGTTGGCCAAATATCTCATCAGTTGTTGTCAGTCTTTTTATACATCAGCCTATTATGGAGTGGAACAGTGATCAAACTTCCTGCGAATGTACGGCGTGGGGAGACAGATCGTAGCCTGTGCCGACATCTTCATTCTGGTATCAAGCTGACATGCAATGGAGCTTTTCTGCGTCTTACTTTGCACAGGCCTCCACCTCTATAGCTGATGGACCTCATTTGAAGAGGTATCCAGATATAGACGGGTATAAGGGCCACAGTCCTCAAAAGAATCCATGATGTACCATGTAACTTGGTATGCCTTTGCATCTTAGGTTTCTTCTAGTACAGGTTCTAGACTAGAGAGCCTACTCAAACCCCCTCCCCTCTACCCCCACCCCATCCACATTTAATTTCCGTTGAAACCAATTTCCCGCTTCCAGATCTATATTCTCTGAATGTGTTCTTTTTTTCTCCCTCTTCTCTGCTTTTTCCCCCCTTCCACCTTATAGGTGAAAAGACTAACGCCTCTGTCACCTCATATGAGGGTTGACCATTCTGTCAGGTATGCATGCAAATGACCACGACAACGAGCAAGTGGCAGCCTTGGCTTGGAATCAGATTGGATTGGAGAAAAAATTGACATGATTAAAAATGCAGAGTAGATAGATAGGGGCAACAGATGAAACTTTCCCCCCCTTTTTCCCTCCTTTCTTTTCCATAAGTACAAACCAAAAAACGGCATGATGGAATGGCAGGCTTGAAGGGGAGAGAAAGGTGAAAGACAGATGAAAGTGAAAAGAGATAAAAGCCAGAGTGAGGAGGGTGTGGGATAAAGCAGGAGGAAGGGAGGCAGAGATGAAAGCAAAATGAGAAAGATAAGAACAGAGTGAGAGAGACAGAGGGAAACGGAGGGAGAGATAGATAGTGTACAGAGCGGAGAGAAGGGGTAACCATGGAAACAAGAGGAAGGTACAAAAGAAGAGAGAGACAAAGGGTTTTGATTTAAAAAGAATGAAACTTGGGAGAAAGAGAAAAGTAATTCGGGCTGAAATTTGTAACTGTGAGGCGAGGGGAGAAATACAAAGGACGAAGGACTCGCCTGCGAAGGGGACTGTGGCTTCTTTTGCCTGGCCGTGATTCACTGGCAATGAGGAAGCCTTTTGGCATAGCCCAACCACAGGGCACCCGAGAGACCCCTAGTGTTAACAGGCCTTGCCGGGTCATTGTGGGCCTACCTTGCCACCACACCAGTCAGTACACTGACCAAATATTGTCCGTCAGGATAAGAAAGGAGAGAGAAAGGGGGAAAAAAACAAAGAACGTAAGGGCTAGTTGTTTTTATGACGCGCTTGAGTGGAGAGCGACTGTGTAAACCTTTGACGGCTCCTTCAGGACAAGAGCTGCACACACAGGGACCTCGGCTGAGAGACAGAAAGACTCCCCCGTTATGAGGAGATGATGTTTTGCAGAGAGAGAGAGGTGTCAAGGAGAGTAGTTTTTATTTTTCTTTTTTTTTTTTGTAAGTCGTTTTCAAAAAAAAAGTCAGGAGAGTGGGGAGCTGTTGGTTTGGGTTGGGGGGGTGTAGGGGGGGGTGCTGACCTCTCAACCTGAGACTGCAGTGAGGGAGAAAGAGAGGGAGTGAAAGAGAAAAGGAGAAAGAAGGAGAGAGAGGGAGGCAGCTTGATTGATGGTGTGAAAGGAGGGGCAGTGCTGCACACACACACACACACAGACACATGGAGAAGCGCACACACACACACATACTTTATGCCACACAGCACTGTTTCAGTGACAGATTTGATGAACTTGAGCTTTAAGGTGGCTGTCGGTCCAACCACCTCATTCCCATGCATACTCTATAGATGGAGATTTACATTCATGTTTGTATATCTGTATAGAGTCGGAGGCAGACGGAGCCTTTTTATTCTGTGGTTTTTGAGTCTCTTGTGGCTCTCTCTTTCTTTCTCCTTCCCTTCCCCCTCTGTTTTTCTCTCCTCTCTCTGTCTTTCTCTTTCTCTCACCCTCTCTGTTTCTCGCTCACTCACTCCCCCTCCCTCTCTCCCTCCCCCTTCTCTCTTGATCTCTCCTCTCACTCTCTCGCTCTCCCTCTCTTTCTCTCTCCCTCTCTCTCTGTCTCCCCAGCTCTTGCTCTCTCATCTGCCCCCCTCCCTCCCTCCCTTCCTCCCCCCCTCCACTCTCACTCTCTTATGCTCTCTCCTCTTTTCTCTTTTCTCTCTTCTCTCTCTCCCTCTCCCTTTCTCTCTCTCTCTCGCTCTTTCTCTCTCCTTCTCCCTCCCTCTCCCTCTTTCCATAGCTCTCTGTCTCACTCCCTCGCCCCCCTCTCTGTTCCTTTTATATCCTCCTTGCTGAATGCTCTTCTCCTCTCCTCCCTCAACTCTGTCTTTTCTCTTCTTTTTCTATTCAATCTCTTCCCCAGCTCTCACTCCACACTCTTTTCTTACCGCAGCCATTTCTTCCCCCCAATATTCTGTCTCTCCATTTTGTTCCCCCTTGTGCTGAATGAGAGGGCTAATCTTTTATTTAGGATTTTGGAGTGTGCCCATCTTTCGACACAGGGTGTCTATGTGTGTGTGTGTGTGTACGAGTGTGTGTGTTTGCATGTGTGTTTGTATTTTTCTGTGCGGTTTGTGGGTAGAATAAGGTGTAAGACAAAATAAACAACCCAATGAATCCCTCAATCTGAGAGGCGCAGGCTCTATTGATGTGTGATTGCCATGTGATCAGCCGCGCCAGTGTCCAGCAGGGCAACTTTTGTCTGTGTAGAGATTAAGGCCGAGCTGAGAATGACATTTGGGGAGATTTAAGATGAAGATGATGACAGCCAGGAAGGGAAAAGAAGAAGTAATGTCAGAAAAGACTGGGAAAGGGGAAGAACCGGGAAGGGATTTTTTTTTGTTTTGGGGGGGGGGGGGTGTATGCATGATCCCAAGGACTAGGAACTACCTCTTCCTCCTCAATTTCTGCTCCTCTTCATCTTCCTCACAGGATCTTTTACCGCCCTGTCCACTGACGGTCTGTAGCTGTAACTCCACATGGTCAGCATGGTCAGCCATCCATTCCCTGATGCCTTTATTTCCTTATGGAAGTACTGCACGCTGTCAGGAGCAGCTCCATTTCCTGCTTTATTTCAAACTCCCCTGTGCCCCGATTGGTTAGCGGTATGGATGTGTGTGTGTGCTGTGTGTTTTGGGAATTGTGGTGGGGTGTGTGTGAGGGGAGGGGAGGGGGGTAGGGGGGTGTATGTGGACACTGCAGCAGCTGATTATCCCCGAGGCTTGATGTTCGGGGATGGTGGAGGTGGAGGGGAGCTTGTATCTGACTAGACGCTATTCTGACTGGCGTGGGGGTAGGGGGGTGGTGTTTGTGGCGGGGGTGTGGATGTGTGCTTGGGGGTGGGTGTGTGTCTTCACACTCATGACTAGACCTTGAGTGCTTTTATGAATCTGAAGCCCCTGATGACAGCAGAGCAAAAATATGCTCCTGATTAGGTTGTGGCTTCGGCTCTTAGTGAACATGGTCATGTGGAATGGGCCTAATGGCAGGGGGTGCTCTTTCAGATCTGTGCCCTCAATCACATTCTATTAGGCCAGGGTTGTGACTATGACATCGAGCCAAGAGGTGAAAAACTTTGGCCTGTGGATCTTTTGGACGGGACTTGGACAGGACACTCATGGTATATGTACACACACAGACACAAATAAACACAGACAGTGTGCACACACGCGACCGCTTTTTTTGTGTACACTAAGCATTTAGTTTCACGTGTGTGTGTTTGTATGTGTGTGTGTTTATTCAAATGATCTGACATTAGTTTGTTTGTATTTTGAAGAGTTCAGCATATTTGTGTTTGTTCAGCATCCATGTGATATGTAGGTTATGTATGTTTAAGCTAACGGTGCATTTTCAGTATCCAGTCATGGATGATTACATGTTTACAATGTCTTTAGGATCACTGTGTGTGTGTGTGTGTGTGTGTGTGTGTGTGTGTGTGTGTGTTTTTCAGGGAACAATGCATGTGCATTATCCAGGTGTGTCTGCGAGTGCATACATGTCATGTTCAGCATCCAGACGCGTACAATGTATGTGTGTTTGTGTGTGTCTTTGTGGTGCATGTTCGGTATCCAGGCAAGAGTGTGTGCCCTCATCTGCTCTGATTATGGGCTTCTCTGCCCTCCATTTGGTTGAATTAAGTGCTGGAGCGACGGCCGCGCAAGCTCACTGCCAGGGGAGACAGGAGCATATGGAGCAGGGCTAAACATGCTCTGTGTGTGTGTGTGTGTGTGTGTGTGTGCGTGCGTGCGCATGTGTGTGTGTTAGCCTGTGTCTGTAGGTGCTTGCATGTGTTTGCCTGTGTGTGTGTGTGTGTGTGTGTGTGCGCGTGCAAGCACATGCGTGTGTTTGCCTCTGTGTGTGTGTGTGTAAGAATGCAAGTCGGTGAGCAAGACTGAGTCAACACTTGCATACACATTTGCATGTTTACAGTCTCCCCTTGTGTTTTTGAATTATGCTTTAGGTGTGTAAATGTGCGTCGGTGCATGCAAGTGTGTGTGTGTGTGTGTGTGTGTATCAACACATTTGTTCTCAGACTGTATGTATAGGCATTGTGTGCATTCACTCTGCGTCTCTCACTCTACTTGACTCTAGCCTGGTGCCTGTCTGGGTTAACTTTGCAAAGAATGACATGACTATTAAGACAGATTAGGTGCATCCAAAGCAGGGAGAAGGAAGGCAAAATGAAAGCGTGGAGGGGAAGAGAGTGCTCCATAGGTTTGCATGGCGTGGCAGACCCTTTCGTGACTGGAAACAATGGGTTCCCTTTTTATGTCTAAGCTACGACCAGCCCTGTACTGTCAGTAATACTAATGTTGTGGACTGTGACCCAGTGTGTGTGTGTGTGTGTGTGTGTGTGTGTGTGTACACAATAGGAGTCCCCAAAGCTTTAGGTGCGGCCTGTCTACCAGAGTCATGTGACAGAGAGACGAAGCCTCGCTTGTCGTGAGCACATCGTGTTTTCAGTTCACTTCAGAACTAGCCAGATGAGTATAGATCGGGAACAAAACTCTCTCTCTCTCTCTCTCTCTCTCTCTCTCTCTCTCTCTCTCTCCTTCTCTCTTTCTCTTCTCTGTCTGATTCTCATATTCTCTCATGTCAAGCCAGCGTTGTTTAAGAGCTGCAGGGAAGTGGATCTGTAGAGAAGTGAAAGTATGTGTTTGGTGTCAGAGTGTACCCGTCCTACACACACACACAATGACACATGCATGCAAGTACACATGCATGCGCGCACACACACACACACACACTATTGGAGGCCCTGCAGACACAGTGGAAATCCCAGCTCCAGCATTGACTGACCCAACCAGGCAGCCAGCAAAGGGCCCACTTCCCTCGGCCTGTCTTCCCACCTCACACAACACCTCACTTCACTCCCAACCCACCCCATAGCCTACCCCACCCAACTCCCACCACCGCCCCCGCCCCCACCCCACTCCCCTTGTCACCGCTGCAGAAAACCTGTAGAACCACACACTCACTCACACTCTCTCTCTTTCTCTCCCTCACACACACGCACACAACACCACCTCACTCACTCACTCACTTGGAAAGAGATGGTGAAAGAGTGGTGGGCGTTCATTATTCATCATCTCTTTCTCTCTCTCTCTCTCTCTCTCTCTCTCTCTCTCTCTCTCTTTCTCTCTTGCTTTCCCAGCAGTAGCACAAGCGGTTCACAAGCCTCACACTTCCAGGCTTACAGACTAGTGGACATGTCCTCTCTCTCTCTTTCTCTCTCTCTCTCCCTTCCTCTCTCTCCCTGTCCCTCTGTCAGTGTATTGTATTTATACCTGGAATGAAGCCAGTGTAGTCTGTCTTTCTTTTCCTTTTCCACTCATTCTGTCTCTCACTCCCCCGTCCCTCCCTCCCTCCCTCCCTCCCTCCCTCTCTATCTCTTCCTCTCTCACACTCTTTTTCTCCCTCTCTCCGTCCCAAAAAAAAAACTTTTGTTGTATGTCTTTTCCATTTTCCCCCAAAGGCGAGCCCTGTGTGTTGTTTTATGTACGTGTCCCCAGTCATTTCTTCCTCCATGTGGTTTCTTTGTCTTTTCAGCCTCTTATCTCTTTGTTTCTTCCCTTGCTCTCCTTCTATTTTCTCTCCTATTCTCTCTCTCAACTTCCTGCTATCTCTCCCCCTCACTCACACCCTCCCTCAATCTCTCTTTATCTCTGTCTTCCTCCCCTCCCCTCTCTCTCTCTCTCTCTCGCTCTCCTTCCCTCCCTCACCCTCTCTCTTATGCCATATCTCTTTTTCTACCTCCCTCTCTCTCTGCCTCTCCCTCTCTCTCCATATCTCTTTCTCCATATCTGTCTCTTCCACCCCCCCTTCGCTTTCTCTCTCACACACACACACACACACTCCCTCACTCTGTCTTCACAAACAGGCGCGTACACACACATACACAGACTTTCATTCTCTCTCCATACTCTGTGTGTATATGTGTATCTATCTTATCTATCTCTCTCTCTCTCTCTCACACACACACACACACACACACACACACACACACACACACACATACACATACACACAAACATAATTCTCTCCTACAATGTTGATTTTTCGAGGATCGCTTCTCTGGTTCTTAAAATGAAAATAGCCTGTACTGATGACACACCGTTGTGATTGGCGTGCCTTGCATGTGTAAGGTGAGGGTTTTTTTTTTCCCATAACTCCTCTGGAGAATAACGCAAAGCTTCCTGTCTGTGTGGACCTGGCTGCTGCAGTCTCCACTGTGCTTTCAAAATGCTGTTAATGAGCGACCAGGAAGTACCTTGATAATCCACTACCTGCTTCATCTGTGAGGGTGTGTGTATGTGTGTGGTGTGGGTGGGGGGGCCACGAGGGGTGTGTGTATCTGTGTGTAGGGGGGCCGTCGGAAAGCCAAGCACCTAAGCACACACCCAGAGGCAGGTAGCTAACCGCACTCTCTCTCACACACAACACACACAGCCCCAAAGAAATCTGGAAGTTCAATAGTTAATGTCTTTCCTTGCTGTTTTTCCTTTTCCTCTCTCTCTCCTCTTTTTTCTCTCTCTCGCCCTCTCCCTCCCTCCCTCCCTCCTCTTTTCCTCCGCTCCCTCTCTCTCTTTCTATCTCCTTTCCTCTCTCCATTCCCTGCCCCCCCCCCCACCTCTTTCCTTCACTCAGCGCTCCCCCCTCTCTCTCTTGCTGATGGACTCTTCTTTTTATTTTCACACTCCACCATCCCCCTTTTCTTCTTTTCCTTTCTCCTTTCCCTCTCTCCTTCAGCTATCCCTCCCCCTGCTCTTCTCTCTCTCTCTCTCACTGCATTCCCTCGTTCAGCCTCCCTTCCCTCTATCTCTTTCAATCCCCACCCCCTCTCAAGCACTCTCCCTCCCTATTCTGTCTTTCTTTCTCTCTTTTCTTTCTTTGACCTCATCTTTTCTTATGCTCTTGCTCTCCCTCCCCCAGTCTCTCCCTTTCTCTCTCTCTCTTCCTCCTTTTCTGCAGCATTCTCTTCTTCTCACCTCCCCCCACCACCCTCCCCCTCCCTCCCCCCCCCCCGCTCTACCCTCCCGTTCCTTCTCTTTTCTATTTCTCTTATTCAGCCCTCTCTCTCTTTCTCTCTCTCTGTCTCTCTCCACCTCAGCCTCACTCCCCTCCCTCCTTCCCTCTCCCACCCTTTTCCTCTCATTCTCTCTCTCCCCCACGTCTGTCTCCCTCCCTCCCTCCCTCTCTTTCCAAACTGCTTTTCTCTCCTTTCTCTCCCCTTTTCTCTCCTTTGTCACTCATTTTCTCCACAGCATTTCAGACTGAGCCCAGTGTCTTGCAGCTCCATTAATTGAAATAGTGGCATAAACAGATCTGCACTGGCAGAAAGGATATTTGAGGAGATCTAGACACTGTGTGTGTGTGTGTGTGTGTGTGAGAGAGAGAGAAAGAGAGAGAGTGAGTGAGTGAGTGTGTGTGTGTGTGTGTGTGTGTGTGTGTGTGTGTGAGAGAGAGAGAGAGCAAAAGAGAGACTGACTGACTGACAGTTTACTTTGGACAGACGCATCTTCACCCTATGTACCTGTGTGTTCAGACACAAGATTGTGTGAGTGTGTGTGAGAGAAAGAGAGAGAGAGTGCGTGTGAGACAGACACATACACAGAGAATATGTTTGTTCTTCAAACTGAAGTGTGTGTGTGTGTGTGTGTGTGTGTGTGTGTGTTTTAAAGTATATGTACAAATAATCGAAGCCTGTGTTTGCATGTGTGCCTTTGGAGAGAAATATGTTTGTTGAAGGGTCATGCTCAATTGTGTGTGTGTGTGTGTGTGTGTGTGTGTGTGGGTGCGTGAGAAAGAGAGATAATAGTGAGTGTGTCTGGGTGTGTGTCTCTGAGTGAGTGAGTGAGTGAGGGAGGGAGGGTGAGAGAGAGAGAGAAAGAAAGAAAGAAAGAGAAAGAGATGAGGGAGTGCGAGGGAGGGAGGGAAGCAGCGAGGGGAGGGAGAGAGAGAAAGAGAAAGAAAGAAATGGGGTGATACTGTGTGTGTGTGTGTGTGTGTGTGTGTGGTGGAGGAGAAGGAAGGGAGAGAGGGAGGGAGGGGGGGGCAGGCACAGTCAGTTCTGATAACAGCAACAGTAGGAGGAGGATGAGCCGTGGCCCCGCCCCTCTCTCCCACAGATATAAATAGGAGCCGGATTTTTTTGCCCTGCTCATTTCACTTGAAGGATGAGATCCCTGAAACACCTCAAACATCACACCAGGAACAATGTGGTGAGTGACTTTCCTGGCTCAACCCCGGTGCAGGTGTGTGTGTGTGTGAGAGAGAGAGAGTGTGTGTATGAGAGTGAGCAGCTCAGGTGAAGGGGCTAGAGGTGAAAGCGTCTCACTGTGCATGTGTTTGTGTTTGTGCTTTGCTTTTTTAAAAGGATTTTTTGTTTCATTTCTCTGCGCCAGTCTCTCTCTGTTCTCTTACTAGGGGGAAAAGGAGATTACTTTCTTGCCTTCCATAGAGTGCTGCAGCAAGAACATCATTACTGATAAGAGTCGCCTAACTCTCTGCCTTATCTCTCTCTCTCTCTCTCTCTCTCTCTCTCTCTCTCTCTCTCTCTCTGACTCTTTCTCTCTTACTCTTTCTTTCTTTCTTTCTGTCATTTTCTTTCTGTCCTGTTCTGTTTCTCTTTACCCTGACTTTCTATCTTTTTCTGCCTCTTTCTCCTCTCCTTTGCTATCCCCCTATCTCCCCCCTCTCACCCTGTCTGTCTCTGTCTCTCTCTCTCTCTCTTCCTTTGACTATCTACCCATCTGCCACCCCCCCACCCCCACCCCCCCAGCCACCCTCCTCCATTGCCTATCTCTTTCTCTTCCTCTATCTGTCTTCCCCTATCTGTCTATCTGGGCTCTCTACCTTTGTTCGACTTTTTTGGGCTGCTCCCTTATATATGTTCTCTTAAACTATCTTTTACATTCATGTAACCTTCTTTACAGCCACTATTCTGCAGTACTGTTTCTCCCCCCCCCCCCTCTCTTTCTTTCTTTCTTTCTTTCTTTCTTTCTTTCAGTCTCTCTTCCTCCCTCCCTTCCTCCCCCTCCCTTCCCCTCTCCCCCACACCCCCTCCCTCCTCTCTTCTCTCTTTCATTTGTCTTTCTGTCTCTCATTTCGTCTGCCTTTCATTTTGTCGTGTTTTTTTTCTCTCCTCCCTCTCTCTCTTTCTCTCTCTCACTCCCCCTTTTTTCTTTTCTTCCTCACTCCCCTCCCCTCTCTCTTTCTCTCTCTCTCTTTCTCTCTTTCACTCACTCACTCACTCAGTCTTCTTGTCTCTCACCCCCCCACACACATATTGCCCCTCCCTCTCCTTTTCCTTTCTCTCTCTTTTTTTCTCTCTCTCTCCTTCTCTCACATGCTCACTCAATCTCCCCCTCCCTTCCCTTTCTCTTTTTCCTGCTCTCTGTCTCATTTCTCTCTCGCTCTCTCACTCACTCCCTTATTCTCTCAAACACACACATACACAGATACAACACACGCGCACACACACGGCAGTACAGAAACACAGTTATACACACATTTACACACTCACACAAACACACACTCACTTCCTCACACACTCACATACAAACAGTCTGTCTCTTTTTCTCTCTGTCTGTCTACTTTAAAAGCAGTAATTATAAATGACGTGGTTATCAGGGCATCCAGGTTCTCCTTCTCATTCTCTTTTTCTCTCCCCCTCTCTGCCTTCTGTTTTTGCCTCTCCCCTTCCTCTCTCCCCCCCCTCTCTCCTTTTCTCTTTATCTCTTTCTCCCCCTTTCCCCCTCCCTGTTTCTCTCTTGTCTCTCTCTCTTACTCTCACACACACACACACACACACACACACACACACACACACACACACAC